>CM032339.1:71549508-71784553 GCA_019022885.1 Schlechtendalia chinensis
GGCACGGCCGGTCTGGCAAGGCGTCACGCTTGACCGGGCGAAACCCGCAGGGGGTGCCTGGGTCAGATTGACCGTACTGGCTCGGGTGGGTGAGATTACTACAGGAATCTTGCTCGGCGATGGGCCTCAGAGTCTCAGAATTAAGACTCCTGGTCTTTCTTCTCGGAAAGGGGACGTCACGGGCTGAGAGTAGTCGGAGCACCTGATGTCTGGTGTCACATATTACGTCAGACACGGAAGAGCGGCTGAGGCGAAGGTCTGCTTGGTGCATGTTCTACTATTGACGCGAGCACGAATAGAAGTACGGGTGTCGTTAAAGCCCCGTCACGGGGACCACCCCATGACCGTAGCGACACGGATCAAACCTGGTTTTTTCTGGGTTGGATTCGTACGAGCTGTGTTTCGCCAAGGTCGTATAACCTGCTGGCAAACCGCGTCCGTGGATGCGCATCGACGTGGAAATGCGGTACAAGGATTCGGAGCCCTCGGTTTTGATCGGCGCTCTGGCGGTTGGCGTTATCCATACGCTGGGAACGTCTCCCTGTGTTGGTTCTTGGGTAGTTCCACTGAGCTAATAAAAGGCCCTTCACTTGTAGCTCTCGCCGAAGAGGACCCAAAGCGGAGACCCTCACTGGCTCACTGTTATGGTCTCGGTTACAGAAACGTTACCTAGATCCCTACTAACTTTCATGTATTGCGTTTACTCTGTGTTGAGGTTTAGCCCCATCTTTTTTGCTGATTCTATTAACCTGTCACATAAGTCTACCACTTTTTGTTCCTCTTTCCTTAGTAGGACTATATTGTCTGCATAGGCAAGCAGACTAAAACTAGTTCTATCCATTAAGACTCCTTCATCTCTTTCAATATTCATTTCTCGGATCATCTCCTCTAATACTAAATTAAAAGGATTGGTGACAAGGCATCACTCTGTCAAGTCCGGCCCTTACCTCCACCATCTTTAATGTTGCTTTTCCTACTTTGACTTTAACTTTAGTCTGTTTTATACTAGCTTCAATTAAAAGTACTATTTTCCTTGGGAAATGAAAATGCTTCAATATTTCGGATATGCTAGTTATATCTATACTGTCATACGCCTTTTGAAAATCTATAAACATTATATGGAGTTCCTTATGTATTTTTAGCTTTTCTGGAATAACTGTCTGATTATGAAGATCTGGTGTGTTGTTGATGTGTTTTGCTTGAATCCACATTGATAGTCCCCCACCATTTCTTCGTCTAGTGGTTTGATTTTATCCAGGATGCAATATGATAATACTTTATATGTTATATCTAGCAGCGCTATTCCTCTATAGTTGCTACAAACTTGCATGTCGTCTTTTTTTATGAATTGGGCATATACCCCAATCCACCGGTAAAGTTTCCTTTTCCCAAACTTCTTTTATTAATAAGTATATACTCTCTATCATGGAGCTATTTGCATTCTTTAATACTTCCCCTTGAAGGTCATCTTCCCCGGGTGACTTGTAGTTTTTGAGTCTTTGGATTTGTTGTTCAATTTCCACCTTTGATGGGGCTGGACAGGGATCATCTTTGGATTCATTGTATCCATATCGTAAATGTATCTACCGGCTTTTCACAATTAAGTAGTTTTTCAAAATACTCTGCCCATTTCTATATTATTTCTTCCTGATACTTCACTAGGCTTCCATCCTCATTTTTCAGAAATTTGTCTTGCCTTCTGTATCCGCCTCTAAAGCTATTCACCTTGTGATATAGCTGTCTTGTGTGATTTATAATCTTGTTCTGCCTCTTTTTTCACAGTCTGAACATACTTTCTCTTTTCACATCTAATAATGTTATGAGCTTCTTTTTTTTTTTTACTCTAACGATTCTTTCTTTTTCCCAATTGTCTGCATCATTTAGCCATCTTTCTCTTGATGTTTTCCTTCTGTCCAGAGCTTCTTGACATATAGTGTTAAACAATGGTTTATTCACTTTATGAGCATTTCCTAACACATTCTGTGACGCTTTTCCAAGGGTATCTTTAATTATTTTCCATTGGTCATCTACTGTTTCAGGAATTGAGTTAACTTCTCGTATCATTTCCTGCGAATTTTCTTGAAACTCTTTAACTTTCCTATTATCCTTGAGTTTTTCTACATCATACTTGACATTTTTCGATCTTATTTTCCTACTCATTGTTTTTAGTTTAACCTTAAGGTTGCTTGCTACCAAAAAATGGTCCGAGTCGCAGTCAGCTCCCCTGTATGTTCTTACATCCGTTATGTTGTAGGCAAATCTCTCATTTACCAATATATGATCTATTTGATTTGAGTATCTACCACTAGGTGACATCCACGTCCCTTTATGTATATTCTTATGGCGGAACATTGTACACTTGTCTCTAAGACCTTTCTCTAAGGCTAACTCTACTACTTTTGTTCAATTGTCATTAGTTATGTCATGTAAACTGTGTATTCGATACTATTAAAGTCACAAAATACACGAGATATTTGATTTATCTAATATATATATGTATATGTATATATATTGTAACGGGTTGTAAGAATGGCAGGAAATACCGTTGAAAAGTTATATAAAATACACAGTGACAAGAAGGGTACGCGTTATAAATTACTATATATTTTTATACAACTAAAACAACAAAATGTAAAAACAGAAAACACCTGACTTTCCGTAAATGTCAAATGTGCGCGTTAATACGGCTACGAACGTACTGGGCGAGTATATCGGTTCGACATATCCAAATCGTCGTCGTTCGTAGGAAATCGTATTTTTAATTAATATAATATTCCTATTTATAATACCCAAATACGATTTGCGGGTAATCAATAGCTGATGCTTAATTAACATATCGCGAAATCGTATTATTATAAATAGGAATATTTCGCTATCTGTTACGTCGGCGTACCGGTGGCGAAAATACCTTATGATCGCACGTAATGTATTTACAGCGGTTAAGTATTTTCGTTCAGCGTTACTTGCGGAAAGGGATGGACAGTTGATAAATATCGGCTCGGTGGTGTAAACGATTCGTTTACACATACACGAGCTGTGTCAATATATAAGGTAAGAAAAGATAATTACCGAGCATTCGCGAAATGAAAGTACCGGTTTCGTCACGTCAGTTGGTTCCCGAACTCATTCGAACGTACAGTTTACTTTGCACTGAAACACGTGTACTTGAATTTTCGTGTATAATAAAATAAAAAATATTATCGAATGGAAATGTGAGTTGATTCAACTTCTTCACATCCCAATCACTGTGGATACCAATAGTTGGTCTAAATAATCGCTTTTTCCCTATTTTGGCGTTCATATCTCCTAGTACAATTTTTATTTTGCTATTACTTATCCTTTCTAGCAGTAATTCTATCTCAGTATAAAAATCTTCTTTTTCTTGTTATTTTTTGTCCTCCGTGAGTGTATGTACGTTAATGAATACGATATCAAACCACTTAGTATCTTTTTTTAATAACTCTAGTCTTGGGTTGATAACTCTCAACTTCTTTATCGTTGGTACTATATTCTAACGTACCGAAAAACCAACTCCGAATTGTCCTCTTTTATCACACCCACCAAAAAAGATTGTCATATTGCTTATGTCTATACTTCCTGTTTCATTCCATCTTATTTCTTGCAGAGCCACTACTTCTAAATCGTATCTTTCTACTTCTTTGATCATATTTTATGTAGCACCAGGTTTGTAATGTGTTCGTACATTCCAAGTTCCAAAGGTCAGTTCCGTGTTTTGGTATATAAATGGGCAGGTATAGCAAAAAAGGGGCGAGTAAATAACACAAAATATTCTATACTTAAGTGGACTGTAATAACAAAAATTAATTTATAACTGTATAACATGCAAATTTCGTAATTGTGTAAAGGCAGTATGGCGAAGATACATATAAAAAACGACAATTATAATATGTCCCCAATGGGCTCACAACTTAAATATATATATATATATAATAACAATCATATAATTTAAATAGAAGATAAAAGAAAAGAGAATAAATATACATATAATACGACCTGAACGCAGTTGACACACGTAGCTAGGTGCTGTTAAAATTACCGTTAAAAGCAAACGAGACCGTTGTACATTAATCAATGCGTAAACGCGAAACGACGGATAATTAGGTGTGTGCGAAAGACACAAACGTGGACGAATTCCGATAAAGTATCGTTGAAGACAGAGGAAATCGTTAAGACCCACGGGTACGACGACGACAAAGACCACGGAACGCGCTGAGTAAAAACAGTCAGAACTTCGGGTATGCGTCGACGGGTGTACTCAGGCCATAAGACGCAGTGAGTTGACGACGACGTACATCGAGCGTCAGTGTCGCCACTCGCGGTCAATATTAATTACCGAACAGTAATTATTGACCAGTACATATTTTACGAAATATATTTAATCAAAAACTAAAGGTATCGATTTGTGGGAAAATAATTTTTACAATAGTTCACCGTAATTATACGAAATATATTTAATGTTAAACTAAAAGTAACGATTCGTAAGAAAATAATTTTAGGCCGTTACAATAATATATGTGTTAATAGAATATTAAATTTATGTACAATCACTTGATAGATATGTAAGGATTATTTCTAAATGATATTTTAATACGAATATCTCTACATAAGTATGTTAATGCGTAATTATTAGGAAAAATGCTGAGTGTACACTGTACGTGAAAAAATTTATTATTGAAAAATAACTTATTAATTGCTACCATACTCTTATAGAAGACGGTTTTGCTATTATTTTAATTCAGTACGTTTATCCTTATTAGAGGGAGTGAAATGAGATAGTAGAGACCATTATTTAGTAAGTGATAAGAATCTAGGGCAGAATCTAGTGATAAAAGCGAAAATTCAATGATAAATTTACTGTTAAGAGATAAGATGATATGATAAGAGTTAAGAGATGTGATTAGAATCTAGGGCTGATAAGAATTTAGGACGGAGGAATTGGATGATCGTTCTTGATGCAGAACCTACCAAACCATCCTTTTTTTGACTATTTGTTAACAGTTAGTTTAAATCAAGATGTCATTGAAAATACGTTCTCCGTTTTCAGACAAAAAGGTAGTTATGATAAAAATCCTACTGCAAAAGCGTTTAGAATGACGTTTAAAGTGTTATCTAATATGCAAATGATGAAATTGTCGATATTATCTAATTGTGAAGCAGAGGAAGATCAGAAAATTATAATAGATACGAATACAATTATAAATCAAGCAGACAACGAAATTCTAAATGAAAATGAAGATGAACAATCTGATTCTAGTCTTTCTTCTATTTCTTTATCACCATTAATTAAAAAAGAAAAAATAATCAAGCCAATAGGGACTCATTCTGTTTGTTCAGACCAGTGTCCGATTTAGGGGGGGGGGGTCCAGGGGTCTGGACCCCCCCAGAAGCCGATATATATATTTATAACATATAATAAATTAAATTCCCAGTAATCGGTTGTCCGATAATGAATTTATTTGCACACGTATTTTTCCATTTAACATTGCTCTTCTAAAGGGGAAGATTACGATTACAATATTGTTATTTTATACTAGTATTAAAATGTATAAATATTTATTTAACTAGCAGCATTCGACAAGGACACGATAACATTATGACAGTTGAATACGGATTATCGTATTCAACTATCATAATGTAAGTGAGTACTAACTACTAAATAATTTGTATTTTAATAAAATGTCGTCTAGAAAACAAACATCTATTCAATTTTTTTTTTTAAAACCTACTGAAACGTCTAATGTTATGCCAACTTTGGAAGATGTATCAATTAAAAGACCAGTTTCGCCTAATGGTATAAGTAATATAAAAAAAAACTAAGCAAAATTTTGCAAATCCATCTTCGTCCTTAACTTATAGTAATTATGATATCAGTTTATTTTGCAACAAAATACTTTCACAAAATGAAATTAATGACATATTAAATAAAGTTTGGATACCGGAAGTAAATTATAAATTTCCAATTACATCAAATACTTCTGGAAAAGACAAAAAGGTAAAGAATATTAAATTTCAATATTCATGGTTAATGCGTTTTCATTGGTTGTCGTATTCAGCAATACAAGATGGTGTCTAATGCAAATTTTGTGAAGTGTTTTCGGTATCTCATGGTGGGCTTAACTCTCAAGTGTTAGGTAGTCTTGAATTAAAAAAATTTAATAATTGGAAACATGCGGTCAAAAAATGGTATTAACTTGATGCTATAAACTTTTTAAACGTTTCAAAAAATCCAAGCACTTTTATTGAACAACAATTAGATACCGGAAAGGCTAAACAAATTGCAGAAAATAGAAACAAAATTGAACCAATAATTGAAGCTACTCGTATTATTTTATGTGGGCGTCAAAACATTTCTCTACGAGGTCATCATGATGATGGTCGTTTAGTTGTTGCTAATAATGATGATTTGAAATATAATGAAGGACATTTTCGAGAAATTCTCCGTTTTTGAGCTCAAGGCGATTCCAACTTAAAAATGTTTTTAGAAGATGTGGGGACAATTAAATATACAAGCAAGAAAAGTTAAAATAATATTATAGAGTCTTGTAATTCAGTTTTACTCAAAAAAATTGTTGCACGTGTAAATGGTGCAAAATGTTTTTCAATACTCGTTGACGAAACAGCCGATATTTCAGGTGTGGAACAAATGTCTCTCTGTGTTAGATTTATTGATTTTAAAAAACTTGTATTTTTTGAAGAATTTTTAAAATTTGTTCCGGCTCATGATACAATGGAGAAAGTTTTAGCAAACATAATATAAGAAAGCCTCAAACAATTTGGTGTAGTGCTTAAATTCCTTCGTGGACATAGATGTGATGGTGCTGCATCTATGTCGGGAATCTACGATGGCGTTCAATCTCACATAAGAAAAATGTATCCTTTTGCAATATATGTTCATTGTTCTGCACATATTTTTAACCTTGTTGTTTCCAAACCATGTAGTGTGCGACCAATTACGAACTGCTTAAAACTAATTGGCAAAATTCGAGATATCTTCATATTTCCTAAACGAAAAAATATTTTATCACAGAAAATTCTAGATTCTCCTTATGACACACAAAAAAAAAAAACACTAAAACGTAATTGTGCAACGAGGTGGATTGAACGATACTATGCAGTGTATGATTTTTTAGAGCTTTTTGAATTTGTTGTAGAATCATTCTGTGAAATATCAGAATGGAATGATAATGATACAAGTGGAAAAACACAACGCTTATAAAAATCAATGTTAGATGGAGAATTTATTATGGCATTATTAATATTAACAAAAGGATTTGGATTTGGATTGCCCCTATCAAAACTTTTTCAAAAAGTTGACATCGATCTGAGATTAGCTTAGCTAGATTAGCCGATGAAACTTTAGAAGAAATGATCATTTTTAGAAATAGTGCTGAAAAAACATTTCAACAAATATATACAGCTCCACTTAAATTAGCTGAAAATTTTCAATTAGAAATAACAATGCCTAGAGTCACAGGAAGACAAATGCATACAATGAATATTTAAACAAAATATTTTGAAGAATACTACCGTATATCTATATTTATTACGTACATGGATTCATACATTAATGAACTTGTACAAAGATTTGTTAATCATAAGTATTACACTTCATAATTTTCAGTCATTGTTTGATTCAGAAGAAAATGAAGATAAATTTATACAGTTAACCGATAATTACAAAGATGATCTAGAATTTATAAATTATTCATTATTATCTACTGAGTACAAATTATGGCAAAGAAGGTTAAAAAACAGAAAAAAAAAACAGAAAACGCAATCCATGCTATGACTATATGCAATAAAGATGTGTACCCAAGTGTCTTCAAATTGCTTCAGATCCTTGCTACTATACTAGTCTCCACTGCATCAAATGAGTGCACTTTTTCAAATTTGAAGCGAAATAAAATATATCTAAGAAATACTATGACTGAGGTAAGAATAAATTATTAGGTATGTTAAACTAAAGAAAAAAAAAATGCTTTGTTAAATTCATTAATAAAAATATATTTAAATTTGAATTTCAGGCTAGATTGAGCGGCTTAGCAATGATGTCGATTCATAGGGATGAAAAATGTATAACAGTTGACGCAGTCTTGACCAAACTTTGCAAAACCAAAAGAAGACTCGATTTAATTTTATAAAATATATAATACATACATAACTTGTTATTAATATAAATAAAAATAATACTTTTGAAACACATATTATTTTTCAGGCCCCCCCCCCAGGAAAATATCCAAAATCTGCCACTGGTTCAGACAGTTATTTTAGTTAGTATTTGGGGAAAAAATGTTTTGACAAATTTCATTGTATCGACTGTCAAAACTTAATGTTAACTTCAGATTCAGTAAATTGTAGTAAAACAGATTAATTTATATTTTGTAAAAATTTTGGTTTAAAATCGGGTGACTTTTATTTTAAAAAAACAACTGAAAATTTAAGAAAGTGTATAACAGAATGTCAAACTTTATTAGGTAAAATAGTATAGCAAAAATCTTTTATGAATAATATTGGCAAAACGATAAAAAATATTATTTAAAAAAAGTAGTACTATATAATTTTTATAATGTCAAAACTGAATGTCAACCTCACATAGATTTTATTATTTTATATTTAATTCATTGTAAATTACTTTAAGATTTTAATTGGAAGTCTAAAAATAATTAAAATCAAACTATGGCCAAACTTAGTTTTTATTTAAATATTTGTCCCATTTAATTATTTAGGATAAGTTTAAAATAGTTTGTATAATATATAGTTTAATTGACTACAATAAGGTTATAAATTAATGTATATTTTTTTGTTTATTTGTTAAATATGTATTAAATTAAATCTGTAATTATTAATTTATATTTATATATATATATATATATATTTTAAAGACTTAATTTTGTATTAAATTCTGCGTCGTGGTCGGATGCATTGCAGACATCGCGAGTTTTGGAACAACAATAATATTATGACAGTTGCCGCGACGAACTGTAATAATTTATATTTTAATTAATTGCATAAAACACGTTCGTTATTGGAATTAAATATTTGTAATTAAAAGTTCCTTTTACCTACCTATGTATATTTAATCAATGAAATTATTGTAAAAAAAAAAAAATATTAAAAAGTTGCAAAAAATATTTTTTCGAAATGCCGGATTCGATCTTTAGTTCTCGAGGTTTGGAAGGTATTGATGACGTTTTTTGCGCTACGTAATTAAACAGCGCTGTCTGAATTTCAGCTCCTACACTTCTAAAATCCCAGCTCCCCAAACCGAGTTTAAGTGCTTCCATATATCATCATTACATGAGCTATCTATGTATATATAATCAATGCTCAAACTAATTTTACGAATAATACTCGTAATACTCAAGACAAGCTTTATTTATACTATTACCTGCATTATAGGCTATGTCAGCAATAAAAAGGAATAAAATATTATGAAGTGTAATTTTTCAATACATATATTATATACTTTTTGGCAAATATAAAATTTAATTAAATAATATTCTGCATATGACGGTGTGGTATTTGTTTTTCATCAAGTATCAGAATATAATTGTTTTAGAAGCTATAATATAATTTAACTTTTGATTAACTCTTCAAAAATGAAAAAGAATAATTTTTTTTTAACTATTCAAATTGCGTATATAAAAAATAATAATTTAAATGAAATTTATAATAGATAATATTAATTATGTTATAAAAAATGTAACTTGACCAAATTTAAAATTGAATCGATCTAATGAGGAATATATATTTATGATAGGAAATCTTCTTGTTATATTTGATGTATAATTCATTAATTTAATAATGTGTTTTCAACTGAAAAATTTATACGGAAATAAGTAAAATGCGAATTGTATCAGGTTTGTTTTTATATTTATAAAGTTATTTTACATACTATTAATAACCACATTCTAATTAAATTAATATGTAAAAAAAAATATGTATTCATATGCCTATATGTTTGTAATTTACACCAATATTCTTTTCAAACATTAAATGAAACTACTTATAGTACATCCACTATATCTCCTATTCGCAAATCTAAAAAAATCTTATATTTATAGTGATATTCAAGACAAAGTTATTTTTTAACAATTACCTGCATCGTAGACTGTTTTAACAATGCAAAGGAATAAAATATTATGAAGTACAATCTTCATGTACTCATATGATAAAGTTATGACCAATTTAAAATTAAATTAAATAATTTCTAGCTTATAACTCTGTGGTATTATATTTGAACCGAGTAACCGAATATATTTGTTTAAGTAGCATTAAATTAATGTAATTTTTATTTAATTTTCAAAGAATAAATATGATAACTTTTTTTTAACTAGTGATGTTGAATTTATACGTAAAAATATAATTTAATTTCAAAATAAAATGAATGATATTAACTATTTTATAAAATAATGTAAATTGACCAAATTTAAAATTGCAATAGTCCAATGTGGGTTATTAATTTATATTAGGAAATAATGTTTTTATATTTTGATGTAATATTCTTTAATTTAATATTGTATAACTGAACATTTTATAAATAAACTAAGCAAAAAAGAATATTTATCAAGTTTTCTTATTTGTTTTTTAATGTTATTTAATACAAAATTAGTTAAATTAAATTAAATTGCTTATATTTTTGTATTATACCCCAGTATTTTTATCAAACACAATATAATGCTACTTGTAACATATGTTAAATATCTCGGAGACAAATTAAAAACAGACTTACATTAAGTCATTAAGTGTAATATTCTATTATTTAAAAATTACTTTTTTTGTATAATTCTGTACAAAGGAATAAATAATTTTGAAATGCAATATTCTTATAAACATATTATAGTCTTTTTGACAAATTTAAAATTAAATGAAATGAATCCCAGTATATTATAATGTGGTATTAGATATTAATAGAGTAGCAGAATATATTTGTTTTAGTAGCGATAATATAATTTAATTATTATTTATATCCTTAAGAATGAATAAGATAAAATTTACTTTAACTAATTAAGTTAAATTAATATGGAAATATATAATTTAAGTTAAAAATAAAAATTAATTTAATTTTTAAAAAATAAAAAATTTTTAATAAAAATAAAATGAATAACATTATATATATTTTTTAAAAAAGTAACTTGACAGAATTTAAGATTACAATGATCAATAAGGAATATAAATTTATGATAGGAACCGTTGTTGTTATATTTTAATATATTACTCTTTATTTTAATAATCTAAAACTTAAAAATTAATAAATTAGTTCTGTAAAAAAGAAATTTATCTGGGTTTCTTTTTTTTTCAAATTTTTTTTTACATTATAATAATTTAAATGGTCAATGGTTAATGGTTAAGAATAAATATAAAACGTGTGTGTACAAAGTCTTATAAATTTGTAGTTCATGCCGACATTATGATTAAAACCAAAACGAAACCTGTTGTAACACATGTACTATATCTCCTAGTCCCTAATTTAAAATAAGCTCAAACTAATTGTAATTTTCAAGACAAAGCTGTTTTCTAATAATTACCAGGTTTTAATTTTGATTTAGCTATACAAAAATATAAAATATTCTAAAGTTTTATGTTATAAAATACATATTATAACTTTGTTCAACAATACAAAAGTAAATAAATAATTTCCTTTATACTACAGTGAGGTATTAGATTTTAACCGAGTAGCCGAATATATTTGTTTTTGTAATTATAATATAATGTAATTTTTGTTTAACTGCCCAAGAATGAATAAGATAATGTTTTTAACCGTATAAATTGAGTATATAAAATAATATTAAATTGAAATTGAAGTTAAAATGAATAATATTAACTATTTCAAATAATCAATAACTTGACCAAATTGAAAGTTGCAAAAGTCCAATGAGGAATATATATATATGATAGGTAATGTATGTTCTTGTTGTATTTTGATGTAAATTTTTTTATTTTAACAATGTATAACTGAAAAATTTATATGTGAATAAGTAATATTGGAAAAATATCTGGTTTGTTATTATATTTTGTAAGCTATTATATATAATATTAATAACAATGTTCTAATTAATAATGTGTAAAAAAAATGTATTCATATGCTTATATTTTTGTAGTTTATACCAATATTCTTTTTGAACATACAATGAACCCACTCATAATATATGTACTACATCTCTGAGTCACAAATCTAAAATAGACTCCGATATAAAGTAATATTCAAGATAAAGCTGTTTTATAAGTATTACCTGCATCGTTTTCTTTTTTAACTATACAAAAAAATAAAATATTATAAAGTTCATTGTTTTACTATTTATAATATACCCGTATTCTCCAATTTAAAAGTAAATGAAATAATTTCCAACATCTTAAAGTGTGGTATTTGAATTTAACCGAGTAATAGAATATATCTGTTTTAGTAGTGATAATTTAATGTAATTATTGTTTAACTCTCCAAAAATAAATAAGATAACTTTTTTAAATTAATCAATTTGAGTTAATAAGAAAAAAATATTTTAAGTTGTAAATGAAATTAATTTATATAATATATTCTATAAAAAAAGTAACTTTAGCACATTTAATATTGCAATGGTCTAATGAGGAATATCAATTTATGATAGGAACTCTTCTTGTTATATTATGATGTATTATTCTTTATTTTAACAATCTAAATCTGAAAAATGTATAATTGAATTAAATAAAAAAGGAAATTTATCAGGTTTTTCTATATGTTTTTTAATGTTATTTAATATAATATTAGTTACAATATTCTTATTAGGGATATGTAAAATAAATTATGTGGTAAAATGCTTATTTTTTTGTAGTTCACACTAATATTCTTATTTAACACAAAATGAAACCATACATAGCATATGTACTACATTTCGTAATCACAAAATTAATTTAAGCTCTAATTTATAGTAATATTTAAGACAAAGCATTTTTTTTTTACAATTACCCGCAATGTAGGTTAAATTATCTATACAAAGAAATATATTATTCTGAAGTGCAATGTTTTTGTGTTCATATAATAGTTTATGTTGAAAAATTGTTAATTAAATGAATTAATTTCCAGTGTATTGCAGTGTAGTATTAGTTTTTTTATTAAATCCCAGAATTTATTGGTTATAGTAGTTAAAAATTAATGTAACTTTTATTTAAAATTAGATATGTATTTACTATTTTTTTTTAAATATAGCTCCACCAAATTTTAAATTGCAATTATCCAATGAGGAGAATTATTGTAAGATTACAACACCGTTTTTTATATTTTGATGTACTTTAACAATTTGAAATTGAAATATTTATAAATAATTAAATAAAATTGGAAATTTATCGGTTTTCTTATATTTTTTTATAGTTTTTTAATATAATATTAATTACAACGTTCTAATTAAGAATATGTAAAATTGTTCGCGCCACTATGTTATGGTGGTTACCGACCGCGATAAGGCGCACGACCCATGAACGGGCGACGTATGTATTTTTGTGAATAGTCGGAGTTTCCTGTTCGCAATTATCGTCGTCGTCGAGTCGTTCGTGGTGGCGATAATTTTAGTACAGTGTTGGCCCAGACGGCCAGCGAAATATACAGATTTTTCTTCGCGGCGGTCGACGAGTGCCGTGACGTCTCGTCGTGCGTGTTCACCGTTAGTACATTGAAGTGTATTATTGTGTGTTATAAGTTTGTTAAATACATTTAGTTTCCGTGTTGGATAAAAAATAATATTTATTATTACTCAAACCGTTCGTCCATCCACAAAACAAATCGGCCGGTGGGCAGAAACACATGGTAGCAGAGCGTGGTTCGGGCTGAGAGTTGAGTATTACCCTCAAATATTATTATTAATATTATTAATATAATTTTGTTGTTATTATTGTGTAATAACGTCTTAGATATGGGTATATCGTGTATGTATTTATATATGTCGTATTGATAATTGTACGTTGTGAGCATTGATAGCGATTTATCATGACTACCCGTGATGTACGTGCGCTTACGCGCGAACAATTAAAACGTAGTCAAGTTATATCTGGAATACAAGCGATTTTAGAAATGAGCAAAACCGTGTTGAAGGATGCGCTACTAATTCCGACATTTCTAGAAATGTCAAAAAAGACCGAGTTGTTGTGGGCCAACTTTCAAGCAGAAAACGATGCTGTGTTAGACGCACTTATCGAATTAGATTAATCTTCAGAATTTTCGATCGTTTTGGACTCTGAAGTCAGTGAGATGTGTGCTAATATCGCTGCAATTTGCGTATCGTTAGTTTCCGATGTATCTAATGATTCGTCCTCGAGTCATACGAGTATGCTACCGACCTGTTCAGCTATTCAGACTCAACCGATGGGTGCGGGTATGACGAATATACAGTCTGGAATTCGGTTACCCGAGATTCCACTTCCTCGATTCAGTGGAGATCTATCATTGTGGCCTATTTTCAGCAACCGCTTACTTTCACTTATCGAAGAACGCCCTAATCTGTCCAATGTGGAAAAGTATCATTACCTCTGCAGTGCTTTAGATGGAGAAGCAGCCGCTGTAATCAAGGGTTTCGTCATGTCTACCGATAATTATCCTCTTGCGTGGGCCGCGTTAGTAGAGAGATTTCATAAACCACGGCAATTGGCCAATATTTTGGTGGAGCGACTTTTGTCTACGCCTATTCAGACCCAAAAGTCAATATCGGGTTTACGGGAAATTATACAGATATTTGATGAAAACGTTACATTATTACAGTCTTTAGCGATTCCGGACGTCGGAGCCTTTATTTTATCGTTTCTGTCGATGCGATGTCTGCCACTTGGTGTGCGTAAATTATTCGAATCGTCATGCACCGAGGAATTTCCATCTGTAAAGGATGTAATAACCTTCATTTAACCTTCACCTGGTGCTCAAGAAACGATTGTGTTTTAATTGTTTATCAGGAAAACATTGGACCGATAAATGTCTGAGTACCGCTGTTTGTGCTCAATGTTCCAATAAACACCACACGTTGTTACATCGAGAGGTGTCACTACCAAGCAATCAATCAGATTGTGACTCATGTCCAACTACCGCATCACTCATGAGTTGTCAACCTGTCAAGAATGTGTATTAGGAACAGTTTTGATTCACGTACGTGAACATTGTGGAACCAAACAAGTTATACGAGCGGTCATAGATTCTGGTTCCAAGCTAATGCCATAACCACGTCCTGTGTCGAACGTCTAGGGCTTCGTATGTCGAAATGGACATTACCTCTTACTGGTCTATCTGGCTCCGCGATACCAATGGTTGCAGGTATCGTTGAGTGTCGTGTCACTCCTCGGTATGCTGTGAAGCCTGAACTGGAAGTAAAAGCTTGGGTGTTACCTAGTATCACAGCAGATATGCCACGGTGTTCTCTACCTCCTACCATTAAATCCCAATTTGATCATCTTGCATTAGCTGATCCAACGTTCGATCAATGTGGCCCAATTGATGCTTTACTCGGAGCAGATACGTTTTCAGTAATTATGGATGGCAAGCGTATATCTGCTAAAGACGGATTGCCCGCTGCGTTTGGGACGATATTTGGGTGGGTACTCATCGGTGCCGTTGAATCCAATGACGTCGTTTCCTCTAGTATGTTGTTGACGTCAGTATCTCCATCATTAGAGCAACTACTTACGAAATTTTGGAAAATTGAAGAACCGGAACCATGTTCAAATGTAACTTTGGATGCACAATGTGAAGATCTTGTGGTTAAGAACATGCGTCGGGAACCTGACGGGCGGTATTCCATGCCACTGCTGTTTCATACATCGGGAACATCGATGAGAGATTCTCGTCGAATGGCCTTGAGAAGGTTCGAAAATTTAGAACGTCGTTTTAATCGTGACCCAATGCTACGTACCGCCTATGTGGACTTCATGAAACAGTATGAGGCGTTAGGACATATGTGTTTGGCTACGCGTCCGGGAGTTTTTTTTATTCCTCATCATCCGGTCGTAAAGGAGCTGGGAATGATATGAAGATAAGGGTGGTTTTTGATGCTTCAGCGAAGTCAGGCACGGGTACGTCGTTGAATGAGTGCATATATGCTGGTCCTAAGTTGCAATCTGATATTGTCGATGTGCTAATGTTGTTTCGCACACACAAATATGTCTTTTCGACTGATATTTGCAAAATGTATCGGCAAATATGGATCCACCCAGAACACAGAATCTATCTACATATACTATGGTGTGAGTCGCCTGATAGTGCCATTCAAGAATATGAATTGAAGACAATTACTTATGGAGTTAGTTGTGCCCCATATTTAGCAATTCGAGTACTTCACGACATCGCTGATAATGCCACTGATTTTCCCGCAGTCCAGCAGGCTTTACGGTATCACACATATGTAGACGACATTTGTACTGGAGCAGATTCCGTCGAACATATTTTGCAACTTCAACGAGATATGCGTCATGTTTTAGGGGACGCTGGATTAATCTTGAAAAAGTGGGCCACGAATGTTACCGAAGTTATCGAACAGGTGTCGGAGGAAGATCGGATGATCGGTGCAGCTGAGTTCATCAGCGAGGGTACGGGTGCGTTAAAACTCCTCGGCTTGGTATGGGCTCCCACACAAGACGAATTTTCATACACAAATGTAGTAATAGAGCTTGCGACCACTAAACGTGGAGTATTTTCCGCTATTGCTCGTCTATATGACCCGCTAGGATTCTTGGCCCCTGTCGTTTTTGAAGCCAAGTCAATTATGCAATGTATCTGGCAAGAAAGCTGCGCTTGGGATGACTCGTTGCCCGGTCATATCCAATCTCGATGGTCTGCATGGATTGAAGAACTTTCTGCTCTGACCGATATTAGAATTCCGAGATGTATTCATGTGCCGGAAAAATCCACTGTTCAGCTACTCGGTTTTTGCGATGCGTCAAAAAAGGGGTATGCAGCTTTAGCATACCTTCGTGTTGTATCATGTGTGGGTTCGGTTTCAATCTTTAATGTCGGAGGCAAGACTAAGGTAGCTCCTATCAAGGCTGAATCCATTCCGCGGTTGGAATTATGTGCAGCTGTGCTACTCGCTCGTTGGTTAGCTCGATTACAATTGATATTCAGCTCTCGTTTTTGTATAACAGATGTTTTTGCATGGTCCGATTCTTCGGTCGTTTTATCCTGGTTAACCACTACTCAAATGTCATTTAAGGTTTTCGTGACTCATCGTGTGGGAAAAGTTCATGCGCTATTACCTAATTGCGTTTGGCGGTATATTCCGTCCCCACAAAATCCTGCGGATTGTGCTTCCCGCGGACTTTCTCCTCGGCAGCTCATTGATCACTCTTTATATTGGCAAGGCCCTCTCTTTCTCACCACTCCTTCAAGTGAATGGTCATGTGTTACTCCATTTGTAGAATTATCGGAGTTGCCCGATATTACTCCCGCTCGAGTTTTCACAGTCCATATCAATGAGGAATGGTTTGTTGTCCATTGCTCATCATTCACTCGATTGATTCGATTAGTCGCATGGATACGTCGTTTTGTTGATGCGTGTAGGGGTCATCGTTCACAACGAAACACCCTAACAAGAGAAGATATCGACGAGTCTCTCATATGTGTAATAAAGACAACTCAACGGTGTTCTTTTAGTACATTGTTTTCTGAGTTGTCACATGCGCGTTCAGTGTCAGTTAAACATTTAGCTCGATTGTCGCCCTTTTTGGATGATGCTGGCATCATTCGTGTGGGTGGTCGACTGCGGTATGCCACAATCCTGTCGGTACAGAAATTTCCAGTCTTACTGCCAAAGACTTCACATTTGTCAATGTTATTATGTAGATATTGGCACGTAGTTAGTTGTCATTCGGGAGCCAAATTCATAACCGCCATGGTCGCTCGTCAATACTGGATAATATCCACGAGAGTTGTGGCTCGGAAAGTCGTGACACAATGTGTCACATGCGTAAAGCATGCTGCAGTGAACCCTCAACCTAAGATGGCTGATCTCCCGGAGTTTTGCGTTCAAGCGAACCGGCCGTTTTCTCACGTCGGGATTGATTACGCTGGTCCATTCCGACTCCGGGACAATCGATTGCGCAAGGCGCGGGAATATAAGGCATATCTTGCCGTCTTTGTTTGTATGAGTACCAAAGCCGTCCATCTTGAACTAGTATCAGAATTATCCACTGATGCATTTATAGCTACCCTTGATCGATTTGTGTCACGACGTGGATGTCCGACTCATATGTATTCTGATTGCGGGACAAATTTTGTAGGCACTGCCAAAGTGTTGCGACAACTCATCAATGAACAGGATAACCAGGAGACATTAATGCGAGCCATACACTGTGTGTGTGGCATTTCAACCCTCCCAGTGCCCCACACTTCGGAGGGCTATGGGAAGCGGCAGTTAAATCAGCAAAAAGATTGCTCATTAAGACGGTTGGTCCACACCCTTTGACATGGGAAGAGCTGCTCACCGTCGTCACTCGAATCGAGGCAGTATTGAATTCACAGTCGTTGTCTTCGATTAGCGACGATCCCTCAGATTTGCAGTGCCTTACTCCGGGTTATTTTCTGATCGGACAACCTTTACTCGCCCCTCCTGAACGTTCCGCCCCAGAAGGATTTATTGATTTAAGACGCCGCTGAACTTTATTAAAACACTGCCACCAATCATTCTGGCGGCAATGGTCCACTGAATATCTTCAGACATTACAAACTCACAATAAATGGAGGAGAGATCAAGTTAATGTCAAGGTAGATGACATGGTGATTATCAAAGACCACCCTCTGCCTCCGTTACAATGGAGGTTGGGACGGATAGAAGAAGTACTTCCAGGACGAGATGGCATAGTTCGAGTAGCTAAAATCAGGACCCAATATGGCATAGTCACTCGGCCAGTAATTACCCAGTAAGATTTATAAGATTTATATCAGTGGTGGGACATAGTGTCTCTCGATTTTGTTTAAACCTGAAGGTTTCAACGGGGGAGGATGTTCGCGCCACTATGTTATGGTGGATACCGACCGCGATAAGGCGAACGACCCATGAACGGGCGACGTATGTATTTTTGTGAATAGTCGGAGTTTCCTGTTCGCAATTATCGTCGTCGTCGAGTCGTTCGTGGTGGCGATAATTTTAGTTCAGTGCTGGCCCAGACGGCCAGCGAAATATACAGATTTTTCTTCGCGGCGGTCGACGAGTGCCGTGACGTCTCGTCGTGCGTGTTCACCGTCAGTACATTGAAGTGTATTATTGTGTGTTATAAGTTTGTTAAATACATTTAGTTTCCGTGTTGGATAAAAAATAATATTTGTTATTACTCAACCCGTTCGTCCATCCACAAAACAAATCGGCCGGTGGGCAGAAACAAAAATAATTTATGTATTCATATGCTTATATGTTTGTAGTTCACACTAATATTATCAAACACAATAGAAGCCATTTGTAAGGGTCTAGGACACTTCGCCGCCGGACCATTCGCCGCGACCGTTTCGCCACCGGACCATTCGCTGCGACCGTTTCGCCGCTACGTCGAATATTTTCGTGACCAAACTATTAACTACTAAACATATTTACGTACAATAAATTCTGTCTTTAATTTTTTGGATTTTACTATAATTTTAGCGCTGTTGATGGTAGGTACACTGTTCTAAAGAGATTAATTTTGATCCAGTATCTTTTAAGAGGTATACCAGGCAAATTACGCCAAAAGTCCCTTCTAAGGAGTCTTTCTAAATTCTCATATTACCAAACCAAATAGGTTCAAACTTTGTAGGTTTTCTCGGGTGGATATTTAACAAATAAATCGCAGAATATTCTAAACAGACTTAACACTATAGGGGAAGCATAAGGGGGTTTAGTTTTTGGAATCTTCATTACACATTTAGTTTTAGTCATAGAGCAATCGGGATACCATTACTGAGTACAGGATACATCTGTGTGTATCATACTAAAAATATACCCTCACTTCGTTTTTTTGGTTTTGCTATAACTCCGGTACTTTTGGTGATAAGAACATCATACCAAAGGGAAACATTTTGGTTTAGTGTCCTTTATAAGGTACGCCCAGCAAGTTGTCCCAAAAAATTCCAGAAAGAGATTTTTAAGTTCTATCTTTTGCGTGGTAAAATTTGCAAGCCAAATATAGTATGGGTACTGAATACACTATAAGTACAGTGGTTTATTCTGGTGTATTAGGGAGGGTGTGTCCTGAGGAAAACAAATTGATACATTGTTGACATATGAAAGTATTTTAATAGTACAATTATATACATATGTATATGAATGTAAAATTAATGTTATGGTTGGTGTATGTTATAATATATGCGAATTGAAAATGGTTAACATTTTATTTTTCTAGTCTATAGGCAATTTTTGTAGTGAAAAGAATAATTATTAATTTGGTACTGGAGTATTACCATTTAATAATAATTGTGTCAGTATTATCGTTCCAAACTTGCAATGGTATATCTGATTCAGGGAATTCCGAAGTATTCAATTATTTAAAGATATTATCGTCAATTTTACGTAATCCATTTCGTTTATTATTATTTATTGATGTCATTTTTTAAAATTATTGTTTCGTCGTAATCAAAGGCGTATTTGAGGGGGGGCGATAGGATGATCGTTTCCCCATAGACATAAAATGTTATTATGTTATGACTAAATTATAAAATTATTGTACAAAAACACTGTGTATTAAGAATTTTTTTATTTTATGAGGGGTTGCAAAATACAATTCGCTCCCCCCTCTCCATAAGGACGTAGGTACGCCACTGGTCGCAATAGTTATTTACAGAATCATATCATAAATCGGCCAAAGTGACGTATCGTCGGCAGCACAGCCGACAGGCTGAACGGGCGGGTTCGATTTGTAACGTATGTTTTATATTTCGTATATACAAATTTAAATACGACTCAGACAATGATTTATCTTCATGACAATGCTGTAGTTTAAAAATTACCCTGTGTCAACTCTTCTATAGCTATACAAAGTAATAAATAGTTATGAAATGCAATGTTCTAGTATACATATTATAATCTTGTTTAACAATGTAAAATTAAATGAAATAATTTTCAGCGTAACACACTGTAAGTGTTATTAGATTTATATTAGATTTTATTGAATCCCAGCATTTATTCGTTTTAGTAGTTATAATTAAATGTTTTTTTTCATTTAATTTTTTATGAATAAATAGGCTAATTCCTTTTTTTAAATAAATAATTTGAGTTAATAATATAATTTTTATTATTTATATTATTAATAAAATGTATGGTGTAATCAATTTAAAAAAAAAGATATAGCTTGACCAAATTAAAAGTTACAAATATTTTTTTAGGAATATAAATGTTAATTACGAACTCAAATTACGAGCTCTACTCGTATTTGAAAATTTCATGAGGGAGATTTAACATATTTTTTAACTGTTAATTTTGAATTTTTTAAGTAGTTATGAAATAAGTGAAAAATGAAATGCGTGTTTGCAGATTTTTAAAAAAGTAACTCGACCAAATTTAAGATTGCAATGATTCAACGAGGAATATAAATATATAAGAACTGATGTAGTTCCATGTTCCTTTTAGTACGTATGGACGCGATTTGTTCTATTGCTTAATCATCTTAGCGAAACCCAACTAATACGAATTAAAAGGTAGATATCTACAATTACAATACCCATGGTCAACGGCTTATTATAGAGCTTCCGTGGCTATCCTCGCGACAAAAACCTTCAAATCGTTCGACGCACGATGCATTCAATCGTGAATTGCAGCGGGAGAAAGACTACGATCGAGAAGAGCTGGCTGAAAAAGTCCGAGCAAATGTGCCGCTGTTGAATGCCGAGCAGAAGAATGTATACGATTCGCTGATGAAGGTTGTTGGTGATGGAACGGGAGGCATTTACTTTCTTGATGCTCCTGGTGGGACAGGCAAAACGTTCGTCATTTCGTTGATTCTGGCAACAATTCGGTCAAGATCTCAAATTGCGTTGGCTGTTGCATCCTCTGGCATTGCTGCCACATTGTTGGAAGGCGGTCGAACTGCACATTCCGCTTTGAAGCTGCCAATGAATCTTCTTACGGCTGACAAGCCTACGTGCACAACGACCAAGAATTCAGCGACAGCGAAATTGATGCGAGAATGCAAAATCCTCATGTGAGGTGAATGCACGATGGCGCATAAACTAGCTTTGGAGGCAGTTGACCGAACGATGAAGGATTTACGAGGTGATTCGAGACGATTTGGTGGGGCAATGATATTGCTCTCCGGAGATTTTCGTCAAACACTTCCCGTTATCCCGAAATCTACTGCTACCGATGAACTTAATGCATTCCTGAAATCGTCGTTTTATTGGCGGCATGTCAAGAAGTTGAAATTGACCACGAACATGAGAGTTGCGTTGCAGACCGACCCATCGGCTGCTGAATTCTCGAGACAACTGCTGGCGCTTGGCAATGGCCAAATTCCGGTTGATGTTTCGACTGGATTAATATCGTTCTCGAAAAATTTTTGTGAGTTCACATCGTCGAAGAAGGAACTCATTACAAAAGTGTTCCTAAGCATTGAAGACAATTATAAACATCTTGATTGGATAAGTGAACGGGCAATACAAGTAGCGAAGAATAAGGACGTCGATAGCTTGAATTCTATTATTCAAAGTAAAATCACTGGAGAATTGCGTTCGTACAAATCCGTTGACAGCGTGACCGACGAAAACGAAGTGACCAACTATCCGACGGAATTTTTGAACTCGCTTGATGTGCCAGGAACTCCGCCGCATAATTTACAGCTAAAGGTGGGATTGATCATTATTATGTTGCGGAATCTAAATCATCCTAAATTGTGCAATGGTACGCGATTGTCCGTCAAGAAACTGATGAACAATGTAATACAAGCAACGATCATCAAGGGCAAATTCAAAGGAGAGGAAGTCCTTATCCCACGAATTCCGATCATTCCAACAGATCTTCCATTTCAATTCAAGCGGATTCAGTTTCCCGTTCGATTGGCTTTTGCGATGATAATCAATAAATCGCGAGGCCAATCGTTGGAAGTCAGTGGGATCAATTTAGAATTTTCATGTTTTTCGCATGGTCAACTGTACGTTGCCAGTTCGCGTGTTGGTAAACCGTCTTCGTTGTTTGTTTTTGCGCCAGAAAACAAAACGAAAAACATTGTTTATTATATTGCACTCAACTGATTTCTGTTTCGATTCAAATAAATCAATAAATAAATTCTTGAACTATATGTTTTATTATCACTTTAAAGTTTATCTGAAGGCGTTAAGTTCGCCGGGTCCACTTAATATTTAAAAAAACTTTTTGGCAAAACAACGTTTGCCGGGTCAGCTAGTTTAATATATTGTTTGTTACAATGTTCGGATTAAGAACATTCAAAAATATATATATGTATTAAAATTCTTATATTTTTGTAGTATACCTTAGTATTTTTATCAGACACAAAAAGAAGCAACTCATAACATATGTTATACATTTTGGAGACACAAATTTAAAATAAACTCAGATTATGGGTAATATTCAAGACAAAGCTATTTTTTAAGTATTACCTTTTTCTAAGGATGCTGTATAAAGGCATAAAATATTATGAAGTGCAAATGTTCTTATATAAATATTATAATCTTTTTGCCAAATTTAAAATTAAATTAAATAATATCCAATGTGTTATAGTGTGGTATTTGATTTTATAGAAACGCAGAATATACTGGTTTTAGTAATTATAAAACAATGTAAATTTTTTATATTCTCCAAGTGTATATTATAAAGAATATAATAACTATAATAAATATAATATTTATAACTAATCAAATTGAGGTAATAAAAAAATATATAATTTAAGTTAAAAATCAAATGTACTGTTTGCTTTTTTTCTAAAATTAGTAACTTCAATAAATTTCAAGATAAAATGATCCACTTTGGAATATTATTACTTCTAATTACAATATTCCTGTGTTGTACACCAATGCTAATAATTAGGGCCCGGAACTTGATGCATTTGCATTTTTTTTTCTAATGCGTTTATACGACGCTTGTCTTTACAGAAATGTGACTTATGTTATGTAAAATTCAATAGAACCATTTTTATTTTGCATTTTTTGCATTTTTCGGTCATTTTTGGTTATACGGTCATTTTTTACTGGTTTTGGTGCATTTTGGCATTTTTGTAGATATATTTGCATTTTTTATATTATTTTGACATAACTAAATATATGAAAAAATTAACGTATTATATAGCCCAATTCTTCAATTATTTTTCTAAAAATACCGATTTGTTTTTGTAATTTTTTTGTATTACTGACATTATTTCTTATCTGAGATAAATTTAAATTTAATTTAGGCTCTGTAGTCTGTACACACGTGCATTATTTTGATGTGCTTTTTCCCCTACGTTTAAATTTCTGTTTAACAGTTTTACCGAGAATAGATTAACCGCTACACACACTCACGCATCTTCTTCACATTGCGAGATAATTTTACTGATACACACGAGACGCAGCGGTGTGATAGTCATTTTACGGCATAGTGGCATTGTACATGTGAACGACGGATGTGTTTATTTAATTGATTATCAACTGCTGTGACCAACTTTTCGATTTACATATTTAATATAATTCATTTAATATACCTAAATACAAAGTTTCGGATAACACTCGATTGAATTCGTTTGTAAATCATTTTGGCAAAAAAGTTTTTTCATCCGATGGCATTGTATTATTTTGCAAAATTTTTCGAGGTTAAAGTGGCAGCTGACAAAAAATTTACCGTCGAGCAGCATATTTCGCGTAAAAAACATGTTAATGGAACATTAAATGAAGTTGAATTGAAGAAGAAAAACCAAGAACAAAACAAAAAAGTACAAGTAAGACACAACGCTTAATTACCGAACCATTTAAAGAATCATCTTTCAATCATGATCTGTGTCAGGCATTATTATCCGCAAATATTCCGTTGTAAAAACTACAGAATGAAACATTTAAACATTTCCTGGAAAAATATACGAATAAATTAATTCCCGATGAATCAAATTTAAGAAAAAGCTATGTTTTTCAGTGTTACCAGGAAACTATCGATAAAATCAGATCTTATGTAGAAAATAAGAAAATTTGGGTAACTTTAGATGAAACTACGGATACTGAAGGGCGTTATGTAGCTAATGTTGTTGTGGGAACTTTGGAGTTGAATGGCCCCGGAAAACATTTTCTAATAAATACTGAAGTCCTAGAAAAGGTAAATCATAGTACAATTTCAAAATTATTCGATAGATCCCTTCAAATTATTTGACCAAATGGTATAAAACACGATAATGTATTACTTTTATTAAGTGATGCTGCACCTTATCTTGTCAAAGCAGATAAAGCCATCAAGGTATTTTATTCGAAAATGGAACATGTGAGTTCACGCTTTACATAGGGTTGCGGTTTGGAAAAATTTTCCAAAAGTTGACCAACTCATTTCAAACTGCAAAAAAAATTTATTGAAGGCTCCTTCGAGAGTATAAATGTTTAAAAAAATAGCACCGAATATTTCATTACCCCCACAACCTGTTCTAACTAGGTGGGGGACATGGTTAACGGCAGCCTTTTATAACTGTGAACATTTTGGTACAATTAAAAATATAATTATGAAACTGGAAAATGATGCGACCTCCATTGAAAAAGTAATTGATTTAATCACTGTTCCAGAGTTAGAGTTAAATTTAATTTATATTAAATCGAACTTTGGATCACTATCAAATTTCATAACAAAATTAGAATCGTCAAAAATATGCCTTACTGATGCTATACTAGTTGTAGAAGAAGAAAAAAATAAAATTCATCAAGCACGAAATATAGTTGGACGTGAAATTCAAAATAAATTCAAAAGTGTTAAGTTATTATAATAATATATTATTTAAGTTAAAAATTAAATGTGTGTTGTTTGCTTTTCTTTTAAAATAAGTAATTTGACCAAATTTAAAGATGCAATAATCCAATTAGGAATAAAATTACTTCTTATTTTAATATTCTTGTAATGTACACTAATATTAATAATGAATAGCTCATTATATTTGGTTTTCACAATGTTAATATAGTTTTGGCGTCTGTATACATTTTAAGACAAAGATATGAAGCCCACAATAGATAAATATAAACTACTTTTATTTTTCCTCGAAACAACTGGTGTGACATATATTAAAAGTATTTTAAAAATTAAATTAAATCAAAATAAACTTCCATGTAAGCATTAGTTATGTTTTTAACTTACACTTAAGTATTTCTTCGTCTGCAACCATATAAACGAATAAAATGAATTTAATTACAATAATTGTTTTTAAATATTTTATTTATCTAAAATAATAAAAAAGTTTATGAATGTACACCAATTGTTTTAAAACGTACTAATTAATTTTAAACGAAGTAATTAATGTATTGTTTATAATGGGTATACTCGTATTATGGAATTTTTTCTTTATTTTAATATTTCAAGAGTAAAATATTATTTTAATCTTGAATTTATTATTAATATTTATATGTTACACAAGTATATGTTGTTTATAAGTTCTTATGATTTTTTATAATAAATAAGATATGTCTCATTATTAGCGTAGATTATAAAAAAAAAAAATGTACATTTCATAATATAATTTGTTTCTGTAATGAGAAGTGTAGAAAATGAGAATTTAAATAGTCGACCTATGATGGGACTTAGAACTTATGTGTGATATAATAAAGAAGAATTTATTTTGAAATTAATTGTTTTCATAAGGCAAATTTAATTTAAATAATGATTGTGTAGAAAAATTACGAAATTTAGGTTACTGAATTATTTTTTCAACCATTCCAACTTCCTGATTTTCTGTATTGATATACAAATTACTTACCAAAAACTAAATTTTTAAAATCTATTTAATAAATTAAAATTGAAATATTTTACTTTCATACTAAATATAACAATACGATTAATAATAATTTTAATTGATTTAAAAATATACGAAAATTAAAACTATTCTTGATGTATAATTTATAAAACAAATTTTCTCTCAAATATGAAACAAATAAAATTAATTAATTTTATTTAGCGTATGGCTTATGGTTACATGCATTAACGTTATAATATGGTAATGTAGAGTAAATTTAATTAATATATAACATATGAATAAAAAAAAAAAATAGGGTTATTATATATTAGTAGTATGAGTAATATTAATAAGGTAACAATAAGGTATTAGAGATCTAGTTCTAGTTCCTCCAGCCATTTAATAAATGTGTGAGGGATTGTGAGGCAGTCGATTCTGGGACCTCGATAGGTGTGGATAGGACATACAAGAGCTATGTGGTAGATGGTCTGCTTCTCTGCTCCGCAGTCACATTCTGGTGAGTTTCTCATTCCCATTTGTGCAAGGAATCTGCACATTTACCGTGCAAAGTACGTATTCTATTAAATGTGCACCACAGATTGCGCTGTAGGTAAAATCCTATGGGTATATGTCCTGGTGATATGTTACCTAGAATGTTGTCGTTCTCTACCATGGCTGCCCACGTTTCTTTCCATTTCATCATCATATCGAAGTTTGCGTTGATTAGGTCCTTAGCTGTTTTTGATAGGGGGTTTATAGACTTCAATCGTGTTTTGGTCGCATCATCAATAAAATTATTAATGGGCAGTTCGTGATTGAGATTTATTTTTGAGAACTCTTTAACTAAGGCGGTCGCTCTGCGAAGTGGTAGGGGGTCAATTGCTATTAATGTTGAGAGCCAGTGAGTAGGTGTCGATTTTATCGTACCAGATATTAGTCTCATGGTAGTGTTGAGTTGGGTGTCTACTTTTGCCACATGAGCGCTGTTTAGCCAGACGGATGCGCAGTATTCAGCTACTGGGTAGACCAAACCAAGAGCCGAGCATCGCAGAGTGTGACTTGAAGCACCTCAAGATGAACCGCAGAGTTTATGTATTATATTATTTCTGGAGCTAAGTTTGGCGGCGGTATTTCCGAGGTGAGTTTTGAAGGAGAGTGTGCAATCCAATGTTATGCTGAGGTATTTGGGGTGGAAATTGTAGTTTAGAGCGTCTCCATTGATAGTTATGTTTAGTTGAGCGTTAGCAAGTTTATTGTTGAGGTGGAAACAGGACGCTTCTGTTTTGCTGGTGTTAGATTTTAGTCTCCAGGCATGGAAGTAATTACCTAGAGTGATGAGATCGTCTGTGAGTATCCTTTCTGTTTCATTGAGATCTTTGTGTTGAGTTACGATAGCTAGGTCATCAGCGTATGCGAATTTAATGGAGTGAGTCATTGGGAGGTCGGCTATATATACATTAAATAATAGAGGTGCTAATACCGAGCCTTGCGCTAGGCCATTATTTAACACGTTGGCTACCATGAGGGTGCTCAGGTCTCTCACCGTTCCTGCTTTAGCGTACCATGACAATTTTTAAATATTTACATGAATGTACCAAATCAATATCTCATTAATTATTGATGATACGAAAAAATGCCTCATATGAAAAATAATTTATTTTGAATGCCTACTAATTATCTATCAATAATTACCTGAGAGAACCCGGGTACTCTCGTGGTACACAAATGATACAATTGTGTATAGGGAACATTGAGAGAACCCAGGGCCTCTCAGTATATATTTTCTTATAATTTAGGTTATAGATTGATTATTGCTCCATGAACATTTGTTTTCTAATTTTTCTAATATTTATTTATCATTATCGTATGCACGTGATATCATGATAATATTGTCACCAGATCGCCTTATCATTGCAATAATTAATAATTATGCTAACAAAAAATAAATACCTAATTAGTAATTGATCATAATTTCAAACCAAAACGTCATTTTTTAAACTTACACCATGAACTCAAATGATATTTTAGATGCTTTAAATGACTCAGATTTCGATTACGATTCTGGCAGTGAGTATATACCAACTAGCTCAGACGAACATTCTGATAGTTCAGATACTGATGTAGATCCTAGTACGAATACTCTAGTTTCAAATAGTTCCCAAGATTCTATTTCTAATGACATTTTTCCAAATATTCAGAAATGGGATACTGTAATAGGTATATTACTTTTGAAAAATTATTGATATATTATATCTAATATTCACTTTCATTTTTAGGATTCAATCAAAGTACTTTTGACTTTATTGATAATAAACAATTGTTATGTGATTTGGGGCCAGAATGTGAACCAATTGATGTTTACAATTGTTTTCTTTGTGATGATATTATAAAAATTATTGTTATTGAAACAAATAGGCAAGCATTAAAGTATAAACGGAATTGGACTAATACAAATGAGGTAGAAATTAAAAATTTTTTGGCCATTGTAATGTACACAGGACTTGTATCTTACCCTAAGATATCAGATTATTGGAGTCGGCAACCATTGTTTTACAATACATTTATTCCTAAAATCATGCCTAGAAATAGGTTTCAAGAACTACTTAGATTTTTCCATGTTGCAGACAATGACACTATAGTTCATGGTGATAGGCTGGGAAAAATACAACCTTTGGTTGTAAAATTAGTCAATAATTTTAAAAAGTATAAGGTACCTGGTGAAAATGTTGTCATTGATGAGACAATGATACCCTTTAGAGGGCGACTTAGTTTTAGACAGTACATACCTAGTAAATCAGCCAGGTATGGAGTAAAATTATTCAAAATCTGTGATAATATTGGCTATACCTATGATTTGATTATTTATAGTGGTAAAAATACAACACCTACAAGCAATGACATAACTTGTGCCTCTAAAGTGGTGTTGCAACTTATGACTGATTATTTAAATAAAGGTAGAACTCTAATTATGGATAATTATTATACAAGTCTTAATTTAGCTCATATATTATTAAGTAAAGAAACTCACATGGTAGGCACTGTAAGAAAAAATTCTAAAGGATTTCCTAAAGATATAATGAACTCAAAATTGAAAAAAGGAGAAATCAAAGGTAAAGAAGATGGAAAGGGAGTAGTAGTCAGTATTTGGAAGGATAAGAGGGACGTGAGAATGGTATCCACTAGACATGGTATTGAAATGGTTGATACAGGAAAAATATCGAGGAATGGAGAGAAAGTTAAGAAACCTGAAGCAATTGTGTTCTATAATAAAAATAAACAGGGAATAGATGTGTCAGACCAAATGAACAGTTATTTCACACCTTTGAGAAAATCCATAAGATGGTACCATAAAGTGGCGTTTCAACTATTGCTTGGTACATCTGTAGTAAATGCATTAGTTATGTACAAAGAATTGACTGGGAAAAATATACAAATATCAGCCTTTAGACAGCAGATTATTGAAAAATTAATAAAAAAAAAGGATGAAATAAATATATCCCCATCATCTAGAAAACATAAATTAGTACAAACAAATGAAACACAAGGTCAAAGCAACAAAAAAAAAAGAAGAAGATGTGTTAGATGTTATGAAAAACTTGTAAATGAAAAAGGAAGGCAAGTTGCACAAAAAATTTGCAAGACCACAGTAACATTTTGTAATTCTTGTGAAAATAAACCAGCTTTTTGCTTGGAATGTTTTCAAAATACTCATAAATAATTATTTTAATAATTCTTAAATATAATTAATTTTAAATTGTTTTTTTTTTGTTGAGATTATACTTAATTTTGAATAGTGAGTTACTATTAGAGACAGAAATGTTAAATTTTTTTTATTATTTGTTACTTATGTTTATAGTGTAACGTTTCGGCCTCGTAGAAAACTGGGGCCTACTTCGTACCCACTGCCCAGGGGGACACTGAGCAGTGACCTATCGGCCGATTAGACCTCGGTAGTTGATACTAACGAGCCGGTAGGTTTTGTTCGCTCGTCGATCGGTCACCGCAACGAAGTCGGTCGGCGGACGAGTGGATGACGGTAATCGAGCGTGGTAGGTATTTGAAAGTTGTTGTTAAACAAACACGTTCGCTGCACAGTCCACCGCGTTATCCGTGCAACGGAGATAACGCATATACGTATAGCCGTATCTGCGAAACACGGTACCGGTCGGTCGGACAAGTGGAGAGGCGGACGGGTGGGCGAGCGCACACGCGATAAATGTGTTTTCGTCAAATTATTATATTTAGTTTGATACGTATGTATATGTATTTATCACAAACAACTCACGACGCGAGCATAAAAAAAAACAGTTACTGAATCGGAAACAATCTGTATATATTAAGAAAAAAACAGTATGTATATTACACAGAAATAACAGGTAGGTATCAAAAAACAAAAAAAACGGTCACAGCGTATATCACTCTACCTCGGCGTACGCTGGACGAGAGAGCGGCAACTTACAATAACGGAGGGACTTTATCGTCGGCGGGGCATATAGTCGACGATAAGAAAAAAAAATATAGTGGGGATTGAATGGTGTATGATCAGTCGACCCGTACAGACCGGGTGACAGCAACTAGGCCCAAAGACACCATAATTCGTCCCACCGATTGCCTCTCCAAATTTCGACACAATACAATAGATAGGTATTTATGACATTTTAATTTTGTTTTGATATATTTTTTTTGTTTTATTTGTTTTATTTTTTAATGTAATCAAAGACTGATGCATCAATGAATTTTAAAAAATACATAAGGCTGTTCAAATTAATAAAATTGTTTAAATTCTGGGTGAATAATATTTGTTTTATAAAATATCAAATAACTTATTTTTTGAGAGAACCCAAGGACTCCCACAGTTACCACAGGTAGATAGCGTATATTAATGACGATTTAACGCTATTTAGTACAATTTTATAAAAGTAGATGTCGTAAATGTTGCATCAAACACAAGATGTACCGAGAGAACCCGGGTGCCTTCACGGTACACAATAACAGACCTGGTGAGAGAACTCGAGTACCCTCATGGTACAGAAGGACAGTTTTTGAAAATAAGGCTTGGTAGTCAACGTGTTAATGTTCTTGAGTTGCTAATTTTATCATTCATGTGAACTTTAAATGATCTATTAGTAAGCATAGTGTTGATTAGCTGGACGGTACTTCGGCAGCGAATAGTATGGAGAAGTTTGTATAACAGGCCGTGTCTCCAAACGGTATCGTAAGCAGCTGTTAGGTCGAGAAATACCGCTGCAGTTTTTAGGCGGTTTTGAAAGCCTGCCTCAATATAAGTGGTCAATGAGAGGACTTGATTGGAACAGCTTCGGCCCGGCCTGATCCCGACTTGTTCTACCGGGATGGTATTTAGTATAATTGGGCTTATTCGATTGTAGATTATTTTCTTCAGTAGTTTATAGCACACGCTGATTAGTGCAATTGGTCGGTAGTTTTCTGAGCGATCGTTTGATTTCCCGGGTTTGACGATAGCAATTATTTTAGATTTTCTAAATTCTGGAGGCAATGTACTGGATTGTTGAATGTCAGTGTAAAATTTAGATAGCCATCTTCTGGTGTTAGGACCACAGTTTATCAGAAATTCTGGGTGCATCCTATCTAGCCCTGCAGCCTTCCCGGGTTTTAAGTCCTTTAGAGCTTCTAAATTTTCGCTTCTGAGTAAGGAGCAGAAAGTTCATGGATTTGGGTGCATTCTTTTTTAAGGTCTCTAAAGCTTTTTCTTATCTGAGTTGTGTGTCTCTTGTTCGAAGGCATTATTGATACATTTACTATGTGGTTAGCAACTTGGTTACGTGAGATTGATGTTTCCTTTCGTCTAGTGTGTTGCTTACCTCCCAATTTCTTGAGAAGGCTCCATGCTTCCCTACTAGAATGTCTGAAATCAAGAGCTGTCATTGTTTTATTCCATTTTTCCTTCCTGGATTCATCAAGGCTAGTTAAGAGATTATCCGCCATATCAATGTTTCCGTTCATGTATTCTCGGTATAGGTTTTCGCTTAGTTCGTTCCAGCCAGGGATGTAATCTTTCCTATAGCCTCTTGGCTTATGTTTTTTAGCAATAGCAATGATGAGTCCCAAAAATCTATTGCAGGTCGAACGTTTAGGTGGGATAAACCGGATGCATTTGTCTAGTTCATTTGCATAGTCTTCCCATGCTGCTTTGTTAAAGTTCCATCTGGGGTAAGGTGTGGAGTTAATTAGTGGGATTTGGAGCCCAATTTCAATTAGGATAGGCCGATGTTGACTATTTAGGAAGTCGTTCATAACTGTTCGGCTAGCTGCCATGGGTAAGTTGTCTGTTGTTACTGAAACATAGCAGAGGTCGGGATTATACTCTCTATTCCATCTACCTGACTTAAATGTGCCTTTTGATTTAGCGTCGAAAACTAAATGGGCGTTATTAGTTTCAGCCCATGACACGAGCATCTCTCCATTGATGTTGTTGCTGGAACACTTTTAATTCACGTGGTGGCTGTTAAAGTCACCAATGACTATTGTTGGATGAGGGATGTCTCCTAGGACATGGTCTGGCCATATGGTAGTTGGTGGTTTGTACACGTTAACAATTGTGGTCGGTCCGACATTGACTTTGATGACATGGATGTCGTGTAGGGTTGATATGCTTTCAAGCTTGACTTCTTCTTGGTTATTTCGGGCGTAGGTTGCTATCCCGTAGGAGCGGTGGTATGTGGCTCCGGTTATAGTGTATCCATGTATCTTGCCTCTGGTATTGAGTTGGGTTTCGTCTTGAGTGTGGGTTTCATGGATTGCCACTATGTCGACGTCTTGTTCCCTAAGGATACGGGAGATGTAGTCACTTTTGGATCTGCTAATACCTTCGATATTGATTTGGCAAATGAGTAGGGTAGGCCCTAGCTTTCTTGTCCGGTGGCCTTGAAAAGGGCCGTTTTTGGGTCGAATCTTTCGATTCGATTGTGTTTGGTTTAATTGCATGAAACCAGGCCAGGAGAGCGTTAAAAACGCTAGTTTGGCCACCGAGTTGAGAGATCTTTAGCCGTTCGTCTTGAGAGGACGAACGTTGCTCAGGGGGTACCACGAGGAGGTGATCTTTCAATACCCCTAGATTAATTAATGATCAATTTATATATTATACACATAAAATATTTTATAATTTGGACTTTTACTATCATTTAATTTATGTAATAGTTATGACATTATTATTATTAATAGTAAGATTTTCAATATTAAGATAAATGCAAAAAATAATTTTTTTTTCAAACTCACCTTTGCATAAGTCTGTAACACCTAAATTATTTAATTTATTCATTATATAATAAGAACCTAATTAACTATGTTATAATTTATGATAAAAGATAATTTATAATTTACTATATTGAAATAATAGTAGTTTTATTATATACATTATACATAAATATAGTAGTTCACATACGTATTATACATAATACGCTATCAGGCTATATGTTATAGTATTATATACAATGATTTTTTATTAATAATTACGGAATGATAATATTGAACTTCAACTAAACCAAAGATACTACGTTCCTTTATTTTTGATAATCAATTTGTTTATTTAAAGAAATAATCAAATTAAAAAAAATATATATATACGAGGGCTATCTCAAAATCAACCTCCGAAGGGAAAAATTAAAAAAAAAAAAAAACCAAAATAATAATTATTTGCACAAAATAGTTTTATTAATATATAAATTACTTTTCTACATAGTCTCCGTTTAATTCTACACATTTTTGGTAACGTGGGATGAGTTTTTGTATACCCTCCTTAAAAAATGACGCCGCCAGTGTGTTGAGGCATTGATTTACTCCGTTCATAAGATCCTCATTACTTCCAAAATGTTGGGATGCAATAGACGATTTTATTTTTGGAAAAAGGTGATAATCACTTGGTGCCGAATCTGGACTATAAGGGGGGTGATCAAAAATATCCCAATTGAACTTCTCGACTAAAGTTTTTGTGCGTGCAGCAGTGTGTGGTCGCGCGTTGTCATGCAGAAGCACCACACCTTTGGTAAGCATTCCTCGTCTTTTGTTTTGGATTGCTTTTCTCAACTTACGTAGAGTTTCACAGTAAACTGTTGCATTTATTGTGGTTCCAGATTCCATAAACTCGATCAACAATATACCTTTCCTATCCCAGAAAACTGTGGCCATCATTTTTCGATTGGAAAAAGTATGTTTGAATTTTTTTGGCTTGTTTGGGGAATAAGTGTGCATCCATTGCTTTGACTGTTCTTTGTTTTCTGGGTTTACATACTGGATCCAAGTCTTATCTCCAGTCACAATTTGCTGTAAAAATTCTTCACCTTCCATCTCTAAACGTTCGAGAAATGCTTTTCCTGAATTGACACGTTAGGTCTTGTAGACATCTGTGAGCTGTTTTGGGACCCAACAGCTACAGAACTTGTGGTAACCCAAGTTTTCAGACACGATTCTGTGCAAAGTACTTCGAGAAATTTCGGAAAATCTTATTGAAAAATCTGAAATTGTAAAACGCCTGTTTTCTCGACCAAATTGATCAACTTGGTGAACTATATCTTCGGTCATGATCGATTTGCGCCCTTGGCCCCCTTATGCATATCTGTGCGTCCGTTTTTAAACTGTCTACACCAATTACGTACCGAACCATCACTCATCACTGTATTGCCGTAAACAATACATAAACGACGATGAATTTGAATTGCGCTATTTCCTTCAGCTTGCAAAAAACGAATTACACTTCGCACCTCACAGGCGGCGGGAGATAGAATTGTATGCTCCATGTCGTTATGGCAACTATTAGAATAATATTGAACAAAAACGGTCGAAACTTGGCATGTTGTAAGAGAATAATGTACTGGTTGCGACATGCAGAAACATGTCACCGAAATGCTCGTATGTAGTAAATTGTAACACATCGGAGGTTGATTTTGAGATAGCCCTCATATATACCATTTTTTATTTATATGCATTCCTTTCATGTTAAGTGATTTATTTATGGACAATTTAAATTCAATAGTCATTGTTCAGACGAGCAGATAAGATTTCCGCGGTGCGGGGAGCGGGGTGTCATCGAACATTCTAGAAAAGTACCCCGCCCCACCGCGCCATGACATAGCTACATTCGTGAGGAGTTCACCGGTCGAGTCGAGTCGGTCTCGCGCGCGCACGGTGTTCGGATCGGCGTGTCGATTGTTCCGGAAAGACATTTTTTTGATACTTTTGGACGCGCGGTGCGTCCATTACTTTACGTTTACGGTAACGTTCTTTTCGCGTATGTACGCGGTACATCAGTCGATGCTCATTTTGTTGCGTTTTACGCTTTTACGTCTCGGCGACGTTACCTCTCACGTGTGTACGCCTTTTCTACGTCTACGGCGACGTTACCTCTCACGTGTGTACGCCTTTTCTAAGTCTACGGCGACGTTACTTCTCGCGTGTGTTCGCATTTTTATACGTCTTCGGCGACGGTATTTCGCGTGTGTTAACGTTCAAACGTTTTAACGAGGACTTCGTGATTGTGGTTCACTGTACGGACGGACGTACGACAGTCGCGAATCAGCATAGGCTGGACACGTGGGGCAGTCATAGATCGTCAACGGAATCAGTTTTGTTAAATGAGGTTATGGTCATAAGAGACAACACTATTCCTGCGGTTAACGGTAACCGTTAATGTGCGGTATCAGTGAGATTGATATTATCAATGTATGGTATATTATTATTGTTTGGAGAGAGCCAAAACTCACGTTACGGCGGTCGCGAACGAAAAGAGACGAAGGAAAAACCCGGGAACGGAACGTTACGGCGAACGGTGCGCCGCGGTCGTCGCACCGCGTCGTGGCGGGAGTAATGTGTGCGCATGCGTCGCCACACTACTCCCCCTGCGGGAAAGAAAAACGTACGCGTTTTTTCTTTGCTTCCAGCGTGCGTAAAGTGTACGAGTGATCTGTCAGCGGGTCTTCTCTGAGAATGAACGCGGGTTTTAAACGGTCCATGGAGACCCAACTTGTCCGCCTGTCGAGCTGAAGTTTGAAATTCTTCCCGTTGCGCTCCAGCACTGGAAATGGACCATCGTAGCGGGGCAGTAACGGCTTCCGGGGGGCATCTACCCGTAAAAATACATGTGACACTTTTTGGAGGTGCTCGGGCACGTAGATGAATCTTTTGGAGTGGTCAGTGCCTGGAGTCGCTCGTAGTTGTTGCATAGAATCTTTGAGGCCGCGTATCAGATCTGGAAGACCTGGTTCGGGCTGAGCCGCGTGAAAAAATTCACCTGGTAAACGGAGTGTTGTGCCGTAGACCAACTCCGCCGGTGAACAACCGAGGTCCTGTTTGACGACACTCCGTAGTGCCAATAATACTGTCGGCAATCTCTTTGTCCAACTTACGTCATTCTGAGCAGTCAACGCTGCCTTAAGCGGACGGTGGAAACGTTCGACGAGGCCGTTTGATTGTGGGTGGTACGGTGACGTTCGAATATGATGGAACCCGTAAGTGGAGCTAAGAGTCCGAAATAGTTCGGAATCAAACTGCCTCCCTTGATCCGTAGTCACCGTATCAGGAACGCCAAAACGGGAGAACCACTGTGTGACTAACTTTTCTGCGACGGCGTGAGTGGTGATATTTTTCAGTGGCCAAGCTTCCGGCCAGCGCGTAAAACGGTCGATGGCGGTGAAAATATATGAGCATCCGTCCGACTGGGGCAGCGGGCCTACCAAATCAATATGAATGTGCCCAAAACGTCGGTCCGGTGGCGCAATCGGGGTAACAGGGGTGACAACGTGCCGCTGCACCTTCGAACGCTGACAGTTTACGCAGGTCTTAGCCCAAAGCCGTATCTGGCGATCCATGTCCGGCCAACAGTGTCGTTCCTTGATAAGGGTAGTCGTCGCTTTGATTCCGGGATGGACTTGGTTATGGAGTATATCGAAAACGCGTCGTCGGAGTGTAGCTGGTACGTACGTGCGGGATCTACCGGTCACGGAGACGTCGAAATAGATCGTACCTGCGTCGGTTTCACGAGGTTCGAAACGCAATGAACTATTTAATTCGCCGCCGAGGATGCGCGACAACTCTGGGTCCTTGGCTTGCTCCTCCGCGAGTGACTTGGCGTCCGGCATCTCAAGCTGCGTGCTGAGTGTTACGACATCGAGTCGTGAGAGTGCGTCCGGAACTACATTTTCCTTATCTTGCACGTGCTCGATTTGTTGTACGAATTGTGCAATAAAACTAACTTGTCGAAGTTGTCGATCACCGTACTTATCGGCCTTGACGGTAAATATATGTGTAAGTGGCCTGTGGTCGGTTCGTAAAATCGTGTGTTGTCCTTCGATAGCGTGGAGAAAATGACGAACAGCGAGGTATGCTGCCAAAAGCTCCCTGTCGAAAGTGCTGTAGCGACGTTGCGTGGGTGACATCTTCCGAGAGAAAAAACCTAACGGCTTCCAAACTCCGTTGCACGACTGTTCCAAAACTGCGCCTGTCGCCGTGCTGGACGCGTCGGTACTGAGCCGCAAACGTGCATCTGCTCCCGGGTGTGAAAGACAGACGGTGCTGGCGAGAGCGTTGCGGCATTCGTTGAAAGCGTCGCGAGTGATGGTCGTCCACTGCAAAACTCCGTCCTTCTTATTAACAGACGCCGCGAGGTCATGGAGCGGTGCTAGGAGCCGTGCACCGTTGCGGATAAATCGGTGATAAAAATTAACCGAACCCAAAAATCGCTGGAGTCCTTTTTTAGTTGTTGGGAGGGGCCAATTTTGTATGTCGTCGACTCGCTCGGGTAATGGTTGACAACCTTCGCCATTAACAACGTGCCCCAAAAAAGTAAGCTGTTGAACGCCGAATACACATTTCCCAGGGTTGATCACGATGCCTGAGCTCTGCAGCCGCCCAAGTACCACACGTAAATGTGCTTCGTGTTCGGCTTCAGTTTTGGACGCGATTAGTACGTCATCGATATACGCGTACGCGAAATCGAGACCGCGCAGGACTTCGTTCACAAAACGTTGAAAAGTTTGTGCCGCATTTTTAAGCCCGAAACACATAACTGGAAACTCAAAAAGACCAAATGGTATCGTTACGGCGGTTTTCGGAATATCGTCGATCGCTATTGGTATCTGGTGATACGCGCGAACAAGGTCGAGCTTGGAAAAAATCGATCGTCCAAAAAGATTTCCCGTAAAGTCGTGAATATGTGGTAACGGATACCTGTCAGGCCTGGTGACTGCGTTTAAGCGCCGATAATCCCCGCACGGGCGGTATGTGCCGTCTTTCTTGCTGACCAGCAGAAGAGGACTGGCCCACGGACTGTCTGACGGTCGACAAATGCCTTTAAGTCGCATGTACTCGAACTCTTTGCGCGCGGCGAGAAGACGATCGGGCGGCAGCCGGCGCGGACGAGCGAACAAGGGCGGGCCGGTAGTTGTCAACGTATGTTCGACGTTGTGCGTAAACTTGTCGGGCACTGGCGATTCACGAGTGATTGCCGGGAACTCGGCGATCAATTTGTTCCATGCGTTAGGCTGGGAAACCACACAAATAGTTGAAGGTTGCACATGTGCCACGGTGGTCTTCGACGCTGAACCTGTAGACGGATCCATTAAACGATTGTTGCGGACATCTACCAACAACCCGTAATAATGGAGTAAATCCGCGCCGATAATTGGACGTGCGACGTCGGCCATCTCGAAAGTCCAAGGTAGTGATCTGGCGAGGCCCAGGTTGAGGTGTAATGTCTTGCGTCCGTATGTACGGATGCGAGTGCCATTCGCTGCCGTCAACACGATGTCTGACGTCGAGTGTTGTCCTGCAGATGGAGGTAACACGGATACGTCAGCTCCCGAATCGACGAGGAATCACCGTCCGGTCCGCGTGTCGTTGACAAAAACCCGGCAGCCGTGATGAGCGGCAGACGGCAAGCTTGCCTCCGCCGCCCGTCTCAGTTTTCCGACGGTTTAAAAGAACAAGGCGGTCGGCAATTGTTCGCGGCCGCCCCAAATTGATCGTGATAATAACAAAGGTCGCTGTTTGCCCTGGGTCGTGAATTTGACCGTGGTCTCGAGCGACTTCGACCGCGCGCGTTAAAGCTATCTTTAGATGCCAAACTCGAAACTAAATTTGAGATCTGAGTGGTTAATGACGCAATCGCGTTCTCCACCACGCGGAGTCGATCGTTTGTTGGGTCGCGTGCGGCGATAGCGTTGACGTCGTGAAACGCGTTTGCCTCAGTGATGCGATCCGCCCGTTCGGCCAAGTCTTGTAGTGGACCGTCGAGACCAGAAATAATTGCAACAGTTGTGGCCGGCAACTTTTGTAACCAAAATTGTTTGAGCGCTGCGTCTCCGATGCCGTCCGGAAGAATATTACGCATATCGCGTAGTAGTTGTGTTGGACGTCGATCACCTAAACCACCTGGTTGCACAATACTACGAAAACGCGTTGATTGTGATGCGGAAAATGTAGCGACGAGACGTTCTTTGATGTTTTCGTAGCATGCGTTGGGACCAATTAAGTCGCTAACGGCCCTAACGCCCTCCTCATCGAGCGCAGCGACGACGTGGTTCGTCTTACAGACGTCCGAACGAATACGCGAGTTCGTGAAAACCGCCTCCACGTGCAAAAACCACTCGCGCGGGGAGTGCCTCCAAAAGTTCGGTACGCGGACTTGGCTGACACTCGCGATAGAGGCGACTGTGTCGCTCGACCCGAGAGCACCGGTAGGTGCGGACGAGTGCGCAGACCACGTGGGCTGACTAACGGTCGGCGCGGGTGAACCATCTGGCGGTGACTCGTTGTCAAAAGCGAGGAGGTCCCGGCACTTGATAGGTTCGCTCATCTCGCTGTACGTCGCGCGCAAGTACTCGAAACGACAAGGAAAAAGAAAAACCGATAATTTCGAAATTCACTCGCGTCGAGGTCACCAATTTGGAGAGAGCCAAAACTCGCGTTACGGCGGTCGCGAACGAAAAGAGACGAAGGAAAAACCCGGGAACGGAACGTTACGGCGAACGGTGCGCCGCGGTCGTCGCACCGCGTCGTGGCGGGAGTAATGTGTGCGCATGCGTCGCCACAATTGCACAGATTAGATGAATACAGATGGATCACTCGCGATGTAAACAAAAAATATTTTGTGATTGGTTCCCCCTCAAATCAGTGTTACCGCACAATAGTATAATATATTTACCTAAAATTTACACATTGCTACTGTAAAATAACCGGTTGGTGTTTTTTGTTTACATAAAATGAATTGTGAATTGTGATTTCGAGTACGCTTGTACTGCTCTTTTGTTTGATCCTCTTGATTATTCAAGTAATAAAATATAATTTTTTATTTTCTTGTAAAACAAAGCCTTTAACAAAAATAAACGGTGCTCCGTTAAGTGTTGTATGTGTTATTAAAAGATTATTCCTAATTACAGATTTTCAAATTCATTATTTGATTTACTATGTGCGCCAAAAATGTACACGAACAACGAAAGAAATTTGCAGCCAACCAGCAACCGTGTTCAGATCACTAGATTATAATTTACTATAATAAAACGTATAATATTCATCTAATCCGTGTAATTATTTCATTCTTACATTAGTTGAAAAACAAACATTTAAAAAATATTTGTCAAATGAAGACACATAAATAGTATAAGAAACATTTATCAGTTAAGTAAAAATCTGTAGAAAAATTGAAAGAATTTTCAAACTATTAAATAAACTAGGTATTACTTAAATTTCATTATTAAAATATATATATATAAATAAAGAAAAATGTATGTAAAAAATACAGAAATTAATTAAACAAATTAATATAAGAATATATATAGCTATCAAAAAAGTCTACCACTTTAAAAAAAAAAAAAATAACGATACATATTAAGAAAATTATTGCTGTTTTCTTATTTAAATTTTACCCTTAAATATTAGAAGCTGGATTAGAACAATAGTTAGTAATATTTCTTTCTATTGAATTTGTGGTCAAGTTCATTTGTTAGGAATTCATGTAGACAAATAAGTCTATACTTGGTGTAAATTAGTTAATCGAACATGGCATTTTTTTTAAATAAAGCCATTTTCCGTTTTGAATTATAATTCAATTGAATTTCATTCACATATTAGTTGGAAACAAATATGTACTTAATCTGCATTAAATTTTTACTGGCATATGATAATCATTATTATTATATTTAAAATAATAAAGAAGTTGTACAATAATATTGTATAATATCATCACTATAATTTATGTTATCATATGCGCCTACATTGATTTGAGGGGGAACCAATCAGAAAAGCGTATTTGCAATTCTTTTGTTCTCGGGCCGAGTGATCCATCTGTATTCATCTAATCTGTGATTATTGTTTATTATCATGTGTTTTTGTTATTGTTATTATTATGATTATAATTATTAATTTGTTTGTTACTCGCGAAAGGCGCAAATAAAATATTATCAAAATGTGCATTTATATAACGGTATTAATATTCTTTTCCTTTCTCAATTATATACAGTCCATTAAAGTCAATGTAACAGTCATACATGACGTATAATCATCTTTCGATAAAGTATATATGTTAATGTTTATTAATATAAAAATTTTGATGATTGAAATATAAATGTTGTTTCTCTAATTTACTTACCACGGTCATTTTCCCTTACTATTATGTCATTATTAACAATATGGGTTTTGTAATAATCTCCATGTGCTATTCAAAACAGAATTTATTTACATGTAATTTTCGCATAAGTCATATAATTATATATATGATTTTGATTTTTGATAATTTAAAAATTTCCCATTACCCTAAATACTTTTTTTTAATTATTCAAGACATTATAGCAAAATAATCATTTAGTAAATAGAAAGTTATAGCAAAACTTCCACTTTTGATTATTTTCTTAGACCAAAATCTAAATGTCTGATTTGATTATGTAGCTATAACTGTATAATACATTAAATAAATATTATATAGATTTTATATAATAAATCATATAAAATTTTATAAAGTATAAATTGTTTATTTTAATAAAAAAATTATGCTAATATCACTATAACAATAAGAAAATAAAAAATTTAAATGAATTAATATTATTTATTAGTTTAATTATTATAATTTACAAAATAATCCGTCTATTGTTATGTACAGAGGTAAATTTATTAACAACCATATTTAAATTTAAAGTTTTGAATGTTCTTTTTTCAATATTTCAGTATTTCACTATTTTTAAAAAACTAATTATATTGTTATATAAAAAATTATTATTATTATTATTATTATTATTATACATTTAGTTATTGTTTACACAGCTACTGCTTACTATGCTATATGTTTAATTTTTACGAAATCCAAATTAAAAATATAAGTGTTTAATTATTATAGGTTAAATCCACAATAAAAATAATTCACTTAAATTAAGTTATAATCCATAGTACAGTGTATTTATTATTTACACCAGTATTTAAAAATGCCAACGTGAATTTCTAAAGAATCATAAATATAAGAGGAATTTAGTGAGAAACTGTCCATATAGATGTAGTATAAATTATTGAAATACATGGAAAAAACTGTAGTATTATAGCATTTTCTGATAAAATATAATCAATTTCGAAATCAAATTAAATGACGGTGTATTCTGTGGTGTATTATCTAAACGAATGCACATAAAAAAAATACGATAAATTATACGGCAAAACAATGGAACACGGCAAATAAATAAATATTAGAAATTTAAATTTTCGAATGGTTTTAAACTGGTAGGGCAAAGGTGGGGCAAAACCAAATTTGAGTAAGGCACTTGCCCTACTTTCCCCCCCTTAGCATCGTCACTGTATATATGGTATTTATATTTATTTTTTACGAATTAATATATTAATAGTTGAGTTAACAATTCTAATTAAATTAACTTTATAACGTATCGCTTTATATTGGGTATAATAATAATTTATTTGTAAAATATTATATAAATATATTATTATTATATATTATGTATTTATATTATTATTAAATATATATTATATTGTTATATAAATATAATTTTATTGTTATATAAATATATATATGAATACATTTAATTTTCTTCACATAAACGTTAACTTAATGTTATTATTATTATTCTTTTTTTTTTTTAACCAATAAGGTTAATTTTCAATTTTCATTGTTAATGAATTATTTTTTATTTAAATAATGATTGTGTAGAAAAATTACGAAATTTTGGTTACTGAATTATTTTTTCAAACATTCCACTTCCTGATTTTCTGTATTGGTATACAAATTACTTACCAATATATAAATTAAGAAAATCTATTTAATAAATTGAAATTGAAATATTTTACTTTCATATTATATACAACAATACGATTAATAATAATTTCAATTGATTTAAAAATATACGAAAATTAGAATTATTCTTGATGTATAATTTATAAAATAAATTTTCTCTCAAATATGAAACAAATAAGATTAATTAATGATAAATTTATATAGTATATATATATAAAATATTTTATAATTTAGACTTTTATTATCATTTAATTTATGTAATAGTTATGACATTATTATTATTAATAGTAAGATTTTCAATATTAAGATAAATGCAAAAAATAATTTTTTTTTTCAAACTCACATTTGCATAATTCTGTATCACACAAAAGAATTAATTTATTCATTATATAATAAGAACCTAATTAGTTATGTTATAATTTATGATAAAAAATAATTCATGATTTACTATATTGAAATAATAGTATTTTTATTATATACATTATACATAAATGTTGTAGTTCACATAAGTATTATACATAATACGTTATCAGGTTGTATGTTATAGTATTATATACAATGATTTTTATTAATAACTACGGAGTGATAAGATTGAATTTCAACTAAACCAAAGATACTACGTTTCTTTATTTTTGATAATCAACTTGTTTATTTAAATAAATGATCACATTAAAAATAATAAATAAAAAATATATATATATATATATATACCATTTTTTTATTTGTATGTATTCCTTTCATGTTAAGTGATTTATTTATGGACAATTTAAATTCAACAATCATACATGACATATAATCATCTTTCAATAAAGTGAATTGATAATATTTATTAATCGAAAAATTTTGATGATTGAAATATAAATGTTATTTTTCTACTTTACTTACCACGGGCATTTCTCTTTAAAAATATGTCATTATTAACAACAATATGGATTTCACACCAATCTTCATGTGCTATTCAAAACAGAATTTATTTATATGTAATTTTTATTACAATTATTAAATTGTAAATTACATTTATTAAATAAGTCTATACTTGGTGTAAATTAGTTAATCGAACATGGCATTTTTTTTAAATAAAGCCATTTTCCGTTTTGAATTATAATTCAATTGAATTTCATTCACATATTAGTTGGAAACAAATATGTACTTAATCTGCATTAAATTTTTACTGGCATATGATAATCATTATTATTATATTTAAAATAATAAAGAAGTTGTACAATAATATTGTATAATATCATCACTATAATTTATGTTATCATATGCGCCTACATTGATTTGAGGGGGAACCAATCAGAAAAGCGTATTTGCAATTCTTTTGTTCTCGGGCCGAGTGATCCATCTGTATTCATCTAATCTGTGATTATTGTTTATTATCATGTGTTTTTGTTATTGTTATTATTATGATTATAATTATTAATTTGTTTGTTACTCGCGAAAGGCGCAAATAAAATATTATCAAAATGTGCATTTATATAACGGTATTAATATTCTTTTCCTTTCTCAATTATATACAGTCCATTAAAGTCAATGTAACAGTCATACATGACGTATAATCATCTTTCGATAAAGTATATATGTTAATGTTTATTAATATAAAAATTTTGATGATTGAAATATAAATGTTGTTTCTCTAATTTACTTACCACGGTCATTTTCCCTTACTATTATGTCATTATTAACAATATGGGTTTTGTAATAATCTCCATGTGCTATTCAAAACAGAATTTATTTACATGTAATTTTCGCATAAGTCATATAATTATATATATGATTTTGATTTTTGATAATTTAAAAATTTCCCATTATCCTAAATACTTTTTTTTAATTATTCAAGACATTATAGCAAAATTATCATTTAGTAAATAAAAAGTTATAGTAAAACTTCCACTTTTGATTATTTTCCTAGACTAAAATCTAAATGTCTGATTTGATTATGTAGCTATAACTGTATAATACATAAAATAAATAATATATAGATTTTATATAATAAATCATATACAATTTTAGAAAGTATTACATCATGTATTTTGATAAAAAAATTATACTAATATCACTATAACAATAAGTAAATAAAAAATTTAAATGAATTAATATTATTTATTAGTTTAATTATTACAATTTACAAATAATCCGTCTATTGTTATGTACAGTGGTAAATTTATCAACAACCATATTTAGATTTAAAGTTTTGAATGTTCATTTTTCAATATTTCAATATTTCAAGATTTTTAAAAATCTAATAATATTGTTATATAAAAAATTATTATTATTATTATTATACATTTAGTGATTGTTTACACAGCTACTGCTTACTATGCTATATGTTTAATTTTTACGAAATCCTACTTAAAAATATTAGTGTTTAATTATTATAGGTAAAACCAAAAATAAAAATAATTCATTTAAATTAAGTTATAATCCATAGTACAGTGTATTTATTATCTACATGAGTATTTAAAAATGCCAACGTGAATTTCTAATGAATCATAAATATAAGAGGAATTTAGTGAGAAACTGTCCATATAGATGTACTGTAAATTATTGAAATACATGGAAAACACTGTATTATTATAGCGTTTTCTGATAAAATATAATCAATTTCGAAATCAACTTAAATGGCGGTGTATTCTGTGGTGTATTATCTAAACGAATGTACATAAAAAAATACGATAAATTATACGGCAAAACAATGGAACACGGCAAATAAATAAATATTTGAAATTTAAATTTTCGAATGGTTTTAAACTGGTAGGGCAAAGGTGGGGCAAAACCAAATTTGATTAAGGTACTTGCCCTACTTTGCTCCCTCCCCTTAGCATCTTCACTGTATATTTGGTATTTATATTTATTTATTATGAGTTAATACATTAATAGTTGAGTTAACAATTCTAATTAAATTAACTTTATAATGTATCGCTTTATATTGGGTGCAATATTAACTTATTTGTAAATTATTTTATAAATATATATATAAATATTATATAAATATATATTTCGTATGACAAGTAGAGCAACAAATTAAAAAAAAAAAAAATTAAATATTAACCGACAGACAACATCAAATAGAATAAAATAAAATTAAAAATAAAAATAAGCTAAACTATACTATACTATGATAAAAAGGACTTAATACAATAGATGGTAACTATAATAGCTAGGAAATATTTTAAACTATAGGTTATAAATTAATGTCCAGATTTTGTATCCAATCGACCACATCCCCATTAGCCGCATGGATATCACTCAGAGTGCTTTTGAACGCGCGAATCGGGCATTCAGTTGCTATATGAAGTATTGTTTGCGTATCGCTTCCACATTCACAGGAATGAGTAGTATGTAGTTTCCATTTGTACATCATGTGATTGCATCCATGGCCAGTCCGAAAGCGATTTAGAATCACCCAAATTTGTCTAGGCAGATCGAAGCCTGGTTGTTTGGATATTGGATTGGTAATGTTTTGTCCGTCAGAGTTCTATGCCATCCAATCCTCAAGCCATTTAGCATTTCCCTCAATATTTTCTAATATCATGTAATATATGTAACAGCTTCTTCGCAGTTAACCAGGGTGGTTTGCGGTACTTATTATATATTATGTATATATATTATTATTAAATATATATTGTATTGTTATATAAATATAATTATATATATATATATAAATACATTTAATTTTCTTTACATAAACGTTAACCTAATATTATTATTATTATTCTTTTTTTTTTGAACCAATAAGGTTAATTTTGAATTTTCATTGTCGAAGAATTATTTTTCAACATATTTTATCTAAACATATTCAAAACGAAAGTTTTTAATACAAACTAAATTTAAAAAGACAAAAAAATCTAAAAACTAAAATCTAACTTAAATTAATTACAGTTATTATTTTATTACAAAACTTTGCAAAGAAAAGAAATATTAAAAATAAACATTAATTATCTAGATCCGTTTTAATAATTATATTTACTGATTTATTATTTAAATGAATTAGGGTAAATAGTAAAAATTAGATTTTGTGTATGTGGATTACAATTTTACCGATTTTTTGCAATTTTAGGTTTGGTGTTCAGTACATTTCAGAAAACTATCGTAAAAATCGGAAATTATATCAAACAGAATATCATTATGTGATGAAAATTTTTTTTCAGAAAGTTAGTAAATCGAAGCACATAAGCTATTCTCATAATTGCTCATAGTCAAACTAAAAAAAAAAATAACATTCTTAGCTTTGCTCAAAATTTAAAATAGTATGAATATTAGGTAAAACCGGTTAGGAATTTTTTTTTCAACCAGACAATAGAATTTGCTTGTCAGAAATTAAGCAATGTTAATTTGCATATTAAAACATTGTTTGTAACAGCTGTCTATTAACTTTTTACAAAGTTATAATATCGGAAAATACAATTGACACCTATATAATATGTAAATTTTTGTATTAGAAAACATTCATCGACTGTAAAAATAATTTTTTACTAATTTATATACTTAATGTATCCACCATCTACTCAATAGTACAAAATAAATAATTTGTAATAAGAATTATTGAAGTTATTCTTTTACAAGGTCCTTGATAACTTAAAAATCAAATAACCTACTGTAGCGTTTCTCAAACTATAGGTTGCGACCCACTGGTGTGTCTTGAATCAATTTTTGATGGGTCACGAGAAGTTTTTTTAATTATATAGACACTAAGAATTTTGTTTTTTTCAAATTTTTTCCCCTATAAATGTTTAACCATGTGGGTCGCGATAGATTTTTGGGAGAGTATTTGGGTCATGGTCCTATAAAAATTGAAAATCACTGACCTACAGTATAACCCGAAGCTAGTAATAGAACCATAGTTTACTTATACTATAAGTTACGTATACGTTGAATAATTAAAAAATTTATTAATATATATGAAATACAAATAAAAATTTGATCTAAACATATTATTAAATAAATTGGTTGTAAATGTAATATGCATTTTACAATTTTAGGGAAAAATGGTAATAGTTGAAAAAGAAAGTCTTATTTTAGTAGAAAATGGATCTGCCAATTTCAATAATGTTTAATAGCAACAATGTAAATATATTTTTACGAATTGTTTTGCTTATTAATTAACTTTTATAAAATATATGCAATAAAACGATTTTACTATTATCATACTATTATTATGAGAAAAATAATATTTATTATTTTAACTGTAAGTCAAGAAAGTTTTACAAAATCTATTTATGATTAAATGAATAAGAAATAAATATTTAATGACATAAAATCGAAATTTGTTCAGTATAAATGAAAACATATACTTACGTTTAGCTAATGTGTTTTCAAAAAATACAATAAATGATAGAGTTAATTGAATTAACACACGTTTAACTGGAGACGAAATCATTTTTTTTTCTTAGTTAAATTATATATGTGTTAAACGTATATTTTGCTCACAATGGTTGTTGAACGAATAACAATAATTACTGGTTGACACGATTTTTATGTCGTTTAGAATACAGAAAAATGTTTGTTTAGGCATTGTGTACATAATATATACAGGTGGCTTAATATAAACAATTAAATAGGTATGTTTGGTTAAATGAACAAAAAGTACGTATAAATATTATTAAAATTATTTTAAGTATGCCGTTAGAATATTAAATTTAAAACTAACATGCAAATTTAAACATAAAAAATATAATCATAAATCAAAATTTAATTTTAGCATGGTTATCGGGGGAAATAATATATATATATATATACAATTAAAAAATATACTTCAATTTGTTCTTTATTATTTTTAATTCATTATTAATATTAAAATATTACAAAATATAAAACATGTTATAAGCAATACCTAATAGTATATGTTATTTATAATGTTATTCTTAGTTACGTTACGAACCCAGATTTTTGAGGTCGAACAGAAATCAAATTGAACTTATTCAAATTATAACGAACCTGAACCCAACTGAATTTACAATTTTTTATTTGAACCCGAACCGAAAAAACAATTCAATTAAAATATCGAACACGAAACAATTTTCATAAAAAGTTCAAAGGATTTAAATTAATTTAAAACATCTAAATACTCGTTTAATTTAAAAGTTGGTTACCCAAAATAATTAATTATTAATTCATAAAATAAATAATATAGGTCTTTATTATTTAAAATCCAAGTTTTTTGAATTATAATAACCAATTTGATATAAGAGTATAATGCTATTATCGGATATATATTTATATAATGTGGTTTACCCATAGGTGTGCGCACGGGGGGGGGGGGGCAGGGTGAGCAACTAATATTTATTTGTATTATTATTTATACAAAATATATGTCTTTAAGTACTAACACAAGTAAATGTCTGGTTGATTTTTGAACCTATGTCATACATTTTTTGATTATCATCAGTAGTTTGAAAAGGAGTATACAAAAGCCTTCATATTAAATTCCTCCGCATATTCCTCCAAATTTGATTTTCCTCCATATTTTCCTCCGTAATTGAAAAATCCTCCACCCCCCCCCCCTCTTATCCACCACATAACTTATATTTAATTTTTAAAATTTTTACTCATAGCTGACGATGACTTTTTTTTACTTTTTTTAATTAACGATAAAATCACTAATTTTCATTACGCATTTTAACGTATTGTTGTTGTATAGTACATAATTAATTATGTAATCTCTATATCTGTTATTATTTGTTTGATCACCTTTAGGGTAGTTTTATATTCGAAATCATTAACAAAATAATAAGCTTATACGTACTTTTTTTAGTTACATTTTTCACTTATAGCTGACGATTAATTTTTGTTATTTTTATTCAAATTTTTTTAATTATAGCTCACGATGCCTTTTTGAAACTGGACTCGGTAGATCTGTAGAGATCTGCACAAACCTGTTCGAATTTTGTCTATCGGTTTACAAAGGGTCTCATTTCATTAAAATGTCTTTAAAAACATCAATATGAACGTATGTTGGAAACCTAGTTAAAAACAGTATCTGTCCGGTAGTTTTAGTATAAAGATCAAATTCATATCCTTGCGTTTTTTAGTGTTTATACATTTTCATAATGTGTTTCTTATAATATGACTGATTCAATCGAAATAAACTACAAGAAAAAATATACAAATACGTTCTATCATCACCGCTAACCTGTTTAATTGAAACTACAATATTTACCATTGATTTTGTGGAGCATAATTTTTTTGTTTATCGGTTTCGATTTGACTGATAATTTAAATGTAAAGATTTATATTATAATACCATCGAGACTTAAGTTTAAATCCAGATTTTTTAAAATGAATGTATACACTTATGGGAAACGAATCGGTTCTAAGAAAAACTATAATCGTAAGACCAATTCTATTGAATCAATGTGAACAAGTACAGAACGTGCTAGCTGCAAGAGATTTCAAAAACGTGTCGGACATTAGAGAAATGATTTCGTATATTAATAATATACGTGATGATGAAATTGCAGTATTTGTTCCCTTTCTCAGACAAGCACTATAAATCAGATCAAATTGTTTGCAAACGAACAATTATCCATAAGATTGTTTGTGCGAATGGAAAAACTTAATGTTTTTAAGATAATATGGAATTTTCTATTTAACAATTTTTTAAATTAATTAATTAATTTATTTATTTTGCTCTAGACATGTGATGTAAACGATGAGCCTATAGCCTTTTCACCACCTTCAACATATTTTGAAGATATTTCAATATACTATTAGCAGGACAATTTTATATTAGATGTAATTATAAACATAGTTGTAGTAAATATAAGTAATAAATGTATTTTATTTTTCCTTATTAGGCTCATGATGATACTGATGAAATCAAGTTATTTATTTTGCCGGTACCATCAACACCATCATTATAATCAAACGATTTAAAATTGGTAAATATAACTGATTTTATCAAAAAAAAAATATATATATATATAATATAAAAATTAATATTTTTTTTTAAACGGTTGATGTGAACGATGGACCGTCAGTATTCGATTTATATCATGGATCATCCCAACCATCACCGAAAAAATATCATACACGGGACTATCCAGTTCATTGTAAAACATCACATGAATTATTCTCAGAATTTTTTGTAACTAAAAAAATATTGTACCAAAAATTATATTAATTTCATGTGGATAAATATAAAAACACACTATTATTATGTAAAAAATATTTTATTTTATTTCATATATTAATTTATATAATAATTATTTACAAAGTTCTTACTTCCCCGTTGAAAGGGTTGTAAGTTATAATTTGGTCGTGTGTGATTAAATAATATTTAAATGTAGATTCTGAAAAAATTTCGTCAGTGTTGATGTTAATCCTTAGGTCTACAGTCGACATCTTGAGATGGTCGTTCTATCTGCTCATTTCGACAACTATAATCGACGCGACATTTTTGAAATTGGTTCTATTCAATAATGGCGTAACTTTATCATTACTGTAATATGACTTTTGAAACTCTGCGTAAACTCGATATAATGTAGCTATTTTATTCTTCGTTAAATTACATTGAACATCTTCGTAGGGAAATACATCGGCATTTAAATAAACCTTTAAGTTTTTAATTTTACAATAATTGAAATGTGACGTGGTGTTTGCAACACTATATTTTCTATAAGTCTGAAATCCTATTATGACATATTGCGGTTTTTCTAATTTGTTTAATGTTCTTACTTTCCACGAGTGCGTAGTATTTTGTGGTATAACCGGGTATTCAAACAGTTCCCATGTTCTGAACGCACATGTAACAGGTTTATGATTCTTTATTAATTTTAAAAGTGTAATTTTTTCTCTATCGCTGACCTTTAACCATAGACATTCTCCAAAATATTTTAAAAATATTTAATTTAACGCCTTTTAGTTTTGAAACATCTGTCTCGATAGTTATATTGGTTTTAAATAATTTAATAACATTTATGACTAAAGACGATCTATTCATAGTAAGTTGTTGATTATATTTTATTAATATACGTTTATAACCCTCACAAAATCCGAATATGTCAAAAGGTTAATACATCTATTAAACTTGTTTGATTCTATAAAATCTTGATTTATATTAATCAAAGTAAATACTCCAAACAGAGTTATAACGTGCCATATTATCCGTGTTATTGCACAAACTATTGATAATATAAAATATAAAATAACCATTTAATGTTGAAGTTATACCGGAATTTATAACTTTTTGAATTTGAACACTATTTACTTTATACTTCATTTTGGAAAAAAGAAATGTTAAACCGTTGTTTATGAAACGAACGTATTCAGCTAAATCTGTAGGTTGACAAATCGTTCCTTTGATATATATATAACTGTTACACGGGAGAGTATATGATTTAGTGATATGTGATGCGATACATACTTCATGGTTATTAGATAGTGCTGATGTTGAATACGGTAAAAATTAATGATATTTGATCTGAGTTATCTGACAATCGTCTACATAGCTATCCGTTATGTTTAAATAACTGCTATCCATTATTATAGTGCTTTAACTAAACGGAGATAATTTAAATTGTTTTCAGTCAATTTCTTAATGATTGCATTATGTTCCCCTTTTTTGACACTTGTCGCATTAATGCTTTTTACGTTACTGAGTAGTTTCTCGTACATAACTCTTTTTATATTATAAAGTTGTAAACCCATCGCTAGTGAGCTCATGAATTAATAACCATATCAAAACAGGTTATGATCGCAGATCAATTAATTGACCGTTTTAATCTTTTAGAGCTAAATTAATTTGATTGATTGTTGTGCAATTAAGAAAGTACGATACCAAATGTTTTGGAATTTCTCTAATTTTATAACCGAGTGGAACGTTTAGATAAAACTCGTGTAATATATGACACTCTCTACCGTTGTTGAATAAGCCCGCAATCAAGTTTGATTTAATATATATACAGTTGATTTTGGTCATTTTCACCAATGAGTCCGATTGATGTTTTACGTTAGTTTCATATTCTTTATCTGTCGTAAAGCCTAGCAATGAACCTATACTATTATCCATAGACAAATCCACAATATCACTATATTTCATTTCCCATTTTAACGTATGGGTTTTTGCTTTCAACTCAAACGTAATCTCAGTATCCGATAATATTTCTTTGATTACCGTTTTCAATTCATTTAACTCATACACGCCTATAGGTATTATATACACATCTTTTACTATATTTTTTGTCGAATTTTTATGAACAATTCCTATTTGATTAGAAAATATGTGTATTCAACTGCTTTTGGCTTTCGGCAGCTCTGCTTCCAACAATTCCGCTTCTATTTAATATATAAAAACAATTTAAACATTAGCTAAATATTTAATAATAAACGTTTTTAAAATTTAAACTTACTCAATTTTATAATGGCCATAAGCTAGGGTATGAATTAATTTTTTTAAAACAAATCATTTGTCATCTGTACGATTTAGAGCTAATTTCGTTACTGAAACAGTCTTTATATCGTGAAGAAAATATCTAAACAAACTCATATCCCTGTAAGCTGAGTAGGATATGTTAGGCTCATTTATTCCGAGACCTTAGAAAAGACAGCATTTATGACCATCCGGTGTTAGTTTATTTTTCCCCTTTGTTTTAGATACACCTTTAGCCTTCATCACCACTCAGATTAAATCCATACAATTTGGCTCGCAAAGCAACTTGCTCCCATATAGATTTACCACTGGTCTCATACGTAAAAGTTCTAGGCACCATTTTTCTCTCTGTTTGTAAACAAAGACGAGTAGACGGGAAGTTGGATGTAGTAAAAATTGTATATAAGTGTTTTTGATATATTTAGAATCGATATACCCACATATATTGGTTTGTTAAAAGTATGCACGTCTACATTTAAATGAATGGCGTACAGATTTTCGTTATACATCATTGTAGATTTGAAATTAGGTTTGTTGATTAATTTTAAAAACCTTTTCTGATCTGAAACAAGCTCCTTTTTCATTCTTTTTCGACCATTCTCCATAGGTTTACCTAAAATAATATATATATATTAGTAATTTGTTACCTTAAAATAAATAAAAAATAATCACTATTAATCATCAGTTAAAAGAATTTTTATTGAAAATCATTCGTAACTATTTTTTCACATTATTGTATTCAATTCTATATAACTGGCTAGTCAAGGCCATTGATTAAATATCAATATTCTGTGTACCTTTAATAATACTATATGGAATTCCTATATAAAATCTGTGGATAATCATATAAAAAACAAATAACAACAAGTTAAAGAGGAACCAATTGGGCTTATGATGTTGATTCTGACGATGAGCTGCTTTACAAATTAAGAGATACCTCAAATATTTGGGGAAACCGTAGATCATCGATTATTAGAACTAGGTTACCACGTATGGAAATGATATACACAACTCAGTTATCACTAATACAATCGGCTTTCAGAAGTAATCGTAAAAATTATTTAAAAAAAAAAAATACAGATTATGAAATTACCGACTATAATATATTTTAAAAAAATTCAGAGACCGACATATTTTATTTATTATCAAAATTGGTCTCTGAAGATCTTATAAAATTTGGATTAAAGCTAAAGGCCACTTAAAGCATCTCTAATAATAGCATTGAGGAAAACCAAGCATTTAAAATAAATGTACGAGAATTCTATCAAGAAAATTATATTAATTTATTACTAAAGGAAGAATTTTAAAAACTTTTATCGGAAGAGGAGAAATATGCGAGAAAAGGGAGCAGCTATACTTTATTATTAATTGACGGGACTTTATTAAATGTAAATAAATTCAAACCTGTTAGAGGTTCTTCCTATATAAAATTACCTGATAATATAGAAAGTAAAAAAACCGTGACTAATGTACAAAATAATAATAATAAATACATTAAATATAGCATTTTATCCGAGTTTCTTAAATTAGATACACCATACAGATTATCCGCTCATTATAAGAAAATTGAAAATATGTTTAACTCTCCGATCTCTCTTTCCCTGTACCGATTAAAGATATTCATATATTTGAAAAAAAACATTCCAGAAGTTTCCATGAATGTTTTTGGATTTAAAAAAGGTAAAACACAAATAAAAATAACGTAAAAAATTAGAAAACAAGATGTAATATACCAAAACAATTTATTATTACACCACATGAAAGTTGCGATTAAGAAAAACCGGAACATTTTGATTCATTATTTTTCAATGATAGTAATTTTGAAAAACATCATTATTGTTTGATATCTGATTTTTCAAAACTTATTACACCATAAATGACCAGATATAGGAGTTCTTTATTATTTTGCAGGAAATGTCTAAAATTGTACAAGAAAAAATATTTAACTGGAATTATTAGCGGGCATGTTCGTTTAGAAAATCATAAAAAAACTGTAAACAAAATAAACCAGCTGCAATATTATGTATACCGGAAAAAAATTCAATTATGAAGTCTGAAAACTGGGAGAAAACTCAAAAACATCACATTCTTATGTATACAGATTTTGAATGCATACTAAAAAAACATGTACCCATAACAGATGATAATAAAACAAAAACTAGAATACTACATGAACTATATTTATAACTACATATATATATATATAACTACATAAATAACTATATACCCATGAGCAATTGTTTTTATGTAAAAGCCAGTGATAATGAATCGTTGGAATTATCAACTAAATATAATATTCCATTCACGCCAGTCTTATACAGAGGGAAAGATAAAAACATTGAAGAACAAAATAAAAATGTTGACAAACTAGGGATAGCTGCTCATTTTATGAACGCTATTGTTAACGTATGGAAAAATGTCGAAAAATTATTAATAGCTAATATACCTATCAAAATACCTGACGTTGATTATGTAAAACATAATAATATTATAAAAAATTGTAGCTGCTCCCTCTGTAAAATTACATTTTCCAACAATAATGAAGTTGTTAGAGACCATAATCATTTAACAGGATTTTATAGAAACACTGTATGTAATCAATGCAATTTAAAAATTAAAACTACAAATTTTATTCCATATTATTTCTATAATTTGAGTAATTATGATGGGCATTTTATTACTACTCAGCTCAGATATGACGTGAGATCGATACAAATTATCCCAAATTTAAAGGAAAAATTAATTTCATTCTCAAAATATATTTTAAATAAACTTTCAAACCCTTTTGTGGATACCCTACGATTTATGTCATCAAGTTTATCTTCACTAGCTATGGATTTAGCCAATGCAGATAAGATAAAGTTTAGAGAAACATTAAAGCATTTTCAATTTCAAGATTTAGAATTGGTAACGAGGAAAGGAGTATTTCCGTATGAATATATAGATAAATTGTCCAAACTAAACGAAAATCAATTACCTCTTATTGAAAAATTGTATAGTATCTTAACAGGTATTACAATTTCATAAGATGATTTTGACCATACAAATATTGTCTGGAATCATTTTCACATTAAAATTTTGGGAGAGTATTCGGAGTGGTATTTGAAAGTGGATTTGCTATTATTAAGTGATATATTTGAAAACTTCCGTGATATATGTATAGAAACGTATGGATTAGACCCAGATTTCTATTTTACTACTCTTGGGATGTCATTCGACTGTATGCTAAAGCATACTGGGGTTAAACTGAAACTATTACATGATTACGATATGATTCTGTTTTGTAAAGGAGGTATAGATGAGGTATAACACAAACTGTTCAGCGTCATTCAAAAGCAAACAACTTAACTACTCTTGAATATGATGAAAACAAACTGGATACATGGATTCAATCCATGAATTATCCATGAATTAATGGTGTTCAAGTAGAGTCCAGTGCATTTCTCCCAGTTTTGACATTGTTAGAGTTGCAGTATGGGGTTTTGTCATGAGCTGGCATTGTCATGAAGAAGAATGACCTCTCGAATCCGTTGTTTTCATCTTTTGCGGTGATATGCATCTCTCACTTTAGTCAATACCTCGCAATAGTAAGCAGCATTGATTGTGCGTCGTTCGTGCAAAAAATCAATGAGCAAAATGCTTTGCTGGTCAAAAAACACTGTTGAGAGAACCTTGCCAGCTGACAGTCGAGTCTTGGCTTTTACTGGAGCTGCCTCCCCTTTTTTCCGCCACTCTATACTGGCTTGTTTTGATTCTGGAGTTTAGTGGTTTACCCATGTCTCGTCGCAGGTGACAATATGACTTAAAAATGCATCACCTTCTTCCACAAATCTTGCTGTAAGCCTTTGACAGATCTCCAAACATCTCAATTTTTGATCTTCGTTCAAAAGACGAGGGACCCATCTGATACAAACTTTACGGAACTGTAGGTTCACTGTGATGATCGTTTAACAACTTCCATAGCTTATTCCCACCTGTTTTGCAATTTTGGATACTGTAACTCGTCGATCGTCTTCAAGAATGTCTCAAACTGCGCGAATGTGTGCAACTGTGATGCTGTTCCGAGGACGGTGATCATGTTCATCATTTTCTACTCGTTCTCGTCCTTCTTTGAACTCCTTATACCAAGCAAACACACGAGTCCTTGACAATGTTTGATCCCCGAACTGTGTACCTAACCTCCGAAAAATATCCGTTGTTTTAACCTTCTAACCTTCAAGAGCGAGAAATTTTATAATAATGCGTTACGCAGTAGAAGGATGCACACAGAGATGCACTGCTCCGACATCATGACGGCTACTGACAAACCGGTTGCAAGTGTAAAAGGACTGGCTTTTACCAGTCCAAGTGACACTACCCAAGCATATAAGAAGCGCACGCCCATTCCTACCAACCGTAGACGTTCAGTTACAATAATCTAGTTTATATTTAACTCCTCCCTCGTGGAACTCACCTTGTCGTGGTGAGGGGGCTTGAGCGGTCGTTCAATGAGGTTGTTGGACAGGACTAAACCGAGAACGACCCGACTAGTTCTGAGCCGGATCTTACTTTGATTAGTTGGTTCCGGTAAGGCCTGAGCACGCCTTTCGCTGATGAAAAACCGGCTCTCCTAACCCCCAACTCGTCAAGGGGGTCACTTGGCACGGAGATAGTTACGTGTCTACGAGGACCCTGTGTGGCACCTGGCGAACCACACAGTATCCAGCCTTACCACGTCATTCGGGGCTCTGACGCGGCGGACCACCGTTCCCTAGATTCTCGTGGGAACAACATGGAATCTATACAGAAAACAAAAACACCGGACAGAGAAACTGGAAAAACGGAAAGGAACTCGGAATTGGAATCAAGTAAATTGGACACGGATACAACATTTGGAACGCTGGTAGTGACGACTCCGGTAACTGGCAGCCGGGGGGGGGGGCATCTTAGGGAAAGGCTTTTGCAAAGCTTTTCCTGACCTCTCTCTGACTTTTCCTGAGCTTTTGCAAAGCTTCTCTGGGCTCCTTGGAAGCGAGGAAGGAGTCCTTCTTCGCTCGTATCCAGGAGCATATACGGGCCGCTTCCGCCATTGTCGCGGAAAAAGGTGGAAAGGGTGTCCATAAGGGCATCCAAGAAGTCATCCGCGGCACCGAGCGGAAGCTTGCAGTCCTCAAGGACTGCAAGGCCCGTATATCGGCTGCCAGGGCCGAGGCGGCGGAGCCGCAGAGGGATGACGTAACTGCCGTCCCTGAAAGGCTCCCCGCAAAAAGGCCAAGGACGGAGGTCACCCCGGAGAAGGGAGATTCCCTCCCTGTTCCAGTCGCTGAGGGAAACGCGGTACAAGGCGCTCTTAGCCTTGTACTAGCGGCCCTCAGCAAGGTCCAAACGGACCTACTGGAACAGGGGAAGATGATAGCGGCGCTCGCAGTGGAGATTCGCCAGCTCCGGGGGCAGCCTGACGGGTTGTTGCACAAGCAGCAGCAACAGAAGCAGCAGAAGCGGCAGCAGCAACAACAGCGACAGCAGCGCCAACAGCAACAGCAGCAGAAGCCGCCGCCGCCACCACCGCAGAAGACGCAACAGCTCCCGAAAGGGAGAGCACGGAAGGAGGAGGCCGCAGGTCCACCTCAGCCCGCTTTCGTTCCCGTCCCCGGCCAGACCCCATGGGTGAAGGTCGTAAAACGAGGACGGAAGAAAGCGGCGGAGAGCCAACCGGGTCCGAAACCAACGGCGAAGGGAAAGCCTTCGCCGCTGGAATCGAAGGCGGCCTTCGTACGGATGCGGGTCCCCCGAACCTCGGCGGTCATCATTGACAGGCCGACAGGGGAGGGGGTCACATTGACCTCTGTTATGAAGAGGGTCGCTCGGACCGTGAATCTTGACGCCAATGGCGTCGGACAACGAGGCGGACCAAAACCGGCGGCATCCTCTTGGAAGTGGAAGACGCAGCGGGGGCCGACAAATTGGCTGAGAATGTCAGGGCTGTCGTGGGGGTCGATGCCCGGGTCAATCGACCCGAGCGCCGTACCCCGGTCCCGCTCCTCGACGTGCTAGATTGGTGCGGGGAGGCTGACGTGGAGGCTGGCCTTACGCGCGCCGGCCTCGTTCAGGGTGACCTATTTGCGTAGTAACCCGGGAGAACGAGGCGACTTGTTCGCTCAGATCGACACTACGTACTCGGCGGCACTTAAGCTCGCCGAGGCTCGTAGTGTTGTTGTCGGGTGGACCAAGTGCCGAGTCAGGCTGCTTGAGAAGCGTCAGTCGACCTGCTTCCGGTGCCGCGAGCAAGGCCACATCGCGGCGGCCTGCAAGGCAGTGGGGGCCGAAAAGGGCGCGGCAACGACGGAGGCGCCGAAAGAAGTCGCGGACGAGGAGGGCCCAACTCCTCCGACGGCGGCGGCTGATGCTGAGGCGGAGGCATGCTGCGTGGCGGACATGGACGTGGAGGTGGACGGGCGATCAGAGTCGTCGCCCACGACTTCGAAGCCTCGCGATGGAGTTGAGGTTGGTGCAGACTAACTTAAACCACTGCAGGGACGCCCAGGACCTGTTCTGGGAGTTCGTCGGACGGGAGGACATCTCGGTGGCGCTCGTCAGCGAGCCGTACAACGTCGACCGTTCTGGTTGGCGGTGCGACTCGTCTGGGCGGGCTGCCATCGGGGTCCTTCACGCCGGACTCTCGCTCTCGGAGGTGGAGATCGGCGACGGGTACGTGGCAGCGACTATAGGCGGCGCCCTACGCGTCTATAGTTGTTACGCGTCACCCGCTCTAACTCCGGCCGAGTTCGAACGGTTCCTGGGAAACCTCGAGGTCGGTGTTGCTTCGTACCAGGGCACCGGAGTCGAACTGATCGTCGCGGGCGACTTCAACGCCCGGTCCGCCGTCTGGTGGGACACCATCACCGATCTTCGGGGTTACGGTCTCTCCACGCTGACTGACTCGCTCGGGCTCGTGGCGGTCAACAAAGAGGGGTACCCACTTTCATCGGGTGCGGTCGGGAGTCGATCGTCGACGTTACGTTCGTCACCAAGGCCGCCTCCGGGAGGCTTCGAAAGTGGACCGTGTGGACGGACGTCGAGAACATGAGTGACCACTATCACTTGTGTTTCTCGTACTGTCCCGAAAGCGTGTCCCCGTCGACGACGGGCACCGCCGGCGTCGGTCGACGAGCGGGCCGGTCTCGCCCGGGCTGGAGAGCAGCCCGGATGAACGCCGACCTGCTCGGGTCCGACGGCTCTGTCCCCGGAAACGTCTCCTCACGCGGACGATGCTGAGTCCGAGGCGGAGCGACTCGTTCTGCTAGTGACCGCGGCCTGCGACATGGCCTTCCCGCCGAGGATTCCCCCTCCCGGCGGGAGACGACCGGTCTACTGGAGGAACGATAACATCGCGACGGCTCGGGCGGAGTGCGTCAGGCGGAGGAGGAAAGTCATCGGACTCCGCGCTCGTGGCGACGTCAGCGTCGCCAGAACCGCGGCGGAAAGTGAATTCCGGTCGGCTCGTAAAGAGCTGAAGCGCCGCATTCGTCGCTCGAAGGCGAAGTGCTGGATGGAGCTGGTCCGTAGCGTGGACGACGACCCCTGGGGCAAGCCCTACAAGGTTGTCCTCAGGAAGCTTCGCGGGCCCTCCGCGACGTCGTCGATGGAACCGCGCGCTGTGCGCGACATCGCCGACGTCTTGTTCCCGAGCCGATCTTTCCCGGAGGCGCTGGAACGTATGGAGTTCCCGCCATACCTCCGGCGGATCCTCGGGTCGTATCTGTGCGGCAGGGTTCTGCACCTGTGCGACGACGACCGGGAAGAGCCGATCACGATGGAGATTACCTGCGGCGTGCCGCAGGGCTCCGTGCTCGATCCTCTCCTCTGGAACGTCACGTACGACGACGTGTTCCGTCTTTCCCTGCCCAGGGGAACGATCACGGTCGGATACGTGGACGACACGTTGATCGTGGCGGAGAGGGACACGGTGAAAGCGGTGCAGAACCGCGCGAACGCCGCTCTCGCGACGGTGGCGGAGCACATCCGTGTGCTCGGCCTACGGCTGGCCGTCGATAAGACGGAGGCCGTATCATTCACGACCCGTCGTGGGTTGGCTGTACCCTAGTTACGGCTCGAGGGTCAGGCCGTACGGCTAGGAGCGTCCCTGAAGTACCTTTCTTTTTTTTTTTTCCAGTTTAAAACGCTAGCGGTCGGAAATCCCTGGGGGGGGGATGTCGCCAACTCGTTAGCATCGTTTATTAACAATATACAATACAATTAGCTATTTTCACAACGTAATGGAGGCCCTACGCCTCCTAAATACTGGCCTTCGGCCTATAACACAATTTTTAATCTACATGGGAACGAGCTGTTGCGTTTCCCCTCTTCTTACTCTCTCTGCTGCTTCTTTGGCCACCATCACCCGCCGGCAGAACTCGTCGAAAGCAAACCAGTTGGCTTCTTCCAATATGGCGCATCTGATGACATCCTGCGCGTCGACCCGGCATCCAATCTTCGTTGCAAGAGTGGATCTCACCAGATAGGCAATGATGGCAGGCACTTATCTTTCCTGATTTTATGGAGGAAATGCCCGAATCACCCATGGCCGGACAGTATCTGCGTCATGTGGAAATTAAGGTGACCGTGCGGACGGCTGCACCAGTCCGCCAGCTCCCCTATAATATCCACAGTCCACTCTCCGGTGTTAGCCGATTCGAGCCTTTTCCTCCATCTCGCCATTGTAAGATCGCAGCTATTGAATCTGTGGGCAGGAGCGTCATCCTGCCGCGCTTCCCGCCTTTTGGCAAACGACAGTTCTCGCTCTCTGGCCAGCAGGTCGGCCAGCGGCGTAGCCGAGAGGATATTCGCGGCGGTCCCGGACACCGTGCGGTAGGCGCTGATATCGCGCAGCAACGCTTTCCGCTGCACTCTGTTGAGTTGCTTGATGTTGGTGGGCGACACCTTCAACGTGTATGCCCACGAAGGAGCCCCGTACAGCAACACCGCGTGTACTACCGCTATTAGCAACCGTCTTCTGGGTTCCCGTGGCCCTCCTACGCTGGGCATCAGCCTAGCCAGTTGGGCTCCTATCCTCTACGCTTTCTCAGCGGCCTTCTTTACGTGGGTCTTGTAGAGGAGCGATTTGTCCACTACAATCCCCAGGTAAGTCATATCGGGAGAAACTGGCACCCGTATTCCTCTAACCCTAATATCAGGTATATCGTACCTGTATTTCCGGGTGAAGAGGACTGCCTCCGTCTTGTCCGCCGCCAGTTCCAAGCCCATGCCACTGATTTTAACCTCAAGGCACTCCAGGGCATCGTTTGCTTGGCTCTCGAGGTCTGCGATCGACTTTCCAGTCGCAACCACTAGCGTGTTGTCCGCGAAACCGATTACTTCCACTCCTTGGGGGAGCTCCTCGGTTAGGACCGCGTTATAGGTCAAATTCCATAAGAGTGGTCCTATAACCGACCCCTGGGGTACGCCCCCGGTCATACGTATATGCATAGATCGGCCTGCACCCTGCTCGATCGCGCCTGTCCTGTCCGCAAAGTAGGTCCGGAACATCCTTAGCAGGTATGGAGGTACATCCCAGTCTAGAAGCGCCCGCGTTATGTCTGGCCATCTCACGCTGTTAAAAGCGTTCTTGATGTCCAGACTAACAGCTACACAGAACCGCTCTTTGTTGACTTCTGCCACGATGACCTCGTTAAGCTTTCGGACCGCGTCATCCGTTGACAAGCCTCTTCGAAACCCGAACTGGTTGCCAGCTAGCCCTCCTTTGCTTGAAATATGCGTTTCGAGCCTACACTTAAGAAGGTACTCCAGGATTTTGCTCAACTCGTTAAGCAGGCAAAGTGGGCGGTAGGATGAAGGTACGCCCTCTGGCCTGACTCTCTTGCGCAGCAGAACCACCCGGGATTTCTTCCACTGCCTTGGAAACGTGCCTTCTCTGATGCAGGTGTTATAGAGCTCAAGCAGTCTACCAGGGGCGGCTTTGTGCACGGCCCATACTATTCTGCTGTTGATATTGTCAAGTCCTGATGCTTTGTTTCTGCTTTTCACCCGCTCTACTGCAGCATCGACCTTTGCTGCGGAGAACGGTTCAAAATCTTCCAATACCGGCCCTCTGCAGTCGAATGGAATAGTGGGGTGGGGAGGGAAGAGAGCATTCGCGACTGTCCTCAGCGTCTCCTGAAGTACCTAGGAGTGATCTTGGAGAACAAGGGGACGATGTTCGGCGAAAGCCAAGCGGGTGATGTCCGCCCTGTGCGGACTAATGCCGAACGTGGGCGGCCCGCGGGAAAGCCATAGGCGTCTACTGGTGGGCGTCATGCAATCGATTCTATTGTACGGCGCTCCGACGTGGGCGCTTACGCTGGCTTATATCCCGCGGGGCGTAGAAACGTTGGCGAAGGTCCAGCGTCGGGCGGCCATCAAGAGCGCATGTGCGTACCGCACAGTCTCCCGTGACGCCGTGCTGGTCGTCGCCCGGCTGCCCCCTATCGACCTCCTCGCGGTCGAACGCGTTTTAGCGTATGACGCGAGGAGGGCGACATCGCCGGCAGCGGAAGGACGGCTTCGGGAACTTCGGCGACGTCGGGGAGCCCGAGAGCCTCGACGACGGAAGAGTAGGCGAGGAGGGTAGTGAGATGGGACGCTCCCGTCGAGAGCGGACGGGACTGGACCCGGACACTCATACTCCCCGCGCTACTCGATCGGTGGATGAGGAGATCGCACGGTGAAATGTCGTTTCATCTCTCCCAGCTGTTAACGGGGCACGGTTGTTTCAACTGGTTTTTACACCGGATCGGCCGTGCTCAGGAGTTCGGGTGTTCCCATTGCGGACCACCCGACTCTTACAGCGAGGAGGATGACGACGCGTTTCACACGCTCGTTCGCTGCGAGGCGTTCGAGTGGACCAGGAACGACCTTATACGCGTTATAGGTAGTTTCCGGCCGCGCGATCTCGTCGCCCGAATGCTTGAGTCTCCGGCCAAATGGGAAGCGGTTGCTCACTTCGCTTCGACCGTGATGGGTCTGAAGGAGGAAGCGGAGCGGGAGAGGCAATCTCTGCAGGGGATTGCTCCATCGCGAGATTGGAGGAGAAGGGGGTGGCGGCTGGTCGCCCTTAATTCTGAACATAATGTAAGGGGAGGAGCGATAGGCATTGACCTGCCGCTCCTCCTTGAATTGAAAAATTGTATTTACTTTTTTGTAAGGGGTGGTTTGGCCGGGGATTGTCCGGTCTTCCACCCCAGTGAAATATTGTTTATTTTAAATAAATGATGGCGACCCACTGCCCCAAGTACTGCTTGACAGGCGTGCGGGGCAGTGGGTGTATTGCCGGTTAAAAAAAAAAAAAGTTTATATTTAATTCACCCTCGTAATATACAAATTGTACACCCTAGACCAGCGAATCTCAACCTTTTTATATTCGCGTACCACTTATACAGTTCAAAAATTTTTACGTACCACATGACTTAACCTTTTTTTTTTTACTTATTAAAATGTATTATCTTAATTGCTACGATTACAAACGACTTCCACACCATTGATATATATAAAACCAGCTAATATCAAATAAACCAATTAATATTTAATGTTTATAATGATTAATTTAAATTTTTTTTATAATGGGAGATTTTCTTCGCGTACCACCTATGAGCTTTCCGCGTACCACAGGTTGAGAAACGCTGTCCTAGACTACCCGATAATCTCGTCTCCTTGTCAGTGTGTGCGCACACTCCAACTACAAACCAGTACTCCAGACCAATTCTGTGTTCCACGGGACATGGTTAGTTTTGCGAGACAACTTGATTTGAGTATTGGTTTAATTTGACTTTGTCGGTGAATTCGCTTTGGAAGTAATGTCACCGATCCAACCTTTTCCTTTATTTTTTATTGTTTTAATCTCTTTATGCAATCGTTCGTCTCTGCAGATACAAGTTAGACTTCGAATACGAGCATAAGGTAAGAAATTTTAATATTTGACAATTTCTTCAGTGTTTTGCCTTACATTCTTATTTTATTCTTATTATTATTTATTTTACATCTTTACATAAGATAAACCTAAACAATTCTCGAATTCACACCCCGTGAAATATTCCCTTTTATTCCCATTTTTTTAGCCTTTTATATATGTATATTTTATTATTATAGATTGAACCGTTACCAAAATAAAAGGATTAATTAAGTTTTGTTAAAACTAAACATTTTTTTGTTTTGTTTTTTAATAATTTTGATTTTTATTTTTTTCCAGTAATATTTGTACTTTTTATTTTTAATTTTGTCAAATTGTGATACGTATGTAATAGTTTTATCTTTTTTTTTTTTAATATTTTGTTTTCCTTATGGTAATAAAAGTTATCGTTTTATGTTATTCTAGATAAATTTGTTTCCTAATATGTTTATGTATATTATGTTATGACTAAATAAACCCGTTTTTGATGTTTCTATTAGTTGTAACGGCACGGTTAATGGCCGTGGTCTTGTTTGTTTGTAAAATACGCGGTTTTTTGAAACAAATCTCGCTCTTTATTTTACAATTAAATTTACAATATTAAATATTTACAAAAAACGTGTCGGGCGGTACGTGACACCCGATCGAGTCAATAAAAATAAATATTTACAAAAGTCGTGTCGGGTGGTACGGGACACCCGATCGAGTCTATTAGAATATTCGATGAGTTCGCGAGTGGATGACGCGTGGAGGGCACACCCAGAGCGGGGGCACCAGGCGGGAAAAAAGGAGTAGCAAGGCACACCCAAATAGATGGCAACAGGCGGGAAAGGAAGTAACAAGGCACACCCAAATAGATGGCAACAGGCGGGAAAGGAAGTAATAAGGCACACCCAAATAGATGGCAACAGGCGGGAAAAGAAGTATCGTCAGCTCCGATCGGCCAGTTGTTGCAGCTCCTGCGGGTCGTCGATGTCCTTCGTCAGCGGCTTGGTTGTCCGGTCTTCAGGTTCAAGCGTACGGCGTGGTTAATGCGAACACTTGAACAGTCGAAGATGGAGTGATTCGTCCGATGACCGGACCGCGGTATTTATGCTGTTCGACGACCCGTAGGTCGTCGACCATTTGTCAACTGGAATAAAATATGACGTCCTGCATTCGCCTTTTACCTGCGTGCCTGTACCTCTCCTGCGCGCTCTCCTTTCTTGTTAGCGGGATGCTTTTCCGCGCTCGTCATTGTCTGTTGCCGTTCGTTCCGTTACATAGTCATATAGGAAGTAAAAAATGCCAAAACAAAAATAGCGGCATAGAATACTGCTAGCGTGCACTAACGTTATAATAAAAGATGCGTGCACTTGAGGGTTAAAGAAACTCTAAAGACATTGTTGGAACCACAACGAACTACTACATATCTATATTTGGAACTGTACTTAAGCAAACAAAAAAAAAGACGAAGACATAATGGCTTATTCGACACAAATCGAAACTTTGCAGACACTTATGTTAGAATAAGAAACTAATGGAAAATCAGTTGAAGTGGCAACTGCATTGAGGAACAGTTTAAAAGCACAGACCATTCAGGTATTCATTGAGGGACTCGGAAAATTAAAAAAATTTATTAAGGTAAGAAATCCTTCTACTAATCCTCCCAAAAAGGCAATTCAAGCTGTAGGAGAGGAGGAACGAGTTCAGAAATCCCTGAAAAAATTCAACAGATTTTATAAAAATAGCAACAAATATACTAAGAAGTCTAATAATATCAAATCAAATTATCCTTCTTATCATTACAAAAAATTAGATCATTGGTTTAGAGATTGTCTATCAGTCAAAAACCTAATTTTAGTGGACAAGGATCAATTTCCCAGCAATTTAGACCAGCTCAAGTCAAGAAAATCACATGCCGTTATTGGAAAAAACCAAAACACACAAAAGTGGTGTGCAAAAAACTAAAATACGTAAATTCTCAAAAAAATACAGGAACTCCAGATAATACTAATTCGCAATTAGGAAATTTATCTAAGACGAGAGGTAGTGAAAAGGTGTATGTTAGTATTAGTACTTCCGGCGGATGGTTGCGTTTTAAACGCATTATACATATCATCTGAATCAAAATTTTCGTTTTCATTTTCGTTATTCTTCCAACTTGTAAACGTGGCCTTGTACGGTGGCGAGAATTCTGTTTCCTGCAATGGCTTCAAGTGTTGCTGTATTTTGTTAAGCGGCTCGATAATAGAACTAAAAGTGTTGTTCATCATCGTTTCCGACTCAAACTTTCCTTGTTTCAATGCATTATATTTTCTTTTTATATTTTCTCTCGCCTGAATAATATCCGTAAGCAATAACTTGTTTGACCCACTCATGATTACAGATAAATGATATATATTTTGCTATAACAATATATATATATATATAATATAACGATATATGTGTCAAACCCAAACCTGTAACGACCGTTGTCGCGTTCATCTTCTTTGCTAATAACAACGAATTCAAATCTTCCTTTTCGCTAACACATCGTGCAAAAGTCTTTAAATTCAACGTACTTTATATCCCCCGAACAGTGTTCATCGTAAACATGCTTTAAATTCATTTCATCTTGTTTGAATAAAACAATAAAATTAGCATTATCTCGAATCAGTTGTTTCGGTACACGCGAGTAAGATTGAGCCAAGTAACACACATCTATTTGATTATGCCTGCCACGTGAAAAATATGAACGCACTATGTTCTGGTTCTCACATATAATGTCATCGAATATAAAAACCGAGTTCGGTAACGCTCTTTCCGGAGCTACTACGGTTTCATTATCATGGTATTTAAATAAATGTATATCCTGAACCTCACTTAAAATATCATCGAGCATAACATATTTAACCTGATCTAAAGTTTTCGAATAAATATATATTTTCAAATTTAATTCCATTTTCATGCGTTAGCAATGTAAAAATTAAATTTGTTTTACCACAACCGGACGGTCCGATTATCAATGCTCGTATTATATTCGGAAAAAGTGACCCGTGTCTCGATTTTTTTTCGAAAGACGATGGGGGGTCGATATTTTCAACCTTTAGTTTTTTTTCCTGATTAATAAAACGCATGATATAAATACATGTGTTAGTTGAATAACACGAGCATACAATGCCGACGCGTCGGGAGGTCAAGGCCAATAGCGGTAGTAGTTTATTAAACACACTAATAAATAGTTTACCAGTTGAAGTACATCTACCAGGCTATCAGTACTGTGGACCCGGGACCAATTTACAAAAACGATTATCTTTAGGACAGAGAGGAATAAATAGGTTAGATTCTGCTTGTAGGAATCACGATATCGCCTACGACAAGAGTAATTCTTTATTTGATCGTAGCAAAGCAGATCGTGAGTTGGAAAATCGTGCGTGGGACAGAGTAAAAGCGAAAGACGCGGGTTTTAAGGAAAAAGCTGCTGCGTGGATAGTCACTACGGGTATGAAGACCAAACGTAAAATCGGTGGTGGATGTGGATTTAAAAATATTGTTGGCGTGGCTAAAAAAGCGATAAAAAAATCAATGTAAGCGTACAACACTGTTGGAACAACGAACATGGGTAAATTAATTAAAGCAGCTATTGACGGCGTTAAGCAACATGTTCGAAAAAACAAAACTGGTAATAAGAATAATAAACCTAGAGTGATCAAGGTCCCAAAAACTGGAGGTGTTTTACCGTTAATACCAATAATCGCGGGTCTCTCCGCTTTGGGGACACTAGTCGGTGGAGTTGGTAACGTTGTGAAAACTATTAGAGATATTAAATCGAATAATGGATCGTCTATACATTTAGGAAAAGGATTTTTTTTAAAGCCATACAAGGGAGGTGGATCGTATAAAATCGTGAATTCAAAAGCAAAGAGCTTGCGTATGAAAAATGAAAACAATAAGAAAATAAAATCAAAAAACTAATATTACCCAATCGTGCTCTATTCGACTTTGAGATTGAAAAATATGCAAAATCAATGAAAATACGTCATTTCAGAGGAGTGTTTTGTATAGATAGGTTGCCTGTTGCACCTAGAATCAGAGAAGTAGCGGTAGTTAATCTAGACTTTGAAAAGAATTCTGGTACGCATTGGGTATGTTTTAAAAAAAACGGAAAAGTTGTTTATTATTATGATAGTTTCGGAAACCTACCACCCCCGTTACAACTACAAAAATATTTGTCGGGTTTTCATATTGAATATAATTATAACCGACAACAGACGTTCGATACTTTTAATTGCGGACATTTGTGTTTGAAATTTTTAACCAAATAATATGCCATCTCAAACTTTATCATTGAGTGGGAACTCATCTGAATTAGAATGCAGTTTCTTTCCGCCTATAGAAGTAGCTGATAAATCGGAGATCGGCCTTTTAAGTTTACAGACTTATAACTGTATACCTAACATAGAGGCAGGCTGTAACACTCTGGGTATTATCAAAGACGATGGTGAAACTATGTTAGTTGAGATTCCTACGGGTTGTTATGAGATAATAACATTAGAAGCTAAAATACAGGAATTACTGGGATCTAGTGTACGATTTTTCAATTTAATATCGAATAATAGTTCACTAAAGTGTATATTGCACTGTAGTAATGTGATTAAATCAGATGTTGAAAATAGTATCGCATCGTTATTAGGTTTTATAGACACTCGTACACTAAGTGCTGATTTAAAACACGAATCTAATAACGTGGTCAAAATTATGAGCATAAACTGTATAAAAGTTGAATGTAATTTAGTTTTAGGATCATTTAATAACGGTGAGCAGTCGCATGTGATACATGAATTTTACCCGACGGTTCCGCCAGGTTTCAAGATAGTCGAAATACCTGAATATTGTATCTTATATAAACTCAAAACGAGTACAATAGACTGCATACGGGTATCGTTAAAAGATCAAAACGATAAATTGGTTAATTTTCGTGGAGAAACGGTGAACATACGACTGCTCGTTAAAAATGGGTTTAAAATTTAATATAAATAAATACGCGGTCAGTGACAATAACGTTCTCATTAATGAGGAAACTGTTGACAAGCGTACACCTGCTAATCACACGAGAAAAAAACAAAATATTAAAAATACATTAAGTAGAGAAAACCAAACATTTCTAAGTTTAATTGTTGCGGGCGGTGCAGTTAGTGTTAATTAGTAATATGGACAAGTTATTTTTAGACGTAAACGCACCCTATGTAAACGAATCGCCTATTCAAGAAATGTTTATACACTCGTTTCTCCCGTTTTCCACGACCGCTCTGAACAACGGTGATGAAATAAGAATCGCTATACAAAACAGAGATTCGTATACACTTCCAAGTGAAAGTTATATCTATATAGAAGGAAAAATAACAAAACCTAATGAAATGAAAACCGAAGTGAATATAGCGCATAACGGATTGACGAGTTTTTTTAACGAGATGAAATATGAAATAAACTCTGTCGAAATACAAAGAGTGAAAAAACCCGGGGTTAGCAGTATAATGAAAGGATATTGCTCGTATACGCCGGCAGATGTAAACGTTTTACAAAATGCGGCTTGGGATGACGTGAACAGTAATAAAAATTTCATAAAAGACGGATTTTTCAGTGGATGTATTCCGTTAAAACACGTTTTCGGGTTCTGTGAAGATTACAACCATATTTTAATCAATTGCAGTCAACAATTGATTTTGAATCGAACTATGGACGATTTGAGGTCAATAAATTTCATAGAAGTACCGGGTGAATCCTTGGCACTTGAAACGACTAAAACTAAAATGAAGCAGGTTAAGGTTGTATTAACAAAAGTGTTATGGAAAGTTCCGGTGGTAAAAGTAAACGATCGCGAGAGACTGAAGCTTTTGAAAATCGTTGATAGCAAAAAAATGATAAATTGTGCTTATAGAAATTGGGAACTTTGTGAATACCCTAACATACCACAAACAAAAAAACACTCGTGGATGGTGAAGACTTGCTCGCAGCTGGAAAAACCTAGATGTTTGATAATCGCATTTAACAATAAGCAGACCGGTACAACGTCGGAAGGATACAGTGCTAATTACGACACGTGTTCGCTAACAAACGTTAAAGCGTATATGAATTCTGTCGAATACCCATATGATAATTTTAACGAAAGCTTTGATAAAAATTTGTTTACAATGTTTTATCAAAACTATGTAGATTTTCAAAAATACTATTATGAACGTTCAAACGCTCAACCTTATCTCACCAGAGAAAAATATAAAGAGTTGGGCCCATTTATATGTATAGACTGTTCACGGCAAAATGATGACGTTAAAACATCTACCGTCGATCTTAGAATGGAATTTGAGGCTGAAAATAACTTTCCTGCAGATGTAGTCGCATACTGTTTGATCATTCATGATCGAATTATTCAATACAACCCCTTAACGGGGGAAGTTAGAAAAATGTAATATATATTTCTTTCTTATTTCGTTAAATAATATAACTATATACTTATTGTAAATACATTTTATTAATGTAAATAGAAAAAATAAAATAAAATAATGCAAGTGTTTTTTTAATGTAAAAATTTGATTTTATTGTTTTATTTTTAATATAATATTATTGTATACAATCTCCTTTTCTCTCCTTGCACAGCCAATACTATGTATGCGTACATCAATGTGTGATTTTTCATTAATAGTGTCTGTAATTGAAATAAATAGGTCCATCATTTTCGTCTGTACACTATTATAGTAAAGAAATAATATAAGTAAAAATGTTGAGTATAGATATATTTAATATGAGAATAATTACTTCTAATAACGGATCGCTTTGTAATTTCATTAACCAACACTGTGCGAGTTGTTCACGAGCAAATAATATAATTTGATTTATGAAATTAGGTTCTGTGATATTCACAGGAACGTTGGTAGTAATCAAATCTTCGTGAATACCATCCAAGCCCGTAGTAATTTCTTGTAAATTTGATGTTTTATCTCGATAAAAATCAGATTTTAAATACGTGGCGATTCGATCAAATTGTTCCAGTACCACAGGCCGTACGATTGTTGTTTTTCGTGTGATAATTTCGTTAATACATCCCTCGAGACCTTGAATGATTAGCAAATTTTCGCGATTCAATTGTACACGATGTTCATCGTTCTCCCGGTGTGATTTTATTAAAAGCATATTCTCTCCGCGATATGCCACTTTTATCAGAGTAGTAGTCTCGTCTTTGAGGAGAATTCTCTCCTTGGTTTTCACAGGTACATCCGATATTATTGAATGAATATACCCCATCATCGAGTAAATACGGCGTAAAAGGTCTATTTGATATGCATATGTATCGTATAGAAGTCGTTATACGAACCATAACGTTGAACATGTTAGCGGGATCCAGTCCAATGGTAATTGTCTTACGATCCGTAAAGTTGATGTTAAAAACAGAACAGTCGATTAATTGGCTGGGCTGACGTATGTAATATTTATACGATTGTTTATTATAAATAGCGGCATTGTCTTCAATATTTCCAGCCATATTTTTAAAAACGAGAGAGAAATTAAACATGTAATGTGACAATAAGAAAAATTATTATGAATATGACAACTAAAAGTCTTGAATGGTGAACGTAAACTAAAACAATATACGAAAAATCTTTACTACATTTCGTAAATTTAAATTATATGGTACAGAATAAAGCGGAAACTTTTCGTACTAATTATTATCACGCGTACCGAGTTATTAATACTATCTCAAGAAATCGCGGGCGGATGCGGCGGGGTGGGACGGGTCGACGTTGAAGGCGTGGCAGGGGGGGGGGGTGTACTCTTGCGTGAGGAAAGGAACGGGAGGACGTTTAGGTTTTTAAACGGCGGCGGCTTCGGCGGCGGCGGGGTCTCGGCACGGGCAGTGATATCTCTGGTCGGCGGGTGGTCGCAAGACGTTCGGGTGTATCGGGCTGACGGATGTACGAGAGATACGGCTCGTGGCCGGCGGGCGGGTGTCAAAATGTTTTTACGGTGAGCAGCGGTGGTAGGGGGAGCCGACATCAAAGCGCCGTCCACGCGTCGTACGCGTCGTACGGTGTCCATCGCGGTGTCCAAGAGACGATCGCGGCGCGCGCGTGCGTGTGTGTGTGTGTGTGTGTGGGTGTGTATGTGTGTGTGTGTGTGGGTGTGTGTGTGTGTGTGTGTGTGTGTGTGTGTGTGTGTGTGTGTGTGTGTACGATGAAAAAAAAGGGTTTAATCACGCGATTACACGGCACACTATCCCGGCGTGTCAGCGAATCGTTCAATTACACCGGTGGAAGAGGGGTAGGAGTCAATCGAGTAACTGACGGTGAACGCGTGTGGAACGATGATGAGCAGAGTTAATTAGGTGATAATTGATCAATTATCAAAGGTTAATTGAGGTTAATTGGAATTAATTGACGATAATTAGGGTTCACCGAGAAAGTTAGATGGAAATTGATCAATTATCAAAGGTTAATTGAAGTTAATTGAGGTTAATTAGAGTTAACTAAGGTTAATTTGGTGGAAATTGATCAATTATCGAAAGGTTAATTTGAGGTTAATTGGGGTTAATTTAAGGTTAATTAGGGTTAATTGAGATCAATTGGGGTCAATTGGGGTCAATTGGGGTCAATTGGGGTCAATTGGGGTTAATTGAGGTAGTGGGTAAGGGGGTGGAGGATTTGCGGGGAAACCAGAACCGCTCTTTTATACCTACTTACGCCATGATGACGTATTGTTATTTGTCAGTGATGTGGCACCATACATGATCAAAGCCGGAAAATCAATTTGAGTACTCTATTCTAAGATGGTGTATATTACGTGCCTAGCACATGGTGGACATCGAGTTGCTGAAGAAATAAGAGGAAAATTTGCTAATGTTGATAAATTGATTGCCAAGGTAAAAGAAATATTTTTAAAATGTCTGCCCGTGTATTATTTTTTAAAAATAAAGCTCCAAATTTACCATACCAGCCTTACCTCCCCAGCCTATAATAACTCGTTGGAGTACATGGATAAAAGCAGTCTCATATTACTGTGAACATTTTAAAGAAATAAAAATATCATATTAGAGCTCAATCCAGAAGACGTGATTTCAATAAAAGAAACACAAAATATATTAGATGATTCATTGTTGAAACAAATTTAGTTTTTATTCACAGCGATTATGGATATTTACCTGATGCCATAGAAAAATTAGAAACGCAAGGACTTTCTTTAGCGTCAAGCATTGAAATAGTTAAAAAGGTTTGTGACAAATTAAGTTCAGTGTTAGGAATAACGGGCAAATTAATTAATGAAAAGTTTAAAAATGTGTTGGACAAAAATAAGGGATTTGAAGTTCTACAACAAATATCAAACGTATTGTGTGATGATAAAATTGTAGCAGATAAATTTCCAGAAGATTTATCCATTCAAGAATCAATTTATTTCAAATATACACCTGTAACTTCTGTCGACGTGGAACGCAGTTTTTCCGTATACAATAATTTATTGTCTTCTAATCGAAGATCTTTCGAGTTTGAGAACTTGAAGAAATCGTTTATCGTGCAGTGCAATCATTTTTAAGGTAGGTATACAATTTTTACAGTAAAAAAGAAAAAATTGGTTTTAAATTTTGATAAAACTGCTTGCAGGCACCTTAAAGTCCGGACAAAGTTTCGTCCAGTTTAACATCCAGTTTCATTTTATATTTAATACTTTTTCAATTACCTACATTTTTTAATTTTACCTAATGCCATTTCTAATTAAATAAATAAGGCATTATCACTACTTATACCATTAGTATTTCTTAAAAGTTAAAAGTTTTAACTAAAATCTATCAATATAAAAATATTTTAAGTGCAATTTTTAAACGCAATTTTAAGTATTTTTTATTGAAATAATGCAATCAATTTTTTATGATTTTAAGTGCAATAACTTCCGAGCTCTAAAAGTTAATATATATTGTTATCGATAAAGAGTTCGAAAATCTACGAACATTATCGAAGTTGTTGCTGATTAACCGCACCGACAAAATGCACAGTGTGGCTCGGGTCTAAAGTTGCATTATTATAAATGTTAGTCGCGTTATTATTTAAGTCGTATTTATATATAAGTTTTTTTTTCGTTTATTTCGTCAATATTTTTTCGTTTTTTAATAAAGTAACTTTATTAAATAAAATGGAGAAATTTGTTATCCGGAAAAGTGGTCAAAATAATATACATGAAGACATAACAACGTTATTAAATGTACCTTCAACTTCAAACGTGGAGGAAAACTCCCGCAAAATAAAAAAATCTCAATTTATTGGTCGAAGGTATAATGAAAATTGTTTGAAATTTGGATTTTGTGCTTTTAATACAGGAGATCATAACAATTTGGTTCAATCTCAATGTGTAGTCTGTGGAGAATTGCTCGCAAATGAAAGTTTAAAACCGTCAAAATTAAAAAGGCATTTAGATACAAAAAACATCCAAATTTAAAAGAAAACCCGATAGAGTATTTCGAATTATTACAAACTAACTTTCATAAAAATCAAATAATCATAAAAAAAATATTCATCAGTTTCGCAGTCGGCTTTAAAAGTATCATTTTTAGTCTCGTATAGAAATGCTAAATGTTTGAAACCATATACCGTCAGGGAAGAATTAATATTACCTGCTGCTATTGAAATGTGTACGGAAATGATAAATAAAAAAGTTGTAAACTAATTAAAAAATATTCCTCTCTCTAATACTACAGTCGCTAGACGTATATTACTTATTAGTAATGATTTAAAATTGCAACTTTTGTCTCGGTTACCAACAAGAAAATTCTCTTTACAGCTTAACGAGAGCACCGATATTGTAAACGACGCAATTTTGCTTACTTATGTAAGGTATTTTTATAACAATGAAATTCATGAGGATATACTGTTTTCCTCAAAACTTGAAACTACAATTACTGGAAAAAACATTTTTGACACATTAGTAAACTTTTTTACTAACAATAACGTAAATTTAAAAAATTGTATTTCTATAACTGATGGGGCAGCTTCTATGACTGGAAAATACGTCGGACTAGTAAAGTTAGTAAAATACATTGTTCCAAGTTTAAAGTGGACACACTGCATTCTACATCGAGAAGCCCTTGCATAAAAAAAAAAAAAATGCCCAAAACATTGACTGATGTCTTAGCACAAATTGTTAAAATTGTAAATTATATAAAATCAAATGCTTTAAATTCACGTTTATTTAAAACACTTTGTTCAGAAATGGGTTCACTCCATCAATCCCTATTGTTACACACCGAAGTACGCTGGTTGTCAAGAGGTAGGTGTCTTTAAAGAGTTTACGAATTGCGACACGAAATAATTTTATTCCTAAATAGTAAAAATTCAATCTACAAAGATTTATTTGAAGATTCAAAATGGATTCTCACTTTAGCATATTTAGCTGATATTTTCAATTTACTTAATGACTTAAATCTGTCTATGTAGGGCAATTTTTTTAACATATTTATCATACAAAAAAATTGAATCATTTAAGTAAAAACTTCGTATATTAAAAGCTCGAGTATATTCTGAAAATATTGATAATTTCACCAACGTTAGTGAGTTTTTAGAGGAAGATTCTTCAATCAAGTTTGAAGACATTGCTGAATTAGTAAACGAACATTTGTCAAACTTAGAAATAATATTTAACCAATATTTTCCTAAAGATATTCGAATAAATTATGACAAGGATTGAACAACCATTCACAGTAGACGTAATGACAGTAAATATGTCTATTGACATTGAAAATCAGTTATTTGAGCTTTCTTGTGATAACAAATTGAAACAAATGTTTTGTGAAACTTCATTAGAAATATTTTGGGCACACTTGAGCACTAGAATTTACACAGAATTAGCAGCTATAGCCATCTCAATTTTATTAATATTTCCAACGACTTATTTATGTGAAAAGGGGTTTTCTACAATGGCAAATTTGAAAACGTCAAAACGAAATAGACTTGAAACTGAAGATGATCTACGGATTACGGACACGAAAAACAAAACAAACAAACATTTACGGATTACACTTAGTCAAATTGAGCCAAGGTAGAATTTATTATGTGAAAACACTCAAGGACAAACATCACATTAAATTTTTTGCGTCGTATTTAATTTAATTTTAGTTTTATTATATTTATTATAATATTCTACCTACTAAAATGTAATTTTTATTTATTCAGTTATAATAGTACTACTACAAAGCATTAAGCAATTGTAGCTTTTTTTTGTTTTTCTACAAAGCTTACGTGGATCGCGAAAAATGCAGGCCTAAAAAATTGGGTCGCGAGTCCAAAAAGGTTGAAGACCACTGCTCTAATGTATCTTCTAAGAGCAATGTATTTCGTCTCCTCCTTATCTAAATGAAAACGATGTTTTAAGAGTTGGTCACCGCCTAAAAAACGCGAGTCATTTGGACTGTTTCCAAAAATATCCTATGTTGATTCCTCCAAATAATCATATTTCGTATTTAATTTTGCAAGACGCCCATAATGTTTTATTACATGGTGGACCGCAAATTATGTTATCTCACGTCTGACAACATTTTTGGCCAATAAATGGTCGAAGTATGGCTCGTAAGGTAATATTCTAGTGCGTTCGATGCTTTCGTTTAAAACCCGTCGTGTTTCAACTGATTATGGGAAACCTTCCGAAATCGAGAATTGAACCTAGTCATCCATTTTCAGTTTGTGGAGTTGACTTTGCTGAACCCTTAATGATTAAAGCTAGTCTGCGACGAAATGCTGCTCTTAACAAGGGATATATTTGTGTATTTATATGTTTTTCTACTAAAACTTTCATATTGAACTGGTAGGGAATCTAACGACAGCGTCATTGTTCGCGCCATTTTGTATGCGGCATTTTGTTGTTGTTGTAATTCGTGGTTTTTGTGTTATTATGAATTATGTTATCTGCCGACCATGGATGTATGTCTCATTAGGGGTAATCCATACAAGCTAATCAAGACCGCCCGTCTCGAGTTTTTGTCTATCGGCTCCCTCGTCGAGTCGCCGAGTCGTCGTCATCGCGTCCTAATAGTGCTTCGCATTCTTTTAGTTCGACCGATTTTACATTTTTTCTTGTGCGTTTTGCGTTTCACGTGACCACAGTTATTTTTAAATATCTGGCCGACCTTTGGATCCCGTCGCCGTCAGGTTATAGTTTTTTGTAATTTTATTTTGTATTTTTTTATGATATTATTATCAACCTGTTTTATATACTAAATATGTTAAGCAATTTTGTTTTCTGTTCGATTGTAATTACGTTTAATAACCGAACGACGTTGTGTATTGTTAATCCGTTGTTTTTTTTGTCATTTTAATAATTTTTTTTAAAATTGTGTTAATTGGAAATACAGTCCGCTTTATATTCACCATTATTTGATTTGTTTATGTTTTTTCTTAATTTTATTACTTTCTTGAAACACTCTGTTTCACCCAAATATCCTTTTCCTTTTTGGTTTTGTTAATTTTATATAAGAAAAGAATTTGGGTATGAAACATTTGGTCCTTCGGGCCGGATATTAAATGTACAATAGCGAAATAATATTATTTATTAATTATAATTATAATTACTGATTATTCTTGTTGTCGTTTTGACAAAATATTGTATATCGTTATCGTCGAGCCTCATTATGTTATAATAATACTTTGTAAATAGGTTATTATTTGTGTATGTATGCTGATTGTAGTATTTCACTTGTTTTAAATTGTAATTTCTACGACGGTTGTAAAACGTTTAAAAATGAACACGCTCACAGCAATGTCGTATGCTGATGCTAAGGCGAGAATTGAACGAGGATTAAAGAGGTTATCAACGTTTGTTTCTGCGGTAGATGATTTTCAAGAAAATAAAACAAACCAAATGAAATGCTTTAAAGTCAGGACAATGTTACGCGAATTAGCTGAAATACGATCTTACGTTGAATCTGATATACAAATAATGGAGTCATTGGTGAATTTAAAATTAATTCCTGATGTTTTGTCACACGAATTTAGTCAATCATTTGCAGAGACATTTGATACGTTATATTCTGAATTGTTGAGTTCTGCAGATATTCTTGGAATGTCAACAACACAAAATAAAGATATGACTTCGTCGTTGATTAACACGTCCATTAACCTCGATTCTACACTTTCATCGTTGGTTAATTTTCATTTGCCAAAACGTAAATTTCCAATATTTTCCGGTAATATTTCGGAATGGCAAGGATTTGAAAATTTATTTAATTCCATATTATCTCACGTGCCTAATTTACCTGATATTGAGCGGTTCGAAATATTAAAAACATCGCTTGAAGGAGAAGCTCTAGCACTCATTAAACATTTGCCGGTTACTGTGCTCAATTATCATAGTGCGTGGGAAATATTAAGAACACAATATGGAAATAAAAGAGATTTAGCTCGTCACCATTTGGATGCATTGTTATCAACTAGTCCAATTAGTTCAGTTAATGCGACATCAATAAAAATTGTTATTAATACAATTGTTGAACACCTCGCGACTTTAACTAATTTAGGTTTTGCTACCAAGCAGTGGAGTCCTATGCTCATTCATATTTTTGAAAAAACGCTGGATAGAGATTTTCGATCTCGTTGGGAACTCATAGTCGGTAATCGTCATCTGCCATCTATTGATGAGTTTGTTGAATTTCTGAGAAGTCATTTGCGATCTGCGGAAGCCATATCACCTCAAATGTTTAAAGTTGATAAGAAACGTCAACATGAAGTTTTGAAGACATTTCGTTCATCTGGTACATCAAATGTTTTAATAACCTCAATGATATCTCAATCGGATAAATGTGAATTTTGTCACAATAATCATGAAATTAGAAATTGTCCGTCTTTCTTAATTAAAAAGCCGAACGAACGGTTAAAATTTATAAAAGAAAGACGTATGTGTATAAATTGTCTTAGAGGTGGACACTCCGCTTCAAATTGTACGTCGAAGTTTCTGTGCAAAAATTGCAATAAATCACATCATTCACTTCTTCATTTTGAAACAGTACCAAAGGTTTCACTTCAAAAGTCAATAAACAATACTATACCAATATCATCTCAAGAATCGTCAACTATTCCAACAAACGTCCAATGTAATTCGGTGGTGTTACAAGGCGATGTTTCAAATGAAAAGCATCTACCACTTTTATCGTCAGCTGTTAATAATCAACTTAGACCGATTGTTTTGTTGTCTACTATTCTAGTACAAGTACGATCAATAACGAACGAATTGTTTACTTTGCGTGCATTACTTGACTCTGGAGCGCAAGCTAGTTTTATAACCGATCATTGGGCTTCGCGGTTATCATTACGTCGTCGACGGTGTAACCTACAAGTCAGTTCTCTTTCGAATGTTCCAGTGAAAGAATTAAAAGACTCCGTAGCTGTGTACTTGTGTGCTCCAGATAATGAAACTATGATTTCTATTCATACGATAGTCATATCGTCTATAACAACCTGTACACCTCAAACTCTTGTAATTCCAGAAAAATGGGATCATTTGTCTAATATTCAATTAGCAGATCCTCAGTATTATATGCCGGGACCAGTGGATTTACTCCTAGGTGCTGAAGCATCGTCATTGTTGTTCACGGGTGGTGTCATACGAGGAAATTCTAATGAACTAATAGCATTAAATACGAAGTTTGGATGGGTTGTAATGGGATCTACCGATTCCACTGATCGTCAACCTGATATTAAGTCGTTTCATATTTCTATCACAGAGGACTTGGATAATTCAATTAAAAAATTTTGGGAAGTTGAAGAACCGTCTTCAATACAGTGCTTTACGCCAGATGATATTCAAGCTGAAGAAATATATAAAAATATAGTGACACGACTTGAAACTGGTAGATTTATGGTATCACACCATTTCGAACTGTCCGTCCAATTTTAGGAGATTTATTTATATTGCAATGCATCGCTTCAAGTCCCTGGAACAACGCTTAGTTCGAAACCCACAACTTCAAGAACAATATATCCAATTTATGAAGGATTATTTGGATGGCAATCATATGGAATTGGTAACGAGTAGTGATGAACAAAATCCATATTCGTATTATATTCCTCATCATTGTGTGTTAAAACCAAATAGTACAACAACCGAGTTATGAGTGGTTTTTAATGCATCATCAAAAACAAAATCTGGACATTCGCTAAATGAAGTGTTACTTGGCGGTCCTAAACTTCAACAAAATTTACAATTTATTTTACTTCGTGCTCGTCTGTCTAAATATATTTTTATGGCAGACATTAAACAAATGTACCGTCAAATTTTAATTCAACCTGAAAATCGTAACTATCTACGTATTCTATTACCTTTGTGTAATAAATTTAATAATTTTGTTACCTTTGTGGCAAATAGAACGAGTCTAATTCAAGAGTTAACTGCCCCTGATATATGGAAACATGTATCCACCCACGACAATCTCGTCGATTGTGCGTCGAGAGGGTTTTTTCCAGCGGAATTGGCTGCCTATCCTTATGGTGGTCGGGTCCAATTTTTTTGCATAATGATGAATCAACTTGGCCAAAAGTCCAATCACGTAATGAACAACCAACCACTAAATCTGTGCCAGAACTTCGGAAAATTACAGTTCACATGGTCACAGAAGAAACTGAAATTCAAGGTCTTCTCATTCGATGTTCATTTTGGGAAAAAATTAAACGAAGTATAGCATACTGTCTTAATTGGAAATTATATCGTACATATTCAAACAAAGATTCGTTTCAACCATGTTCCGGTGATCTAAAAAGTGCGGTTATAATAATTGTTCGGTCCGTTCAACAAATTGAATTCAAAAACGAAATTTTGGCTATAACTCAAAAGAAACCTCTCGTGAAATATTTTCGTCGCCTAGATCTTTTTATCGATTCATCTGGGTTACTTCGGGTAGGAGGTCGAATATGCAATGCTTCGATTCCATATTCACAAAAACATCCTATGTTGTTACCACAACGGCATCGACTTACTGAGTTAATTATTGATAGTTACCATAATCGATTATGTCATCCGGGAGCTTCAGCACTGCAGTCCAATCTCCAACGAGATTTTTGGATTATATCTGCACGTCAAGTAATTTGATCACGCGTCAGAAAATGTATTACATGTTAGTAGGTATAAAAGAGCGGTTCTGGTTCCCCCGCAAATCCTCCCAAATCCTCCACCCCCTCGCCCACTACCTCAATTAACCCCAATTGACCCCAATTGACCCCAATTGACCCCAATTGATCTCAATTAACCCTAGTTAACCCCAATTAACCCTAATTAACCTTAAATTAACCCCAATTAACCTCAATTTAACCTTTCGATAATTGATCAATTAAAATATATATAAGAGAACTTGTGATTATTTTATACACAAAATGTTTGAAACCCAAATCACAAAAATTATACACAATAACCGCGTATACGTATTTCGACAACTACGTTGTCATCATCAGCATTGATGCAATTGAGCATCAGCAATTGATCAATTTCCACCAAATTAACCTTAGTTAACTCTAATTAACCTCAATTAACTTCAATTAACCTTTGATAATTGATCAATTTCCATCTAACTTTCTCGGTGAACCCTAATTATCGTCAATTAACTCCAATTAACCTCAATTAACCTTTGATAATTGATCAATTATCACCTAATTAACTCTGCTCATCATCGTTCCACACGCGTTCACCGTCAGTTACTCGATTGACTCCTACCCCTCTTCCACCGGTGTAATTGAACGATTCGCTGACACGCCGGGATAATGTGCCGTGTAATCGCGTGATTAAACCCTTTTTTTTCATCGTACACACACACACACACACACACACACACACACACACACACACACACACACACAACACACACACACATACACACCCACACACACACACACACACACGCACGCGCGCGCCGCGATCGTCTCTTGGACACCGCGATGGACACCGTACGACGCGTACGACGCGTGGACGGCGCTTTGATGTCGGCTCCCCCTACCACCGCTGCTCACCGTAAAAACATTTTGACACCCGCCCGCCGGCCACGAGCCGTATCTCTCGTACATCCGTCAGCCCGATACACCCGAACGTCTTGCGACCACCCGCCGACCAGAGATATCACTGCCCGTGCCGAGACCCCGCCGCCGCCGAAGCCGCCGCCGTTTAAAAACCTAAACGTCCTCCCGTTCCTTTCCTCACGCAAGAGTACACCCCCCCCCCCTGCCACGCCTTCAACATCGACCCGTCCCACCCCGCCGCATCCGCCCGCGATTTCTTGAGATAGTATTAATAACTCGGTACGCGTGATAATAATTAGTACGAAAAGTTTCCGCTAAACCAATAAATTGAGATTTTTTTATTTTGCGGGAGTTTTCCTCCACGTTTGAAGTTGAAGGTACATTTAATAACGTTGTTATGTCTTCATGTATATTATTTTGACCACTTTTCCGGATAACAAATTTCTCCATTTTATTTAATAAAGTTACTTTATTAAAAAACGAAAAAATATTGACGAAATAAACGAAAAAAAAACTTATATATAAATACGACTTAAATAATAACGCGACTAACATTTATAATAATGCAACTTTAGACCCGAGCCACACTGTGCATTTTGTCGGTGCGGTTAATCAGCAACAACTTCGATAATGTTCGTAGATTTTCGAACTCTTTATCGATAACAATATATATTAACTTTTAGAGCTCGGAAGTTATTGCACTTAAAATCATAAAAAATTGATTGCATTATTTCAATAAAAAATACTTAAAATTGCGTTTAAAAATTGCACTTAAAATATTTTTATATTGATAGATTTTAGTTAAAACTTTTAACTTTTAAGAAATACTAATGGTATAAGTAGTGATAATGCCTTATTTATTTAATTAGAAATGGCATTAGGTAAAATTAAAAAATGTAGGTAATTGAAAAAGTATTAAATATAAAATGAAACTGGATGTTAAACTGGACGAAACTTTGTCCGGACTTTAAGGTGCCTGCAAGCAGTTTTATCAAAATTTAAAACCAATTTTTTCTTTTTTACTGTAAAAATTTGTATACCTACCTTAAAAATGATTGCACTGCACGATAAACGATTTCTTCAAGTTCTCAAACTCGAAAGATCTTCGATTAGAAGACAATAAATTATTGTATACGGAAAAACTGCGTTCCACGTCGACAGAAGTTACAGGTGTATATTTGAAATAAATTGATTCTTGAATGGATAAATCTTCTGGAAATTTATCTGCTACAATTTTATCATCACACAATACGTTTGATATTTGTTGTAGAACTTCAAATCCCTTATTTTTGTCCAACACATTTTTTAAACTTTTCATTAATTAATTTGCCCGTTATTCCTAACACTGAACTTAATTTGTCACAAACCTTTTTAACTATTTCAATGCTTGACGCTAAAGAAAGTCCTTGCGTTTCTAATTTTTCTATGGCATCAGGTAAATATCCATAATCGCTGTGAATAAAAACTAAATTTGTTTCAACAATGAATCATCTAATATATTTTGTGTTTCTTTTATTGAAATCACGTCTTCTGGATTGAGCTCTAATATGATATTTTTATTTCTTTAAAATGTTCACAGTAATATGAGACTGCTTTTATCCATGTACTCCAACGAGTTATTATAGGCTGGGGAGGTAAGGCTGGTATGGTAAATTTGGAGCTTTATTTTTAAAAAATAATACACGGGCAGACATTTTAAAAATATTTCTTTTACCTTGGCAATCAATTTATCAACATTAGCAAATTTTCCTCTTATTTCTTCAGCAACTCGATGTCCACCATGTGCTAGGCACGTAATATACACCATCTTAGAATAGAGTACTCAAATTGATTTTCCGGCTTTGATCATGTATGGTGCCACATCACTGACAAATAACAATACGTCATCATGGCGTAAGTAGGTATAAAAGAGCGGTTCTGGTTTCCCCGCAAATCCTCCACCCCCTTACCCACTACCTCAATTAACCCCAATTGACCCCAATTGACCCCAATTGACCCCAATTGACCCCAATTGATCTCAATTAACCCTAATTAACCTTAAATTAACCCCAATTAACCTCAAATTAACCTTTCGATAATTGATCAATTTCCACCAAATTAACCTTAGTTAACTCTAATTAACCTCAATTAACTTCAATTAACCTTTGATAATTGATCAATTTCCATCTAACTTTCTCGGTGAACCCTAATTATCGTCAATTAATTCCAATTAACCTCAATTAACCTTTGATAATTGATCAATTATCACCTAATTAACTCTGCTCATCATCGTTCCACACGCGTTCACCGTCAGTTACTCGATTGACTCCTACCCCTCTTCCACCGGTGTAATTGAACGATTCGCTGACACGCCGGGATAGTGTGCCGTGTAATCGCGTGATTAAACCCTTTTTTTTCATCGTACACACACACACACACACACACACACACACACACACACACACACACACACACACACACACACCCACACACACACACATACACACCCACACACACACACACACACACGCACGCGCGCGCCGCGATCGTCTCTTGGACACCGCGATGGACACCGTACGACGCGTACGACGCGTGGACGGCGCTTTGATGTCGGCTCCCCCTACCACCGCTGCTCACCATAAAAACATTTTGACACCCGCCCGCCGGCCACGAGCCGTATCTCTCGTACATCCGTCAGCCCGATACACCCGAACGTCTTGCGACCACCCGCCGACCAGAGATATCACTGCCCGTGCCGAGACCCCGCCGCCGCCGAAGCCGCCGCCGTTTAAAAACCTAAACGTCCTCCCGTTCCTTTCCTCACGCAAGAGTACACCCCCCCCCCTGCCACGCCTTCAACGTCGACCCGTCCCACCCCGCCGCATCCGCCCGCGATTTCTTGAGATAGTATTAATAACTCGGTACGCGTGATAATAATTAGTACGAAAAGTTTCCGCTTTATTCTGTACCATATAATTTAAATTTACGAAATGTAGTAAAGATTTTTCGTATATTGTTTTAGTTTACGTTCACCATTCAAGACTTTTAGTTGTCATATTCATAATAATTTTTCTTATTGTCACATTACATGTTTAATTTCTCTCTCGTTTTTAAAAATATGGCTGGAAATATTGAAGACAATGCCGCTATTTATAATAAACAATCGTATAAATATTACATACGTCAGCCCAGCCAATTAATCGACTGTTCTGTTTTTAACATCAACTTTACGGATCGTAAGACAATTACCATTGGACTGGATCCCGCTAACATGTTCAACGTTATGGTTCGTATAACGACTTCTATACGATACATATGCATATCAAATAGACCTTTTACGCCGTATTTACTCGATGATGGGGTATATTCATTCAATAATATCGGATGTACCTGTGAAAACCAAGGAGAGAATTCTCCTCAAAGACGAGACTACTACTCTGATAAAAGTGGCATATCGCGGAGAGAATATGCTTTTAATAAAATCACACCGGGAGAACGATGAACATCGTGTACAATTGAATCGCGAAAATTTGCTAATCATTCAAGGTCTCGAGGGATGTATTAACGAAATTATCACACGAAAAACAACAATCGTACGGCCTGTGGTACTGGAACAATTTGATCGAATCGCCACGTATTTAAAATCTGATTTTTATCGAGATAAAACATCAAATTTACAAGAAATTACTACGGGCTTGGATGGTATTCACGAAGATTTGATTACTACCAACGTTCCTGTGAATATCACAGAACCTAATTTCATAAATCAAATTATATTATTTGCTCGTGAACAACTCGCACAGTGTTGGTTAATGAAATTACAAAGCGATCCGTTATTAGAAGTAATTATTCTCATATTAAATATATCTATACTCAACATTTTTACTTATATTATTTCTTTACTATAATAGTGTACAGACGAAAATGATGGACCTATTTATTTCAATTACAGACACTATTAATGAAAAATCACACATTGATGTACGCATACATAGTATTGGCTGTGCAAGGAGAGAAAAGGAGATTGTATACAATAATATTATATTAAAAATAAAACAATAAAATCAAATTTTTACATTAAAAAAACACTTGCATTATTTTATTTTATTTTTTCTATTTACATTAATAAAATGTATTTACAATAAGTATATAGTTATATTATTTAACGAAATAAGAAAGAAATATATATTACATTTTTCTAACTTCCCCCGTTAAGGGGTTGTATTGAATAATTCGATCATGAATGATCAAACAGTATGCGACTACATCTGCAGGAAAGTTATTTTCAGCCTCAAATTCCATTCTAAGATCGACGGTAGATGTTTTAACGTCATCATTTTGCCGTGAACAGTCTATACATATAAATGGGCCCAACTCTTTATATTTTTCTCTGGTGAGATAAGGTTGAGCGTTTGAACGTTCATAATAGTATTTTTGAAAATCTACATAGTTTTGATAAAACATTGTAAACAAATTTTTATCAAAGCTTTCGTTAAAATTATCATATGGGTATTCGACAGAATTCATATACGCTTTAACGTTTGTTAGCGAACACGTGTCGTAATTAGCACTGTATCCTTCCGACGTTGTACCGGTCTGCTTATTGTTAAATGCGATTATCAAACATCTAGGTTTTTCCAGCTGCGAGCAAGTCTTCACCATCCACGAGTGTTTTTTTGTTTGTGGTATGTTAGGGTATTCACAAAGTTCCCAATTTCTATAAGCACAATTTATCATTTTTTTGCTATCAACGATTTTCAAAAGCTTCAGTCTCTCGCGATCGTTTACTTTTACCACCGGAACTTTCCATAACACTTTTGTTAATACAACCTTAACCTGCTTCATTTTAGTTTTAGTCGTTTCAAGTGCCAAGGATTCACCCGGTACTTCTATGAAATTTATTGACCTCAAATCGTCCATAGTTCGATTCAAAATCAATTGTTGACTGCAATTGATTAAAATATGGTTGTAATCTTCACAGAACCCGAAAACGTGTTTTAACGGAATACATCCACTGAAAAATCCGTCTTTTATGAAATTTTTATTACTGTTCACGTCATCCCAAGCCGCATTTTGTAAAACGTTTACATCTGCCGGCGTATACGAGCAATATCCTTTCATTATACTGCTAACCCCGGGTTTTTTCACTCTTTGTATTTCGACAGAGTTTATTTCATATTTCATCTCGTTAAAAAAACTCGTCAATCCGTTATGCGCTATATTCACTTCGGTTTTCATTTCATTAGGTTTTGTTATTTTTCCTTCTATATAGATATAACTTTCACTTGGAAGTGTATACGAATCTCTGTTTTGTATAGCGATTCTTATTTCATCACCGTTGTTCAGAGCGGTCGTGGAAAACGGGAGAAACGAGTGTATAAACATTTCTTGAATAGGCGATTCGTTTACATAGGGTGCGTTTACGTCTAAAAATAACTTGTCCATATTACTAATTAACACTAACTGCACCGCCCGCAACAATTAAACTTAGAAATGTTTGGTTTTCTCTACTTAATGTATTTTTAATATTTTGTTTTTTTCTCGTGTGATTAGCAGGTGTACGCTTGTCAACAGTTTCCTCATTAATGAGAACGTTATTGTCACTGACCGCGTATTTATTTATATTAAATTTTAAACCCATTTTTAACGAGCAGTCGTATGTTCACCGTTTCTCCACGAAAATTAACCAATTTATCGTTTTGATCTTTTAACGATACCCGTATGCAGTCTATTGTACTCGTTTTGAGTTTATATAAGATACAATATTCAGGTATTTCGACTATCTTGAAAACCTGGCGGAACCGTCGGGTAAAATTCATGTATCACATGCGACTGCTCACCGTTATTAAATGATCCTAAAACTAAATTACATTCAACTTTTATACAGTTTATGCTCATAATTTTGACCACGTTATTAGATTCGTGTTTTAAATCAGCACTTAGTGTACGAGTGTCTATAAAACCTAATAACGATGCGATACTATTTTCAACATCTGATTTAATCACATTACTACAGTGCAATATACACTTTAGTGAACTATTATTCGATATTAAATTGAAAAATCGTACACTAGATCCCAGTAATTCCTGTATTTTAGCTTCTAATGTTATTATCTCATAACAACCCGTAGGAATCTCAACTAACATAGTTTCACCATCGTCTTTGATAATACCCAGAGTGTTACAGCCTGCCTCTATGTTAGGTATACAGTTATAAGTCTGTAAACTTAAAAGGCCGATCTCCGATTTATCAGCTACTTCTATAGGCGGAAAGAAACTGCATTCTAATTCAGATGAGTTCCCACTCAATGATAAAGTTTGAGATGGCATATTATTTGGTTAAAAATTTCAAACACAAATGTCCGCAATTAAAAGTATCGAACGTCTGTTGTCGGTTATAATTATATTCAATATGAAAACCCGACAAATATTTTTGTAGTTGTAACGGGGGTGGTAGGTTTCCGAAACTATCATAATAATAAACAACTTTTCCGTTTTTTTTAAAACATACCCAATGCGTACCAGAATTCTTTTCAAAGTCTAGATTAACTACCGCTACTTCTCTGATTCTAGGTGCAACAGGCAACCTATCTATACAAAACACTCCTCTGAAATGACGTATTTTCATTGATTTTGCATATTTTTCAATCTCAAAGTCGAATAGAGCACGATTGGGTAATATTAGTTTTTTGATTTTATTTTCTTATTGTTTTCATTTTTCATACGCAAGCTCTTTGCTTTTGAATTCACGATTTTATACGATCCACCTCCCTTGTATGGCTTTAAAAAAAATCCTTTTCCTAAATGTATAGACGATCCATTATTCGATTTAATATCTCTAATAGTTTTCACAACGTTACCAACTCCACCGACTAGTGTCCCCAAAGCGGAGAGACCCGCGATTATTGGTATTAACGGTAAAACACCTCCAGTTTTTGGGACCTTGATCACTCTAGGTTTATTATTCTTATTACCAGTTTTGTTTTTTCGAACATGTTGCTTAACGCCGTCAATAGCTGCTTTAATTAATTTACCCATGTTCGTTGTTCCAACAGTGTTGTACGCTTACATTGATTTTTTTATCGCTTTTTTAGCCACGCCAACAATATTTTTAAATCCACATCCACCACCGATTTTACGTTTGGTCTTCATACCCGTAGTGACTATCCACGCAGCAGCTTTTTCCTTAAAAACCCGCGTCTTTCGCTTTTACTCTGTCCCACGCACGATTTTCCAACTCACGATCTGCTTTGCTACGATCAAATAAAGAATTACTCTTGTCGTAGGCGATATCGTGATTCCTACAAGCAGAATCTAACCTATTTATTCCTCTCTGTCCTAAAGATAATCGTTTTTGTAAATTGGTCCCGGGTCCACAGTACTGATAGCCTGGTAGATGTACTTCAACTGGTAAACTATTTATTAGTGTGTTTAATAAACTACTACCGCTATTGGCCTTGACCTCCCGACGCGTCGGCATTGTATGCTCGTGTTATTCAACTAACACATGTATTTATATCATGCGTTTTATTAATCAGGAAAAAAAACTAAAGGTTGAAAATATCGACCCCCCATCGTCTTTCGAAAAAAAATCGAGACACGGGTCACTTTTTCCGAATATAATACGAGCATTGATAATCGGACCGTCCGGTTGTGGTAAAACAAATTTAATTTTTACATTGCTAACGCATGAAAATGGAATTAAATTTGAAAATATATATATTTATTCGAAAACTTTAGATCAGGTTAAATATGTTATGCTCGATGATATTTTAAGTGAGGTTCAGGATATACATTTATTTAAATACCATGATAATGAAACCGTAGTAGCTCCGGAAAGAGCGTTACCGAACTCGGTTTTTATATTCGATGACATTATATGTGAGAACCAGAACATAGTGCGTTCATATTTTTCACGTGGCAGGCATAATCAAATAGATGTGTGTTACTTGGCTCAATCTTACTCGCGTGTACCGAAACAACTGATTCGAGATAATGCTAATTTTATTGTTTTATTCAAACAAGATGAAATGAATTTAAAGCATGTTTACGATGAACACTGTTCGGGGGATATAAAGTACGTTGAATTTAAAGACTTTTGCACGATGTGTTAGCGAAAAGGAAGATTTGAATTCGTTGTTATTAGCAAAGAAGATGAACGCGACAACGGTCGTTACAGGTTTGGGTTTGACACATATATCGTTATATTATATATATATATATATTGTTATAGCAAAATATATATCATTTATCTGTAATCATGAGTGGGTCAAACAAGTTATTGCTTACGGATATTATTCAGGCGAGAGAAAATATAAAAAGAAAATATAATGCATTGAAACAAGGAAAGTTTGAGTCGGAAACGATGATGAACAACACTTTTAGTTCTATTATCGAGCCGCTTAACAAAATACAGCAACACTTGAAGCCATTGCAGGAAACAGAATTCTCGCCACCGTACAAGGCCACGTTTACAAGTTGGAAGAATAACGAAAATGAAAACGAAAATTTTGATTCAGATGATATGTATAATGCGTTTAAAACGCAACCATCCGCCGGAAGTACTAATACTAACATACACCTTTTCACTACCTCTCGTCTTAGATAAATTTCCTAATTGCGAATTAGTATTATCTGGAGTTCCTGTATTTTTTTGAGAATTTACGTATTTTAGTTTTTTGCACACCACTTTTGTGTGTTTTGGTTTTTTCCAATAACGGCATGTGATTTTCTTGACTTGAGCTGGTCTAAATTGCTGGGAAATTGATCCTTGTCCACTAAAATTAGGTTTTTGACTGATAGACAATCTCTAAACCAATGATCTAATTTTTTGCAATGATAAGAAGGATAATTTGATTTGATATTATTAGACTTCTTAGTATATTTGTTGCTATTTTTATAAAATCTGTTGAATTTTTTCAGGGATTTCTGAACTCGTTCCTCCTCTCCTACAGCTTGAATTGCCTTTTTGGGAGGATTAGTAGAAGGATTTCTTACCTTAATAAATTTTTTTAATTTTCCGAGTCCCTCAATGAATACCTGAATGGTCTGTGCTTTTAAACTGTTCCTCAATGCAGTTGCCACTTCAACTGATTTTCCATTAGTTTCTTATTCTAACATAAGTGTCTGCAAAGTTTCGATTTGTGTCGAATAAGCCATTATGTCTTCGTCTTTTTTTTTGTTTGCTTAAGTACAGTTCCAAATATAGATATGTAGTAGTTCGTTGTGGTTCCAACAATGTCTTTAGAGTTTCTTTAACCCTCAAGTGCACGCATCTTTTATTATAACGTTAGTGCACGCTAGCAGTATTCTATGCCGCTATTTTTGTTTTGGCATTTTTTACTTCCTATATGACTATGTAACGGAACGAACGGCAACAGACAATGACGAGCGCGGAAAAGCATCCCGCTAACAAGAAAGGAGAGCGCGCAGGAGAGGTACAGGCACGCAGGTAAAAGGCGAATGCAGGACGTCATATTTTATTCCAGTTGACAAATGGTCGACGACCTACGGGTCGTCGAACAGCATAAATACCGCGGTCCGGTCATCGGACGAATCACTCCATCTTCGACTGTTCAAGTGTTCGCATTAACCACGCCGTACGCTTGAACCTGAAGACCGGACAACCAAGCCGCTGACGAAGGACATCGACGACCCGCAGGAGCTGCAACAACTGGCCGATCGGAGCTGACGATACTTCTTTTCCCGCCTGTTGCCATCTATTTGGGTGTGCCTTATTACTTCCTTTCCCGCCTGTTGCCATCTATTTGGGTGTGCCTTGTTACTTCCTTTCCCGCCTGTTGCCATCTATTTGGGTGTGCCTTGCTACTCCTTTTTTCCCGCCTGGTGCCCCCGCTCTGGGTGTGCCCTCCACGCGTCATCCACTCGCGAACTCATCGAATATTCTAATAGACTCGATCGGGTGTCCCGTACCACCCGACACGACTTTTGTAAATATTTATTTTTATTGACTCGATCGGGTGTCACGTACCGCCCGACACGTTTTTTGTAAATATTTAATATTGTAAATATAATTGTAAAATAAAGAGCGAGATTTGTTTCAAAAAACCGCGTATTTTACAAACAAACAAGACCACGGCCATTAACCGTGCCGTTACAACTGGCGCCCAACTAGTGACTCGAACCCACAACAGCAACAAGGCTACTTTATCGGAAAAGTAGCCATCAACCATCCACCAGAATAAGAAGCCACCGTGTCGACGAGTGAATTAAAAAGGAACAGTTACTGTATCAGAAAAATATGCCACGCGGCCAGTCGAATTCAAGGGAAGCTTCCCACACAATCAATTTAACACGACGACTGGAGATGACTGAACAGAATGTGATGGAATTAAAAAGTCAGAACGAAGAACTTCGCAACATAATAATGGAATTGAAAGAGCAAATGATGACGTTTAATGCAATCAAGCAACAAATAAATGAAACTGACAATAGGATCATTATCGAATCAGCAAAAAGGGAAACTGAAATAAAAGCATTGAGAGAAGAGATAGAAGAAGTTAAAAAAAGAAGTATCCATGGCTCAAAAGGAACAAACCAAGAAAAAATAGAAATTCAAGTGCCAATATTTTATGGTGGGGAACATGGCATCCACCCTAAACAATTTATAAGAGACTTGGAAATGTACATGGAAAGAAAAGAAATTCCAATAGAGGACGAAAAATTCATAATTTCAAATAGCATGAAGGGAAATGCGGCGTCATAGTTTTCCATGATTCGAGATGCAGCACCAAACATGGCGACGTTCAAACCACTCTTTTTGAAACACTTCTTTTCGGACAAAAAACAATGGGATATCTTCATCCAATGCACGGAAGCAGGAAAGTCTCCGATTGAATCAGGTTTCCAAACGCATTTTCATAAATGGATGACAGAACTCAAATACCTAGACACGCCCAAGATAACAGAGGAACAAGGTATTAATTTAGTAGTAAAGCATTTCCCAATCGCAATTCAGGCATTCATACAAACGAGTACAGAGAAAAGATTTCTTAGCATATGGGAAAAGCTTGATGAACTAGAGAATTACCAAATAAAACCACAGAACAAGAACGTGCAGTCTCACGAATATCAAAGAAGTAACAACTTCCAACAGCAAGGCAGAATCAGGCAAATAACAGTGGACGAGTCAAAGCAAGAAGGGTATGATGAAGAATTAAATTCAAAAAACGGATTTCAGGGAGCCTCGGAGAAGATCCAACCGTGGCAAACAAAATCCCAGACCATATGGAATCTGTAGAAAAACATGGTCAAATGATAAGAAACATACGTCAAACATAACAGAACCAAGCCAAAATACATTCCATTCGAAGAACCAAATATAAACCAGGCAGTAGCAGTGAGGTATATACAAGCCCGTCTTCAACAATATCTAAAACCAACAAGAGTGATACAAGGTACAGCGAAGAACATCCCACTTTACTACTTGTCAAATAGTCAACGGAAAAGAGCAATATAAAGAGCAGCAATAACACACACGCTGGCCACAAACACCAAATCAAGCGACACTACAAGGGAAGAATTTGCCACCGAGTGTAATGACGTCCCACCCGGTACCAAATCCGGGGGGGGATTGTAACGGAACGAACGGCAACAGGCAATGACGAGCGCGGAAAAGCATCCCGCTAACAAGAAAGAAGAGCGCGCAGGAGAGGTACAGGCACGCAGGTAAAAGGCGAATGCAGGACGTCATATTTTATTCCAGTTGACAAATAGTCGACGACCTACGGGTCGTCGAACAGCATAAATACCGCGGTCCGGTCATCGGACGAATCTCCGAAGCACCAGTTGTTTACAACTTCTTGTTTCTCAAGCGCTTAACTGTTTTTTCACCATCACAACAAATTAATCTTGCACACGACTACGAGGCAAGTGCGCCCAACACCAGGGCCACGTGGCCGAGTCGTTTTCTCTTTCGGATACGTTGTCCGCCGTGATTTACAAACTACCACTGTAGCTCTGCGTTACGCCCGCCGTTAGACACCGCGTCGTACCGCCCTCGCGGGCGCGCGTGCGTTCGTCGTTATACGTGTCTTCTGCGCTGGCAGCAAACTTGTTAGCTCGTTCGTTCGTTTGTTCGTTCATCTGTTCGTTCGTTCGTTCGTCTGTCCGCCGTGTGTGTGTTCGCAAATTCACCGCATTACAAACGTTTCTACGTGTATTGAACTGTGTTTTTTTTTTTTTTTTTTTCTCCCTTGGTTTAATACCAATTTAACTAAATGGATCCCCAGGGAGTGCCCCCACGACGTGTGTGAAGTTGGCCCCCCCATATCGTCCAAATCGAACCGGACTAATTGTAAGTTAAAGGTCTTCATTTGTAAGTATTTGTAAGTTCACTCCCGCAATTTGTAAGTTGACCGTTTCTGAGAAAAAGAAGGCCCTAGATTTTTTTTCAGCCCCCCCATATCGTCCGAATCGAACCGGACTAATTGTAAGTTAAAGGTCTTCATTTGTAAGTATTTGTAAGTTCACTCCCGCAAATTGTAAGTTAACCGTTCCTGAGAAAAAGCAGGCCCTATATTTTTTTTCAGCCCCCCCATATCGTCCGAATCGAACCGGACTAATTGTAAGTTAAAGGTCTTCATTTGTAAGTATTTGTAAGTTCACTCCCGCAATTTGTAAGTTGACCGTTTCTGAGAAAAAGCAGGCCCTAGATTTTTTTTCAGCCCCCCCATATCGTCCGAATCGAACCGGACTAATTGTAAATTAAAGGCCTTCATTTGTAAGTATTTGTAAGTTCACTCCCGCAATTTGTAAGTTAACCGTTCCTGAGAAAAAGCAGGCCCTAGATTTTTTTTCAGTCCCTTCCCCATTTCGTTCGAATCGAATCGGACTAATTATAAGTTAAAGGTCTTCATTTGTAAGTATTTGTAAGTTCATTCTCACAATTTGCAATTTGTGAATGCACTACTTTGTGGTCTTGCACATTCACATTGGCGGGAATCGATGATATTGGTATTGAAGTTATTGAATATCCACCCTATAGTCCATATTTAGCTCTATCAGATTTTTGGTTATACCCTAAATGGAGGTGTCACTTCAAATTAATTTATTTTAAAATTGAGGACGAAGTGAAAGCTGAAGTGAGTAAATGTTTTCGTGAACTACCTAAACAATTTTTTATCAACGGCTATGAAAATCTTATTTCATACTGGTGTAAATGTATAGAAAATAAAGGCAAATATGTTGAAAAATAATAAATAAACTAAATATATACATATATTAAATTATGGTTATTATTTTTCATGAATGTATTTATATTTCAAAAAGATTATTGTAAATGGAGACATTATTTTCGTAACACTCCTCGTATATAGTATACGTTATACATAAGTGCATATTTTATCATGATGGTCGGATTTTATTTATAATAATAAATTGTATTTTAATAGTCGGGTTGTATAATGTATATTTTTGTGTACATTCGGAAATTTTGGAAAAATGATCGAAATAGTTATTATAATACGGGTATCCTACTCACATTTCTACGTACGTCTCGCCAGCCCCCCCATATTGGAAATTTATATTTTTTTTTTCATAGATATTTAGTATGGAATTTGTATGAATTTGTATGACTATTTACAGAATTTGTATGTGATTATTTTAACCAGAATAACTATAAGACATTTGGGGGGCTGGCGTGACGAACCTATACTAATATAATAATGAATTGAACACATTTCATACATACATAACACTAACTATATTTTTTAGATAACTTGTGGTTTAAGGGTTAAAATGAAATATTATTGAATATTAAAAAAACACTTGGGAGTTATCGTACTATCACACTTGCAGCCATCCTTTATTAGTATATTATAAAACTATATTTTAACAACTCGTATATACTTAATTTTGTTTTTCTTATTGTGTAATAATATTCATTTTGTTTTCAATTTAACATTATAGTACACATAATATCTCACTGTGCACTATTGTATTTAATTTTTGACGGCAATCTAATAGGTTAGGTTAGGTTAGGTTAGTGTTATGTATGTATGAAATGTGTTCAATTCATTATTATATTAGTATAGGTTCGTCACGCCAGCCCCCCAAATGTCTTATAGTTATTCTGGTTAAAATAATCACATACAAATTCTGTAAATAGTCATACAAATTCATACAAATTCCATACTAAATATCTATGAAAAAAAAAATATAAATTTCCAATATGGGGGGGCTGGCGTGACGTACGTCACATTTCTGTCATACTACGTTTATTAACCAATTCACACTTCACAACCGAACGCCAGTCCGTGGATGTTTTTATATTTTCCCCTGTATGTATTCATTAATTTGTATGTATTATAATTAATACATATAGTATTATTAATATATTATTATTCAAATTTGCACGCATAGTTCGGTAAGGTTTTTTTATGATAATTTCATATTATATATTCCTAACGGCTATTTATTATTATTATTAATATTATCAATGCCAACGTTAAGGTTTAGCGGGACGCTAGTGACTAGACAATAAGTCTACCAATTTTTGTCTTATCCTACAGGTCAAACATATATACGCTTTGTACACTTCGTTATAAATTATTATAATTTATACATTTTATCACATATCTATGCAAAAATTGTAAAATCGTTGTACATTTTTTTCTACCATGTCATATTGTTTATTACAATGGACACCTTCCCCATTTTGACCCAAATGAATAAAAGTGTTCAAAAGTTTTAAAAATCATTTATTCTTAAGATAAAGATGAGTTTTTATTGTTCAAATATTTTCATTATGTCAAATTTATAATTCAGGACTAAAAGAGTTTATTAACTGCAAATGTATATAATAATTTACTGCAATATAGTGATTTTTTTATTTAATGGTTTTGCAAAATGCGTTGAATGATTATATGATTGATAAGAAACATAAATGCCAAACTTGTAATAAATATGAACAAGTAATTGAAAAACAGTATCAAGTTGGTATACGTATTGAAACCGATTGGATAACCCAAAACTGCAAACTGCCAGATATACCTCAAGTGCTAAGAATTAATAACAAGTAAATATTGAAATTGAAATTATATTTCGAAAAATTTCTATATTTTTATCATTTAATATTTTTTCTAGATATGTTCTTACCGCCATAATATGCTTTGTTGGGGAGTCAAAGATTGATGAAGTGGGTCATTACATAACATATTGTAAGAGGTCAAAAGGTTATTGGGAAGTTCATAATGATTTAAACAAAAACGTGTTACGTTATTCTCCACTAAAAGATGTTTATATTAAACCTCACCAACTATTATATATAATTGAAAAATAGAATACTTATATTGGTTGATAGCTAACATTTTTTCAAATAAAAAGACATTTATTTTATTTTACATAACTAGTGAAATGCATTACTGTATTGCATTGTATATCTTATATTTCGTTCGTATATTAAGAACATCGTTGAAGAGACTAAGTTTCAACCACTTATTAATAATAATAATAAAAATAATAATAACGACAACTATTGTTCATTAATTTAAAATTAATAATTAAAATTAAATATTATTTATATTTATTACATACATTTAGAAATTTATTCAAGCAATATTAATCAATATTGTTCTCATATTTTATTAGAAAGGTCATATAGAAATATAACATACTTTTTAAATATAACTTACAATTGTTCCGGTTCGATTCGAACGAAATGGGGAAGGGACTGAAAAAAAATCTAGGGCCTGCTTTTTCACAGGAACGGTTAACTTACAAATTGCGGGAGTGAACTTACAAATACTTACAAATGAAGGCCTTTAATTTACAATTAGTCCGGTTCGATTCGGACGATATGGGGGGGATGAAAAAAAATCTAGGGCCTGCTTTTTCTCAGAAACGGTCAACTTACAAATTGCGGGAGTGAACTTACAAATACTTACAAATGAAGACCTTTAACTTATAATTAGTCCGGTTCGATTCGGACGATATGGGGGGGCTGAAAAAAAATATAGGGCCTGCTTTTTCTCAGGAACGGTTAACTTACAATTTGCGGGAGTGAACTTACAAATACTTACAAATGAAGACCTTTAATTTACAATTAGTCCGGTTCGATTCGGACGATATGGGGGGCTGAAAAAAAATCTAGGGCCTGCTTTTTCTCAGAAACGGTCAACTTACAAATTGCGGGAGTGAACTTACAAATACTTACAAATGAAGACCTTTAACTTACAATTAGTCTGGTTCGATTCAGACGATATGGGGGGGCCAACTTCACACACGTGCCCCCACGTCCCGATTTTTCCCATGAACAGTTGTGGGAAATCATATTTCAGCTAAGAGCCAAGGTAGAGCTCTTAGAATCCAAGGTGGCTAGCTCAGCCCAGGTCCTCGACAACAACACCGCCCCACCTGTTAACTCCGCGAACCCGACCGGTCGCCGTAACAAAAAGAGGCGCAAAACCTCTTTCACCACCACCACCGCACCTTCTGATACCGACAGCCGGATGGAAGATGACGAACCATCCGCATCTCCCCCCCAATTTTCAAGCGAATTCCGATCGCAGTCTCCGAATATATTCAGCGACTCCTCCGCTGAATCTGACAGCGATGACTCGATGGCCTCCACTAAAAAGGAGAAATCCCCCCCACCTATCTTATTAGGCAAAGCCACCAACTGGCCCAAAATCCGCAAGGCTCTCGCCTCCCACAACGTTCCAATCCGCCGTGCCGTAAACACCTCCAACGGTGTAAGGGTCTACCCCCAATCGGTAGAAAGCTTCCGGCGTATTACCAAGCACCTCGACGCGAAGGAGTTGCAATACTCAACTCACCAACTCTCCCAAGACCGCGAACTGGTGGTCGTTTTTCGTGGTGTCAACGAGGACATCACCGAAAAGGAAATCCTCGAGGAGCTGCGTACGAAGGTCCCTGCAGTTCGCCGTGTTCACCGCATGTCAAAGGGTGACAGGGTTTGGCCCCTTATTACTGTTCACCTCGACGCTTCCTCTCTAGAGGCCAAAGCGATATTTGACATCAGCTCGATCGGCGGCATGAGCGTCAAAGTCGAGGCCAAGCGGAAGTCGACCGAAATTCCGCAATGCCGTCGCTGCCTCAAATTTTTCCACACGGCGAACTACTGCCGTGCCACCTTCACTTGCGCCTTCTGCGGCAAAAATCACGCCACCGCTGCCTGTCCGACCAAGGACAAAAAAGACTGCCTCCCGTTCTGCGCCAATTGTAAAGGGCAACATCGCGCCACCTACCGAGGGTGCACTAAAGCACCTAAAAAGAAACCTGCCCCGACAACCCAAGATAAAGCTGCTCCAACAGCACAAACCAAAACGGTTCCGGCTCCCAGACCTCAACCTCCCAAAAATACTCAAAAGAGTACTACCCGCCCAAACGTCTCTTACGCAAGAGCAACCACCCCCAGAACCACCACTGTACCACCACCCCCCTGTCCACAAATCACACCCCCCCTCATTGCTAACCTCCCGGACAACTCTCTTCAGGCCGCTATCCTAGCCGCAGTCTCGCAATTCGCGCAGACCCTCACGGCGGTCATAATCCAACACCGCAATGTATAACAATCCCACCAATAACCTCTTAATTTTAAACTGGAACGCGAACGGCGTTCTGAACAAACTGACCGAACTTCAAAAACTACTAGACGACAAGAAAATTGACGTAGCATGTATTACCGAAACTCGACTAAACTCCAACAAACGTATTTACCTACAGAACTATGTAACTTACCGACGAGACCTTCTCGACTCCATCGGCGGCGGAGTGGCTGTTTTTGTTCGTAGGGGTCTGCGCCATCGTGCCGTCTCCACGGACAACATCGGCTGTGAAGCTGTAGGTGTCGAGATCTACACCACCCCCTCTCCTATTCGAATAATTTCTTTCTACTCCCCCCCAACCAGAAACAGAAAATTTTCCTGCATCATTCCTCTTTTCGCCTCCAACGTCCCCACCATCGTAGCCGGCGATCTAAACGCCAAACACACCTCATGGGGTTGTAAGCACAACAACCCAGCAGGAGTGTCTCTTCTAAAGACCCTCCTCCGGCACGATCTCGATATCGAAGCCCCCCCGGCTCCCACGCACTTTCCCGGTTGCGTCACCCGCGATCCGGACATTCTCGACGTTTTCATCACAAAAAACGTCACCTTACCGAAAGGCCCCTGGACTCTAGAACTTCTTTCTTCAGACCACAATCCTGTTCTTCTCGAAGTTCCCGGTTTACCTCCCACCACACCTCTAACCGTAGACCGAATCGATTGGCTGCTTCTTCAATACAATCTCGAGATCTCTCCTTTCAAATGCAGCCCGATCAAAACCCAGTCCAACCTCGACAACGCGGTAGAAGCACTGACAACTGACCTGAACAACGCCATTAAAAACGCTACGATCACAACTCCTGCACCACGACATAAACTCAAACTTCCCCACGACCTAAAACAACTCGTCGACAACAAAAACCGTCTACGCAGGCTCTGGCAAAGACATAGGTCACCCGACATAAAAACCCGACTTAACGCCATCCAAAGAATCGTTACTTCTCGAGTCTCCGAATTCCGTGACAAACAGTTCAACAAATTTATCGCCGAAGCCGAATCTCATCCCAACAGCGTTTGGAATGTAGTAGGAAAGCTTCGACACAAACGTCCTTCTCTCCCACCCCTCATTCAAGGAAACAACTCGTACTCACTAGACCCCGACAAAGCAGAGATCTTCGCGACTTCTCTGCAGGCCCAATGCTCACCCAACCGAAGCCTCATCGAGTTAGAGGAGGTCCACGCCGAAGTGGAACGCGAGGTCCATCAGCTTCCCCTAACCGACTCCGAATTCTCTCCTACATCTCCGAAAGAAATCTCTTCTATTATTCGCACCCTAAAAAATCGCAAAGCCCCGGGTAAAGACGGTATACGAAACAGCGTGCTAAAAACACTTCCAGGGAAACATCTCGTGGCCATCAGCAATATCGCAAACGCCGTCATGCGCTTCAATCATTTTCCCGCCGCCTGGAAGGAGGCCACTGTTATCTGTCTTCCCAAACAAGGCAAACCGCTCAGCTCCCCCTCCAGTTACAGACCTATCAGCTTGCTGTCTTCCATCAGCAAAGTCGTGGAAAGCATGCTGCTCACTCGAGTGAACCAGCACGTTAATGCCAACAACATTCTCCCCGACGTTCAGTACGGTTTCAGACCCAAATATTCCACAGTACATCAACTTCTCAGGGTCACTGAACACTTAGCCGACAGTCTAAACAGGAGGCACCACACCGCGATGGTCCTCCTCGACGTTCAACAGGCGTTCGACAGGGTGTGGCATGACGGTCTGCTATACAAAATGTCCCACCTCAACTTTCCCCCCTACTTGATAGGCGCGGTGAGGTGCTTCCTCTCCGGACGATCCATCAGGGTCAAAATTGGCGACTCCTTCTCAGATCCCCGTCCCATCACGGCTGGGGTCCCACAGGGTGCAAAACTCTCCCCCGCCCTTTTTAACATTTTCTGCCACGACATTCCTCAACGCGAAGGCATCAACACGTTCATCTACGCCGACGACGTGGCCGTCTCCCGCACGACCGCTCAAATCGATCGCTGCACCCATCTCCTGAACACCCATCTCCAAGATCTTAATGACTGGTATAACAGTTGGCGGCTTGCCATTAACAAGACCAAAACGGTTGCGGTGTTCTTTTCAAAAAGAAACCGCACCCCCCATCAAGGTATCGTAATCGATGGCCACCCCATCGATTGGAGCTATTCCGCCAAATATCTCGGCGTCACTCTCGACCGCAGGCTCTCCTGGTGCAGGCACATCAGGATTACACGCGGTAAGGCCTACGGAGCCTTCATCCAACTTAAGCCTTTTTTCAATAGCAAAGACGTGTTACCCGCGACAAAACTTCGCGCCTTCTCAGCAATCGTGAGAAGTATCTGCACCTACGCCATCCCCGTATGGGGAGCGGCCGGTGAAAACCGTCTCAAGCCAGTTCAGGGCTGTTTTATGAGACTACTGAGATCCGTTCTCCACATCCCATGGTACGTTAGGAACTCCCAGATCATCAAGAAAATCCGCATATTACCTCCTCTGCAAGCCGCTCCAATCTTCGCAACTAGACTTCGCAAATCGGTCGTTTTGCACCCTAATTCTTCAATCACTGCATCCGCAAATTTCGTCCCTAAGTCGTACGACTGGGTACGCCGTCCCTGCTCCTTAGTGGAACACCATTCAGTTCTGCCAACTTGACGAATGTAGACACACGCATGTGTGTCTATGAATCGTAAGTTGTGTTGCTTTTTTTTTTTTTTTTTTTTTTTTTTTGTGTTTGTATTTGTATTAATTGTATTTTTTTTTTTTTTTTTTTTCCTCTTCTTGTTTACATTAGCTTCGTAGTTAACCCTCCCAGCTTCGCCTTACGCGCGAGTGCCTCACTGCTCAACCCTATGAGTTAGTGATGGCCACCATTTACTTCGCACATACCTCTTTTCTCCTTTTCTTCCCACTCTTCTTTCTTCGTTTTTTCATTAGGTGTATAACATTTATTGTTAACCCCTGGGGAGGAGTTTTTAGCCGGTAGGCACCACTTCATGGTGAATCCGGCACTACCTCCGGCTTTTTCATTACGGAGGTGTCTTATGAAGATTTCCTCCTCCCCGTTCCAAAAAAAAAAAAAAAAAAAAAAAAAACATCGGATGAATCACTCCATCTTCGACTGTTCAAGTGTTCGCATTAACCACGCCGTACGCTTGAACCTGAAGACCGGACAACCAAGCCGCTGACGAAGGACATCGACGACCCGCAGGAGCTGCAACAACTGGCCGATCGGAGCTGACGATACTTCTTTTCCCGCCTGTTGCCATCTATTTGGGTGTGCCTTATTACTTCCTTTCCCGCCTGTTGCCATCTATTTGGGTGTGCCTTGCTACTCCTTTTTTCCCGCCTGGTGCCCCCGCTCTGGGTGTGCCCTCCACGCGTCCTCCACTCGCGAACTCATCGAATATTCTAATAGACTCGATCGGGTGTCCCGTACCACCCGACACGACTTTTGTAAATATTTATTTTTATTGACTCGATCGGGTGTCACGTACCGCCCGACACGTTTTTTGTAAATATTTAATATTGTAAATTTAATTGTAAAATAAAGAGCGAGATTTGTTTCAAAAAACCGCGTATTTTACAAACAAACAAGACCACGGCCATTAACCGTGCCGTTACAACTAATAGAAACATCAGAAACGGGTTTATTTAGTCAAAACATATTAGGAAACAAATTTATCTAGAATAACATAAAACGATAACTTTTATTACCATAAGGAAAACAAAATATTAAAAAAAAAAAAGATAAAACTATTACATACGTATTACAATTTGACAAAATTAAAAATAAAAAGTACCAATATTTTTGGAAAAAAATAAAAATAAAAATTATTAAAAAACAAAACAAAAAAATGTTTAGTTTTAACAAAACTTAATTAATCCTTTTATTTTGGTAACGGTTCAATCTGCAATAATAAAATATACATATATAAAAGGCTAAAAAAATGGGAATAAAAGGGAATATTTCACGGGGTGTGAATTCGAGAATTGTTTAGGTTTATCTTATGTAAAGATGTAAAATAAATAATAATAAGAATAAAATAAGAATGTAAGGCAAAACATGGATAAAGTGTACGGTCCGAAAAAACTCCGCAATGGTGATATTGTTTTGGGTAGAAAAAAAATTAAATTTAACAAAAACGAGTTACATATCGATAGTGTGTTGACGGGTAACTTATCCGTTAACGTTAGGTCTCGCTAGTTTATTATTTGTTAAATCTCCGAAATCATATACGAAAAGTGATTTGAAAATGTATAAAGAAATATTAAATGAAACATCAGCGCATAGAACAAAATATGGAAAAGAGATAAAAATATCGAAGGAAAAGAAATATGAACTAATATCGAATCTGTTTTCAACCGTCGGCGGCGGTAGCAGGGTCAAAGATATTATTAATATGCGATTACAGAAAACGCAAAGTCTAGTTTATTGGAACGATGCTAACGAATTGGTCGATAGATTACGTTTACTATATTCATCTCTTGCAGCGGATAATACAGCTGTACGTAATGAAATAATTACGATTTGCGAAGAATTGGTTGAAGCTAAATTATTGAAAAATATTCCAAATGTCTAAACACGATATAGCACTAGAACTTCATAAACCGGTTAGAAAAAATTACACAAGACGACGGGTAAATGTTTACTATAAAAACGATTTATTTCAAGCAGATCTTATCGATATGATATCATATTTTAGAGAAAACAATGGATATAAATATATATTATGTATTATCGATTGTTTTACTAAATTCGCCTGGGCTATACCATTAAAGTCTAAAAAAGGTGAAGAAGTCACCTTAAGTGCAGGTAAAATATTTATTGATAGACACCCGAATCTGTTGAAAGTCGATCGCGGAAAAGAATTTTATAATAAACATTTCAAGAATTTGATTGAAAAATGCAATATAAAAATGTATTTTACGTACAGTACGTTAAAAGCGTGCGTTGTCGAGCGATTCAATCGTACTTTAAAAGAGAAAATGTTTAGGCAATTTACTGCTAGGGGATCTTACGAGTGGGTATCAATTTTACCTGAGTTGATGGATAATTATAACAATTCTATACACAGAACAATCGGTATATCCCCCAAACAAGCCGAGGTAGACTCATCACTTATAAAAATAAAAATTCGTAAGATTAAACAGACAAAAAAAATTAAATTTACTGTTGGCGATAAAGTTCGTATCAGTATGCATAAAGGTGTTTTCGCTAAAGGATATCTACCTAATTGGTCTACCGAAATATTTACTATTATAAAAGTAAATAAAACATCACCAACAACATTTATCTTGGAAGATTATACCGGTGAACGTATTGCCGGTGGATTTTATGCCGAGGAAATATGTAAAACAATTAACCCTGATAAATATCTAGTTGAAAAAGTTATTCGTGCTAGAGGGCGTAAAATATTCGTTAAATGGCTGGGTTCGATAGCTCGCACAATAGCTGGATAAATAAGACAAATCTTAATATATAAACAAACAGTTGTCGTTTAACCATGGACGTGTTTGGTAGTTCTTCATCTAGTAAACTAAATAAACTAATTTCAGACGGAAATAAAGTGTTTGAATATAATTTTAAAAAACACGGTAAATCGATTGATGAAAATCACGAGAATATTGAGAATCTCAGAGTGAAAACCGAATCGTTTGATAATCGTCTACGTGAAATTGATGATAAAAACAATATTTCTTTATCAGTTCTTAATGATAGTGTAATTAAATTACAGAGTCGGCTATATCTCTCGGAGAGGGAAATACTGAAAATAAATTCACGAGTCAACTCTCTTAAAATTCATATAACAGGCAGTACATAATTTTCTATTGCTTAAAAAATGACGTGCTCACCATCCTCTTCGGGGATTTTAGACATTGAATGCGTGCTCGGAACAAATTCTAAATATTTAATCAAAGAGATGTCTGTGATTGATACAAATAGTTGTGCAACTCAACACTGGCTTTTTAAACATTCATTGAGCACAGTACAAAATGCGAAAAGTAGGCGTGTAAATCTGTGGCTGTTAAGAAATTATCATCAACTATCATTGGATCGCGGTGATGTAGAGTATAAAGAAATCGAGCGGATTTTAAATTCTTTGAAATTCGACATTATCTATGTGAAGGGCGAAGAAAAACGACAAATAATTGAAAAGTTTATCCCGCAAATCAAGGTGATAAACATGGAAAATCTGGGATGCCCGCGACTAAATACAATATTGAACGATTATAACGAGAGAGATTTTTCATTACAACCGTGTTGTATTTATCATTCGTACTTAAATCGTAGAAATTGTACGTTTAATAAAATTTTTGTTCTAAAAAATGGTTTATAAATAATTCTTAAAATTATATTAATGTGTAAAACTTGTGTATTTTTTTAATAAATGCAATGATGGTATAATATCATTATGTAATATAACAAAAATGTGTTTGTATGTTATTATAATTTCCTAGAATGGGAGCAAGCGTATTAATTATTCTTGGTTAGTAATCGAAATAATGAGATACCCGATTATTAATACACAGATACCAAACGTAGTTTTGGTTGTAATCTGGAAAAAATATATATACTTTGAGATAACATTGAATGCATTAATCTTTATAGAGAGTTATCGTAATGGTATCCCTAAATTGTTTGAAAAATATATTTATCAGTAATCTTTAAATGGACGTATTGTATTTTATAATCATGCAGCTGTGCGGTAACTGCGTTATATATTATCATTAAATACGTTTACATATTTTTCAAATATGTGATAAATCCTCATACTTCATGGTGGTTTAAACGAATATCAAAAAATAAAATCGAAATGAAAATATATGGAGTGGGGCTTATGACAAGGTCTCTTTACAAGGTATAAGGATCTTAAAAATCTAATAAACATTCAATCGTACCTCAGTATTCTCAACTAGTTGTTCTGCATTTACCGAAACACTTCAAATATTTAAGTAAGTCTATTTTATGTATTCAAATATATTATTATTATTGTTATTATTATTATTAAAATAAATTAATTATGTTTTTTATATTTTATTTTCAAAACGATAGTTAAGTGTTTGTGAATAGTTGTGTTTGCATTTTTTTTTCTAAAATAAAATGGAATATCTATTCACATAATATAAATAAATATAAATAATAATAATAATAATAATAATAATGATATAATAATTTTCAAATGGAAATTTGTTTTTGCATTTTTATATATAATATATTATTATATTTTATATTATAATAATATATTATTATTTTACTATGTATACAAAATATAAAATTAAAAAAACATTTTTAATAATTATATATACATAATTTCAGAATGGATTCAATTTTATTATCTCTGCAAGCGCAGGCTCAAGGACCACGATTTTGCTCGATGGAGGAATTATATATAAACGTGAAATATGTAATTGATTCATTCGAAGTGAAAACCACAAAATTTGGGGTCAGCGTGTTATGCGAAATATTTGATTTAATAGGACAGCGCCTTTCCATTTTTATGCCGAGATTAGTAAAAATGACGAGGGAGCAATATGAGGAATATAATGCCAGAAAGGAGAGATGCATAAAAGTAGTTTACCAAGGAAAGCTTGGGAGGTCATTTATATTTAAGTTTGTTTGAAAAAAAAATTTTACAAATAAAAAAATATATTTTTAAAAATCTAACATCATCATCACTGGCATTTATAACTCTATTAGAGTTTTTGCCGCCAACACTATGTCTCTCCATTTCTCTCGATCTTGGATAATTTCCTTCCATTCTTTTATTCCCACAGTTTTAAGATCCTCTTCTACTACGTCAAGCCATCTCTTTTTTCGTCTGCCTCGAGGTCTCTTCCCTTCTGGTTTTCATTCTATCACTGCCCTAATAATTTCGTCTTCGCATTTTCTCATTATGTGCCCAAACCACTGTAATCTTTGTCCTTTTATGTAGCTAGTGACTGGTACTAAGCACAGTTCTTCCTGTAATTCCTTATTGAATTTTCTTCTCCACTCATTTGTTCTTACATCCCGAACTGGTCCACATATTATTTTCCATATTTTGTTTTCGAGGGTTCTAAGTCTTCTTTTCGTCACGCTTGTTGTTGTCCATACTTCACAACCATAAGTAAGAGTAGGCCTTATTATTGTCGTGTACAACCTTAATTTTGTCTTCTTGGACAGCGCTTTAGACTTAAAGAATTTTGATAGTGCAAATGAGGCTCTTTCTGCCTTTGCTATCCTCGCACTTACCTCCTGTGACCAATCATTTTTTGTACTAAGTATCGCTCCTAGATATTGGAATTCTTCCACTTTTTTGAAAGCTATTGGTTCAAATACGTCTTGAGGTGGGTCACTGTCGAGAATCTCTAAAATTTTTGTTTTTTCCACATTAATCTGTAACCCTACTTTTGCTGCGGCGTTTTCGAGAGCTATCGTTTGATCTAAAACATCCTCCAGTGATTCACCAAGGATGTTCAGATCATCCGCAAAGCCTAGAATCTGAAACTCGATGATCATTGACCGCTACTCAACTTTCTGCATTTTGCATCATTCTTACCGTCTTTTCAAGTGCTAAGTTAAACAGTAGCGGGGATAGTGCATCACCTTATTTAAGGCCAGTTTCTACTGTGAAGGCATCAGATAGTATGCGGTCTACCCTTACTTGGTATTTTGTCACTTCCATGCACATTTTGGTGAGTGATATAAGCTTATTAGGTATTCCAAATTCTTCCATAATATTGTACAAGCTCTCTCTATGAATGCTGTCATATGCTTTTCTAAAATCCACAAATATCTGCCAAAAATTCTGACGATATTCATATTTTTTCTTCATGATTTGTCCAATTATTGAAAGCTGATCCACTGTCGATTTTCCTTTGCGGAATCCACATTGGTACTCTCTTAGGCACTCTTCAACATATGGTGTTAAACGACTCAGTAACACCTTAGAAAAAACTTTCTATGCCGTATTTAGCAGGAATATACCTCTATAATTAGAGCAATCTGTTTTATCAACCTTCTTATGCAGAGGTATGATTATGGCCTCCTTCCAGCTTTTAGGCATCTGTTCTTCACGCCATGTCTTTTGACAGACTTTAAATAAACAATACCGAGTTTCTTTCCCACTATACTTTATCAGCTCAGCTTGGATGTTGTCTGATCCGGGAGCCTTCCAATTTTTGAGGCTGTCTATTGCTTTATAGAAAGTTTATAGTTGCTAAAAAATAATTAATAGTAATATAAGTCTTATATAATGGTAATCAAATATTAATACTGAACAACAGTAGTATTTAACAAGATTTGGTGTATAAAAATTAAATAAATAAATATTATAATTATGTATCTAACATAACAATAAAATAAATACGAGTATTAAAATACTTTAATATACAAATTAATACAATATACAGGTAAAAATATTAATCTTACACTATTCTATAGACTGAATATAATACAGGTACAATAAATTAAAGAAAATATGTTTTTTAAATCCAACTTGTTTTACTTTATTATTTTTTCTATTCTTAAAATTAAAATCTATTATACACGTTGTTTGTATATAAGGATAGAGTTGTTAAAATAATTAATAGTTATATAAGTTTTTATATAATGATTGCAAACAATAGCATTCAAATATTAATCCCGAACGACAGTAATATTTTACATGATGTATTATACAAAAATCGATTAAATAAATATTATTATGTATTTAACATAAAAATAAAATAAAATATGAGTATTAAATTACTTTAAAATACAAATTAATACAATATACAGATAAAAAAAATAAAAACAAATAAATCTTACACTATTCTATAGACTAAATATAATATAAGTACAATTAATTTAAAAAAATTACAGAGTTTTATAATAACCGTGCGCATAGGTATGAACACGGTCATCGAGAATAACGCGTTTATCATCCAATTTGTTCAAAGTCATCTTCAACGTTTTAACAGTTTTCACCTGATGATTGAATGATCGGATTGAAACGTTTTCTCTATACGGTGTATACGGAGTATAGACTGGGTGTTGATGTAGATATGGGGTTGTGATATTAATAACAGGATCGATGGCGGCGATCCTATGTATATTTTTTATAACTTCTGCAGCACACAGTACTGCATGTGTTTTCTTCATCACCTCATTATCAACACTTTCGTTGTCATCTGAATCGCTATCTTCAGCAAACAAACACTGTTTGTGATCGTCGAACGTTATGTGATTTTTAATCACATGTCCTCTAATCCCTTTAGCACGAATGTTCACCACCCGTTCAACGTCATACGCGTAAGATTTCGCCCGGAGTGCTACAAACTCATACATCGTACAACCGTCTGTCTCATCCGAAAAAAAACCGGGGATTTTCTTACGCGTGTCCGCATAACATGGGTTATCTCGAGGTAGATAAGAGGTGTCCATACGAAGCAACAAATTTGGATTGTTCGCCAAATCATAATAAAAATCATCCGTCTCGATATGATATACCAGCGAATCTAAAATAATAATAATAATAATTTATGATATACTTTTTGAAAAATTAATTAAATATATATAAATATATACCTGTATCCGTATACATCAATGTTATGGCATCGTTATAATGGTTTTTCATTACGTTATAATGATAATCATACATTAGTGTCTTACTAATATCGAGTACTGCAAAACCAATATAAATTGGTTTGCAAAAATCAATTATTTTATTATGCATAGATACTGCTGATAAATTATCACTATAAATTGTGCAGCTCTTGAATGTTGGTTTGTTAACGAGTTTAGTTAATCTTTACGAAGATGAAACCAGTTCGATTTTTATTCGTTTTCGCATAGACTCCATAGTTTTTCCTAAAAATTTAATTTTTAAAAAATTTAAAAAATATAATTTAATATTATGTGTATTAATATTTACCGAACACCGCATTGTTCATAAGCTTAAAGAAATCTTTTTCAAACTCTTTAACTGCTTTTTTTCTCATCTCTGTGTTAAGGTTTATATATGAAGCCATCCATGGAGATTGATGAAATTCCAACACACGATGCACCTATAAATGAAATAAATATAGTTAACATGTGTATATAGTGTAAAGAGGGGTATATATATATATATTTAATTACGTTTAATACATAAAGATTCCCCAAGTACCAGCGAATTTCACCGTACGGCATGTAACGACTCGTCGCCCATCCGTATAAGTTATTACCTGAAATTTAAAAAATGTATAATAGGAAAAAATTAATTAAAACAAATTTAGAAAATTAAATTAAAACAATTTACAGTCTTGGTAGATTAGCCATGATTTCGGCTTTTCATTGTCGAACGTCGGTGTTTTATAGTTGTTGGTCTTAGCGTACCGCATACTCGCTTGAACCAACCCCCCGCGTATACCCTGCTCTATCATCAACAACATTTCATAATCTGTGAGGAGATCGAGGTTAATCGAGGTGTATTTCAACATACAATCGAAACTAAACCCGGGTGCGGTATAATAGTGGAGGATTTGGGAGGATTTGCGGGGGAACCAGAACCGCTCTTTTATACCTACTGGCATATACCACCAGGCCAAAGTAGAAACATCGATCGGTCAAATACTTTTGTGATTGTCGAATGATTTATCTTCTCGAGCACCTCTGAATTCAAAAGGTAAACTTGACCAGGTTTATCTACTTCTAATGTTCCAATAATAATATTAGCAATATATCTGTCTTGAACATCGGTGGTTTCATCCACCGAAACCCATATTTTGTGTCCGGCAGTATTAAATCTGATTTTGTTAATAACTTCTTCGTAAATATCGTTCACGTAACTTTTACGCAACGTGCTTTCGTCAGGAATTTCTCTGTTCGTGTATTTTTCCATAAACAAACGGAAATCCTCATTGTTGACTTTGTTTAGAGGAATGTTTGCAGATAATAAAGCTTTACAAAGATCTTTGGAAAACGTAGATTTTTTTGAGGACAGCGTAAGTTGTTGCTGTACTTTTGACGTTGTTTCGTTTTTATTGCAATTTATTGCGCGAATGTGTTTGTCAGTTTTTAAGTGTTGTGTTACTACATATCTTCGATCTGCAGACACTCGAACTTCACACAATTTACAAAAAAGAATGGACTCGTTACTTGAAAAAACATTTTACCCGAACTCACTGACATATTTAGATAAAACACAAGTCATCGACGGCTTAATTTTCGGCATTTTCGACAAGAATTTATTCTGAACGAACAGCAAACGTAATACGTACAATTTTATTAAATGCGCGACGATAAATAGAACGACACTAATTTAATATTCTGTAATAATATACTGAAATACTACTATTTTAGGAAAATAATCATTATTTAATATTTTATTATTAATATTAGACATTAACGGCTGACTCGAAATGCAATAAGACGATTCCGGTTATTATTAATTAATTATTAATAATAACCGGAATCGTCTTATCGCATATCGAGTCAGCCGTTACGGTCTACCATTATAAAAATGCTCAAAATAGACATCAATACGCATACAATATGTCCTAATATAAAAAAAACTATAAAAAAAAATACACATATTACTCCCAATAATTAACACAAATAGGTAAATAAAATTGTACTATAAATGAGAAAAATCGACAAAATTGCAATTAAATTTAAAAATTGCACAAAATTGCAATTAAATTGAAAAAATGCCCCAAATTGCAAAAAATTGCACCAAAAACTTTTAGATTTTAATTCGTATTCCCAAGAAACGAATTTAAAACATACTTAGCAACAAATCCAAACAATGGGAAAAAAGTTGCAAATGCAACAACATCCGAGCCCTATTAATTTATAATAATAGCCCGGTTTACCGGTAAATTATTATATTCAATGTCATACTACGTAGAATCATACCAACATATGAAACATATCCTATGATTTGATATAAATTATATTATAGAGTATAGATTATATAAACTGTATTTTCATTTATTTGACATTTACTTCATCTATTAAACTTAATTTTTATTTTAAAAAGAAGACTTATCGCGACCCAATTTTAAAGCTTACGCGACCCAAAAATGGGTCGCGACCCACCGGTTGAAGACCATTGCATTAGAGGATCGTTTGAGATCGCAAATTTCAGGCGACCAATATTCTCTTTGAACAGATCGAATGATACATATTGTCGCTTTATCTAAATCTTTAGGTTGTAATAGACCGAACCTTTTATCTTCTGGTTGTGTAGTATTGAAGATGAATCGTAAACATAAAGATATTATACGTAATAGTCGATTAAAAGTCGAATAACGATATATAAATGAAGCCTTTGTGCTGCTGTTGACTGATAAGTTAATTGTTCGACGTTCCTCGTCAGTGTTCTTTATCATTTGAATTTCTTGTGTGAGCCATAACGATGGATCTAATACTAACCAACCTGGACCATCGAACCATAATCGTTCTTCTAACATTTGATTTAGTTCTCTCCCACGAGAAATAATATCAGCAGGGTTATCTTGAGTAGAGACATGTGACCACTCGGATCTGGACGTAAGCTCTTGAATTTCATCCACCCTATGTGCCACGAACGTCTTCCACTGCTTTGAAGGCGATGAAATCCAAACCAATACGATGGACGAGTCAGTCCAAAATGTTTGTCAATGTACGTTTAAGTTTAGTTTTGGAATAATTTTTGCAGCTAAACGCGCGAGTAGTACTGCCCCACCAAGTTCAAGACGCAGTAAAGAAATCGACTTCAATGGCGATACTCGTGACTTGGCACAAATTAATCGAGACATTCGATCACCTTTGTTATTTGTAGTTACTAAATATAAGCAGGAGCCGAATGCCTTCATCGATGCATCTGAAAAATCATGTACCTGAATATCGACTATTTTTTCAACTACTGTAATGCACCTTGGAATGAATAAACTATTTAATGCGGTCAAACCTTTTCGAAATTCTTGCCAATCCATTTTCGTTTCTTCTGGTAATGGATCGTTCCAACCGATATCCATTGACCATAACTGTTGCATTTTAATCTTTGCTTTAATTACCACAGGGCCGATTAGACCCAAAGGGTCGAATATAGTGGTTATTTTAGACAAGACTTGACACTTTGTTATGATAACATTACATTTCGGAAGATTGAGTTTACACTTAAAAATGTCACATAAAGGATCCCATTGGAGACCTAGAATTTTGGCAGAGTTTTCCGATAGGTCTAATCTAATTATTATATATATTATATTATATATAGGTCTTATTGATCTAAGATCAATGTTGGATCATCGTGCTCATTGTCTAAACCTGCTAGTAGAGAACGTTCAGTAGCTGTCCACTTTCTTAGATCAAATCCACTACCTTTTAATACTTCAATTATTTCATCACGTAACTGCAAAGCGTGTTGCAAAGAATAGGCATCACCTAAAGGTGTGATTCCCAAGAACGCGTCTGGAGACGCGCGATCGGCGCGGCTGATGCGACGCGACTCTATTTTTGGCCGCACGGCCGAGCGTTAATTCCCAACAACGCGGCGCGGCGTAATTTAGGACGCGGCGCGACCGATGTTTCAACCATGCAGCGTTTTATTATTTCTTGATATACAAATGTTTTGTTCGGTCCACCACTTTTCCTTATACGCTCGTGTAATGAACACGTGTTCTATAAATTTAAAATTGTATTAATAAAAATGTTGTGCTCCCGAAAAAAAATTAATTTGATCAAACTTCTTCTTTTAGAAGAAATAAAGGATGAAGAAATAGAAACAAATGATATATTCGATAAAACAAAAGAAATTCATCATATATTTCAATATAGAAAAAAAGAAGGAGTTTTTTAATATTTGTATAAGTAAACATTTGTTTAGAGACGAGAAAAAATTCAGAGAATTTTTTAGGTTAAGTTGGGAACAATTTAATTATGTTCTAAATTTAATTGAAGACGACATAAAATTAAATCCCAGCAACAGAGTGAAAGAGCCTATTTCACCGGCGGAGAAATTAGCTATAACGTTAAGGTAATTTTATTTGTTTAAATATGAAGCAATTACTTGAATGACACATAACTTTTATAAGTTTCTACGTAGAAGTTTTAATTTTTATATAAAATAACTTAAACAAAATTACACATTTTTCCTAAATTCTATAATATAAATTTCACATATATAATTTATAATGTTAAAAAAAAAGGATTACGAATAACATTCTAGTTAATCGCTATTATTGTGGCTACAAAATATTACCATATATAAATACTATTTATAGTACACTGCATCAAGAAATATAGGACCTACCATCATGATAGAAGAAATAGAATTAGCAATAAAGGAGCTGAAACGTAATAAAGCCCCTGGAATCGATAATCTGAATGGTGAACTTCTGATAGCCTTAGAAGGAACGGGAAAAGAAGCGCTGTGTAATATAATAATAAATGCATATGAAACAGGAGAATTGCCTGAAGACTTCGAAAAATGCGTAATGATACCTATATCAAAAAAGCAAAAAGCTGAAAAATGCGAAGAGTATAGAACATTAAGCCTAATATCCCATGCGTCAAAAATTTTAACAAAAATAGTACATAAAAGGATAGAAAAGAAAATAGAGGATATTTTAACAGAAGATCAATTTGGATTTAGAAAAAATAGAGGAACAAGAGAAGCAATTCCGTGTCTTAGATTAATTATAGAGAAAATGTTCAGAATAAATAAACCCGTATATATAGCCTTCGTAGATTTGGAAAAGGCATTTGACAATGTCAGATGGGAAAAACTTTTTCATACTATGGATAAGATAGGTATTGACTGTAAAGACAAAAGATTAATACATAAATTATATATAAATGAAAAAGCTGTGATAAAAGGCGAATACGACACATACGAAGAGGCGAAAGTTCAAAAAGGAGTAAGACAAGGGTGTAATTTATCACCTGCTTTATTTAACTTATACATTGAGGAAGCGCTAAAAGTTCTGAGAGAGGAAGATATAGGAGGGATCAAGATTGGTGGGATGCTAGTTCAGATGCTTCGATTTGCAGATGATATTGCCATGATAGCAGACAGTGAAAAAAATCTAGAAAGAATGCTCCAAAATATGAATAACACACTCAAACAAGAATGCAATATGAATATTAATAAGACGAAGACAAAGATACTAGTTGGTAGTAGAAAACAAGTGGATACCAACATAATAATGGATGGCATTAAGTTGGGAAACGTAAATAGTTATACATACCTCGGAAGCAGAGTCACTAGTGATGGGAAAAGTGCTACAGATATAAGATGTAGGATAGCACAAGCTAAACAAGCTTTTTTCAAAAAGAAGAAACTCCTAACCACAAATGCTATAAATATAAACATAAGGAAAACATTAGTAAAAACGCTTGTATGGAGTGTGGCGTTATATGGAGCTGAATCTTGGATAATATTGAAAGTTGACCGAAGAAAAATAGAGGCTTTTGAAACATGGTGCTGGAGAAGGGTTCTAAAAATTCCTTGGACAGACCGTGTGACTAATGAAGAAGTGTATAAAAGAATAAATGAAAAAAGAGCAATATGGGCGACAATCGTGGAGAGAAGAAAGAAATGGATAGGACATCTCATAAGGAATAATACATGGATAACGACTATAATTGAAGAAAAAATCGAGGGGAAACCAGGAAGAGGAAGACCTAGACAGTCATATATGAAACAAATCATGTTGGATATAAGAAGAGAGTCATATGTAGAACTAAAGAGAGTTGCATTAAATAGGGAAGAATGGAAGAATATTTCATCATTCAACCAATCTACGGATTGAAAAAAAAAAAAAAAAAAGCATCAAGAAACCAAGGAATATAATTAAAAATAGCAATTCAAAGTAATTTTAATCGCAGAATACACATTTATCATAAAATATAAATGAAAAAACTTAATTGTATAAAATAACTAATAAAAATAACAAAACTTTGTTTTATTTCAATGGAAATAAAAATTATAATATAACTGTCATTTAGCTAGTACTTATAGCAATTTTTAAAAGAAACAAAATAAAGTAATAATTAAATAAAACGTATTTTTGTTAAGAAACAAATATAAAAACTAGGATAATATTGCTCCAATGATTATAATGCAAATTAGTATTTAATAATCATGAAAATGTACTGTACATTTGGATTCTGAAGAACTTCCACCAAGTTCAGACGAGTGTGTTGGAGAGGAATAAGAATTATTACAATATTGATAGTTGAAAATGAACCGCGACCGCGTCTCGACTGCTTTCGAAGAGATAACACTCAATTACGTTATTCAAGCTGCGAGTTAATATTAACAGTTAGTAATGAACGACAATTCATTGAAATCAGATACTTTTATTGTGTCTGCCGTTTTTGTCATGTCAGACTCGAGCAGCATGTTTGCTTTAAATTTTGCGTTAAACTCGGTAAATCAGCGACTGAAACTTTTAAAATGATTAAAAAAGCATTTGAAGATGAAGTGATGAGCAGGTTTAAAACATTTGAATGGCATAAAAGGTTTATTGAGGGTCGTGAAGACATTAATGATGACTCTCGTGCTGGACGACCTTCAACATCAAGAAATGTGGAAATGGTGGCAAAAGCATGAAAAATTATTCGATCAGATCGACAAATGATGATAAGAGAACTTTCTAGTGAGTGTAACATTTCTTTTGGATCATGTCAAACTATTTTAACTGAAGATTTAGGCATGAGACGAGTCTGTGCAAAAATGGTCCCAAAATTGTTGTCTCAAAATCAAAAAAATTATCGAATTGAAGTTTGTCAAAGATTGAAAGAACGAACACAAAATGACCCAGGGTTCATTAAAAATGTAATAACTGGTGATGAAACTTGGGTCTATGGTTATGACATAGAAACTAAACGACAGTCATCAGAATGGAAATTAGTAACTTCAACAAGACCCAAAAAAGTTCGACATGTTCGTTCTAACGTGAAGACCATGTTGATTACTTTTTTCGATATTAAAGGCCTTATTTATTACGAATTTGTTCCAACTGGTCAAACGGTTAATCAGACTTACTACAAAGAAGTTTTAATTAAATTACGAGAAAAAATTCGTATGAAACGTCCAGATCAGTTCCAAAATCGATCGTGGTTGTTACACCACGACAACGCACCTGCTCATTCTGCTTTATCAATCCGTGAGTTTCTAGCTGATAAACTAATTCCAGTTGTACCTCACCCCCCTTACTCACCAGACCTCGCCTCTTGTGATTTTTTTTATTTCCAAAAATTAAAATTGACCTAAAAGGACAAAGATTTGATGATATTGAAACAATAAAAAAGAATGCGGTGGATCAAATCAAACAACTTAAAGTTGAAGACTTCCAACATTGCTTCAAAAAGTGGCAGGAGAGATGGGACAAGTGTATAACATCGGGCGGTGAATACTTTGAAGGAGATTAATATTTGAAATATTATTTGTATATTTAAATAAATAAAAAAAAAAAATCCCGGTATTTTTTGATCACACCTCGTAAACCGCCTGACGACCGCGACGGCGCGACGGAGTGACTTACAAAAATATACGCGCAATGCATTTTAAATTATTTGAACTTATCGAAAGTTGATACTAGACTAAGTGGCGCTCACGTCGGCGGCGGCGCGTCAGGCGCTACCACGGAATTAAGCCACGCCTATACGCACAACTTGACCGCCAAGTAATGATCTCATTTTGAACAGACTATAGATCCTCGTATTCTTTCATGAATTTAATGTATTTACCTTTTAACCGCGGATTCGTAGAAAACCTTTTTTCTAGTCCATACAATCGACGTAATGCAATTTCTTTCGATTTTCCTAATTTAAATATTTCATCCCGGAATGGCAATGAGACGATGAACCTCCCTAGTTCATCTCTTCGTACTGTTTTCTCAAAATGTTTGTGACACGCCTTTTCTTCTAACGTATATACAGTGTTCAAATTAATTTCTTCGATACGCTAAAACCGCGAAATTTGTTCTTCGAGTTTCGGGATATTCGACGACATAATATTGCATAATACTAACGTAGTTTTATTTTCTATTGTTCGCGCCTCACTGTTTGAAATAAGTGCCTTTTGGCGCATTGTCGTGGCCAAGGATTCGCCAGACAACATATGATCATTCCGCACGGTGGCAACACTGTGGAAGCTCCGTATGCCGCCGTTTTCGGCTGCCACCACTCGCTCTTTTTGTATTACGTTGATTTTGCTGCTGATCCGTTCGAGTGCACACATGTTCTTGTGCCGCCTCCCGTCTCAAGCACGCTCGCTTGCCTGATGTTCGCTCGTTTGTTCACGAGGAGTTTTAACTCTTCTACCGTGCACCGCACCAGCTTATAAACTGGTCGGTTAACATTACGCTGCTCTGGGTCGTCCGTAGACGTACGGCGACCGAAGTACGACCCCCGATAATAATTCGCGTTTCGTGCAATCGAAACCCTTTCGATCAGTTCGTGCTGCTCTGCCGACCATTCTGCTCCGGCTCCGGATTTCAACAGCTCAAGCCATTCCACGGTTCGCTCAGCTCACCCGATACACCAGCGGTTCCACGGCGGTGTTCCATCTTGTCTCCCCCAATCCGTTCTATCAGTTTGTACACGTATCGATTTTATAGGTTCTATATTATAATAAATATTAACGGATTATGTATTGAATATTGTGTGATCATTGTCATTCCTCAACCGATTGTCCCGGATACGTGCGACTGGCGTCAACTGTCTTCGGAAAAGAACGCCGTTCGCCAACATCTATGTTTTCGTTTTTTATCGTTGATTCAGCCACAACCCATCCAAGATACGTTTCTTATAAAAATAAATTAGACTGATTTGGCTTTATTTGATTTGCGCATATCAATTCGTAAAATACTTCCGAACCCAAAATGGCATCGATTTTTTGAGGCCCGTTATAAGACGGATCAGCTAATATTAAATTTGAAGGTTTATTGAATTCTGAAGTATCTTTATGTGATAATGGTATATTACCCGTCAAACGTGGCAGAATATAAAAATTCAAATTAATTTTGTACTCGGATTCACGAGATTTAATAATCGTTGTCACCATACAGGATGTGTTCTGACTAGATTCATTTATACCGATTATACTAAACGATACACGTTTTCTGTTTAGTTTTAAAACTTTAGCCATTTGTTCAGTCATAAAATTATTTTGCGACCCAGAATCTAACAATACGTGACATAAGATCGACTCACCAAATTTATCGTATGCAATTACTAAGGCGGAAGACAACAATATTTGTTTATTATAACTATGATGAATCGTATGAGCGCTAATAGTCGTAGTATTAGTGTCCCTATATTCGTTAGAAGACTCTTTCGCGGATATCGACGGTACGGATAATGAATCTGATTTTTTCGTACTACCCGACATATTCGTATAAATTTTAGGAATGTGTAACAAACTTATGAAACTTCATGCACTTAGCACATCGACGACAAGTACACTTTTTACCATTGTGACTTCGAAGGCAATTTTTACAAAGCTTGATGTCAGTTACTCTTTTTATTCGCTCTGAGACGGACAATGCAAGAAATGCTGGACACTTATAAAAGGTATGTGCACTATTACAATTATAACATTTTAAAGTGCCAACGGCTGTAGTAGCAAATGCTGATGATTTATCGTGCATTATTTTTATCTTCCAATTATTTTTTGGATTTTGACGCAGTTGAAACTGACCCCCGCTTAAATCTCTCGAGGATTCTACAGCTTCCAATATTCGACATCGATTATCTAGAAATTCAATTAATTTGTTTACTGACGCTACTTCCAATTTTGGCGATTCAATTTCCTATTCCCTTAAAGCATTCGGGTCTAACTTCATAGATATAAGATGTAAAAGTAACGATCCCCATTTCATGGGCTTTTGACCTAATGAAGTTAGTGCCTTGATATGTCCATTAATGGCATCCACTAACTTGCGTAAGTCAACTGATGATTACTTGTTTAATCTTCCTAACTCGAACAATTTCTTTGTATGAAGCTGCACCACGAGCTTTTTATTACTATAACGTAAAATTAACGTTTCCCAAGCTACTATATAATTATCTGAAGTGGTCTCTACAAATTGAATAGTTTTACTCGCATCACTAGATAAAGACGAACGCAAATAGAAAAATTTCTGTATATCGGTGAGCGACGTATTTTTATGTACTAATGACGAAAATATATCGTGAAACGTTGTCCACTCAGAATATGAACCATTAAAAGTAGATATTTTGAGGGGTGCTAATCTGATACTGTGCGTGAACTGTGACATACTGGTCGATGCGAAATCGGTCTCCTCAAAAGTATTTTTTTTCATATTAATATTATTTTTCTGTGTCATACTTTCAATATTCATTGACTTTAACGTATTTTTGTTAATTATACTTTCACATGTAGCAAGGCTTTTAAAATATAAATCTTCGAAATCGAATCTGTACTTTTCCGTGTCGTCATTTACTACGATTTCTTCTATTGCTGTTTGTAGCGTTTCAAAGTCTTGTCAAATTTATCGTGCTTTTTCCATTCGAACTCTCAACTGATTTAAATCGACTTGTTTTAGATTTTAGATTTTAGATTTTTCACGGTTTACACGAATGCAATTATATGAAATATATAAATCGGCTTCAACAGAGTATTATTATACAACACTTTTAAATTTAATAATGGAGAACGCCAATATACAGCTTATCTGTAAGCAGTTCACTCAAGCTATACTTTCTTATCTATACGAGATTGATTCAAATCATAGGAACATTTTATAATCAATCGGGCAGAAAGTCAGCCCAAAGATCCGAATTCGCAGAGGTTTTGGAAAAAATATCAGTTGTCTGGCCAATATACTGTATGGCTGTACTTTAAACCTTAACACCGAATTTACTTTTAACAAAGTAACAGAACTCGTGCAAAACAAACAACAGAACATTAATCTCATGGATGTCCAAATTCGAATTGTACAAACTAATATCAGTAAAGCAAATGATACGTTACAGCATATAATACAACATGAGTAGAAAATTAGAAATAACGTATTACTCTTACAGACCCAAGTATGACCAATACACGAAATATTAACAAGCTGTTGATTAAAGAAACTCTATAAGAACAAGTGTTGCTCTTCGAAATAACGTTAAATCAGTATGTTTACGAAACACAGAACCACTTTTCAACCGTAAATGCAGCTATGCTATGAACGATACATACTAGTGTATTTCCTGCAAAAATAATGATTACAGAACTCAAGGAAATAAAGAAAAATCTACCTATGGGAGTAGCATTTCTTATGGTGAACAGAACATTTTCCAGAATTTTATAAAATATCAGATATATCAATTTTACATGAAAAGAACTATTTGATATTTACAATTCGGATTCCTTTAATTTCCAACGAAAAATATTACGTATACCATTCTATTCCATTACCAATTCCGATAAAAAGTAATAGTATAGTTTTAATCGAACCCGAAATTGACCACTTAGTATTAAGTAGCGATAGCCAGAAATACTTCACCCTGACACAATACCAATAGGAATTGTAACTAGACTTAAGAACATTCCAACTATGTAAATGTAGTCAAACCCTCCACCACAGGGATAGATCTGATATGTGTGAGGTAATACTTTTAAAAATTCAGAAGAACCTTCCTAAATCGTAAAATATATATATATCAATTAATATCTCAGTTTGGAGTAGGATACACCAAACAAATTCATCGATATTTTATACCCAATCAGAAGCGGGTACAATTATTTTCACTATTCCGGAACAATCATTTAATATTGAAATCTCTGGGGTGGGCAGGTTGACTACCTCCTCTAGATATGAAACAAATAACCTAGAATCTGTTATGCTACCTCTTAATAATGACAATAGAATTGATTTAGATTGGCCTCTAAGTGGTCAGGTGGATTACATGTTGTCAATTTTATAAAGAGTACTTGATGATTTATACCCCAGAGCATCACGAACAGAAATTTGTTTAAAACTTTCGACTATCTAGCACGAAATGCCATAAACATTGACAACATTCGCCACAAAGGCCCGAAACTTTATTAGTTATAAAACCTGAATTACATTTTGTAATCACATACGTAATTATAATAGTGTTTATTTTTCTAGTTGTAGTTAGGCTAAAAAAACGGTAAAAATGTATAAACCTAAATTATCAGAAATACAAACTGGTCAGGATAATAAATCAGAAAATTAAGTTTATTTAATGGTTATGGAACCGAGAGACCATCAGACCCCTTGGTGCCATTTAGATTGGAAGAAGTTTCGAACCCCCACAATTTTATTTTATGAATAATAAATACAGTATAACAGAGCATCAGGAATTGTGCGTTGTACGACAACGACGGAAAAAAATTCACTGAGTAAGTAAAATAGATTGCTCATCGTCGCCTGTCGACTGTCGCCTGTATTAAAACAGCATTAGTATTTTTTCTCTGAATGCAGTGTTAATCATGACCCAAGTATGAATTAAATTTCTCAAGAAAATCATATCCCTAAAGAAACATAAAATGTTAATTTCACTATCCTTTTAGTATTATTTGAATATCGGTCAGCACCAAAATATTTTGATAGATATTAATATGTGGTCTACTCATTTACCATCCAAAGATTCAACATTGAAATATACTGTTTACCTATACAAAAACTACAATGCACTCAAGAAAATAATTGGCATTTATTATTCTGATAAAAGTATATGTTTCCAAATATTGATAATTTTTATGAGTATTTGATAAATAAAATCGTTTTCATTATGCAATATATGAAATTGTCGATATATTCAAATTTTTAAATTCATATAAAAGTTATAATGCAATTACAGCTGAATATAAAACAAAGATTAACAAGGAATACATTTATCTCAGTCTTATTGATTCGTTTTATATATATACATTTTTATGCTACATTAGTGTATGTCATACGCTATAATATTTCAATTACGTGGTAATGACTAGTACCTTCAGGATCATTAACTGAATTGTATGAGGTAACAAAACAAAGAAAGTATTTTTTATCAAATATTGAGTAATCAATAGAGACTCGATAAGATTTAAGGTCAAATTCCACGTTAATTTCTAAAAATGTAAAAAATTATAATTTTGTAGAATATTAAATATTATCTAAACGTTATAAACCGACTTTAAAAAAAATAATTTAAAATGTAATTACATTTTTTCTGAATTATTTCTTATGATTCTTATGTAGTACGTACATACTTAAAGGTTTATAATTTTTATTTTTTTTGCACGAGCTGCTTATTTTCATTTTTTGTAGCTGTTGTCATTTACTGATATTTAAAAAAAAATACAAATACTCCAATGCAATAAAGTTGTTCGTAACATACGTTTTAGTCCGGTTTTAAATTTTAAACCTACATTCGTACCAAATATAATTTTCAGTTTAACTCGTTTTTAACTAATATCACTTCTTTTTTCTGCACATATATTATAAATTATCATAAAGACATACAATATCTGAGCATTTCATGTGTTTTGTTTAATTATATATAAATGGAATACGTAATAAACGAACCGTTGGAGAAATAAAATTTAATATTACTCTGAGATTTACAAATTTTGATGGACCATGTTTTTCATACCAAATATTTTAAATTCAAATTCTAGTATTTCCTTTTGATTTATGCGAATAATAAAAACCGAGATGAATTCACATATTGAAAATGCAAACCAAAAGTCTTCGAGTTGCAATCATTAATTCATTTCTTTCTGTAGTTGTTATACACTGATATATTATAATTCATTCTTCGCGTAACTGTAAGAATTAATAAAAATATGTTTATCTAACATATCATCCATCCAAAAATTCAACAATGAAAACTATTGTTTACCTATTCAACAACTGCAATGCGATTAGGATTGTTATTGACATTTGTTGTTCCGATAGGTGTAGCAGTATCCAATGATTGATAATATTTAAGAATATTTGATAAATTTAATCGTTTTGTTATGCAACATATGGAATTGTCGATATCTTTAAATGTCTTCATTCATATAATAGTGATAATGCAGTTACAGCTTTTTGTAAAACATGAATTATCAAGGAATACATTAATCTCAGTCATATTGATTCGTTTTATATATACACATCATTTATGCTACATTAGTGTATGTCATACGCTATGCTATTTCCATTATGTGGTACAGACTAGTAAGTTCAGGATCATAGACTGAATTGTATGAGGTAACGAAAAAAGCGATGTTGCTATTTATCAAATAATGAGTAATCAATAGAGACTCGATAAGATTAAGGTCTTATTCCACGTTGGTTTCAAAAATTTAAAAATTATTATTTTGTAGAATATTAAGTATTATCTAAACATTATAAACCGACTTTAAAAATTAATAATTAAAAATTGGATTACATTTTTTCTGAATTATTTCTTATGTTTCTTATGTAGTACGTACATACTTAAAGGTTTATAATTTTTATTTTTTTTGCACGAGCTGCATATTTACATTTATTGTAGCTGTTGTCATATATTGATATTTAAAAAAAAATACAAATACTCCAACGCAATAAAGTTGTTCGTAATATATGTTTTAGTCCGGTTTTAAATTTTAAACGTACATTCGTACCAAATATAATTTTCAGTTTAACTCGTTTTTAACTAATATCATTTCTTTTTTCTGCACATATATTATAAATTATCATAAAATTATACAATATACTGAGCATTTCATGTGTTTGGTTTAATTATATATAAATGGAATACGTAATAAACGAACCGTTGGAGAAATAAAATTTAATATTACTCTGAGATTTAAAAATTTTGATGGACCCATGTTTTTCATACCAAATATTTTGAATTCAAATTCTAGTATTTCCTTTTGATCTATGCGAATAATAAAAACCGAGATAAATTCACATATTGAAAATGCAAACCAAAAGTCTTCGAGTTGCAATCATTAATTCATTTCTTTCTGAAGTTGGTCTACACTGATATATTTTAATTTTTTTTTCGCGTAACTGTAAGAATTAATAAAAATATGTTTATCTACTAAATTATCTATCCAAAAATTCAACATTGAAAACTATTGTGTACCTATACAATAACTGCAATGCGATTAGGATTGTTATTGACATTTGTTGTTCTGCTAGGTGTAGCAGTATCCAATGATTGATAATATTTAAGAAAATTTGATGAATTTAATCGTTTTGTTATGCAACATATGGAATTGCCGATATTTATAAATGTCTTCATTCATATAATAGAGATAATGCAGTTACAGCTTTTTGTAAAACATGGATTTTCAAGGAATACATTATTCTCAGTCATATTAACTCATTTTAAGTATATACATCATTTATGCTACATTTTGTATGTCATACGCTATGCTATTTTCATTCCGTGGTAGTGACTAGTATGTTAAGGATCATTAACTTAATTGAATGAGATAACAAAAACAACGATGTTGCTATTTATGAAATATTAAGTAGTCAATAGAGACTCGATAGGATTTAAGGTCTTATTCCACGTTGGTTTCAAAAATTTAAAAATTATTATTTTGTAGAATATTAAGTATTATCTAAACATTATAAACCGACTTTAAAAATTAATAATTAAAAATGGAATTACATTTTTTCTGAATTATTTCTTATGTTTCTTATGTAGTACGTACATACTTAAAGGTTTATAATTTTTATTTTTTTTGCACGAGCTGCATATTTACATTTATTGTAGCTGTTGTCATATATTGATATTTAAAAAAAAATACAAATACTCCAATGCCATAAAGTTGTTCGTAACATACGTTTTAGTCCGGTTTTAAATTTTAAACGTACATTCGTACCAAATATAATTTTCAGTTTAACTCGTTTTTAACTAATATCACTTCTTTTTTCTGCACATATATTATAAATTATCATAAAGACATACAATATCTGAGCATTTCATGTGTTTTGTTTAATTATATATAAATGGAATACGTAATAAACGAACCGTTGGAGAAATATAATTTAATATTACTCTGAGATTTACAAATTTTGATGGACCATGTTTTTCATACCAAATATTTTAAATTCAAATTCTAGTATTTCCTTTTGATTTATGCGAATAATAAAAACCGAGATGAATTCACATATTGAAAATGCAAACCAAAAGTCTTCGAGTTGCAATCATTAATTCATTTCTTTCTGTAGTTGTTATACACTGATATATTATAATTCATTCTTCGCGTAACTGTAAGAATTAATAAAAATATGTTTATCTAACATATCATCCATCCAAAAATTCAACAATGAAAACTATTGTTTACCTATTCAACAACTGCAATGCGATTAGGATTGTTATTGACATTTGTTGTTCCGATAGGTGTAGCAGTATCCAATGATTGATAATATTTAAGAATATTTGATAAATTTAATCGTTTTGTTATGCAACATATGGAATTGTCGATATCTTTAAATGTCTTCATTCATATAATAGTGATAATGCAGTTACAGCTTTTTGTAAAACATGAATTATCAAGGAATACATTAATCTCAGTCATATTGATTCGTTTTATATATATACATCATTTATGCTACATTAGTGTATGTCATACGCTATGCTATTTCCATTATGTGGTACTGACTAGTAAGTTCAGGATCATAGACTGAATTGTATGAGGTAACAAAAAAAGCGATGTTGCTATTTATCAAATAATGAGTAATCAATAGAGACTCGATAAGATTAAGGTCTTATTCCACGTTGGTTTCAAAAAATTTAAAAATTATTATTTTGTAGAATATTAAGTATTATCTAAACATTATAAACCGACTTTAAAAATTAATAATTAAAAATGGAATTACATTTTTTCTGAATTATTTCTTATGTTTCTTATGTAGTACGTACATACTTAAAGGTTTATAATATTTATTTTTTTTGCACGAGCTGCATATTTACATTTATTGTAGCTGTTGTCATATATTGATATTTAAAAAAAAATACAAATACTCAAATGCAATAAAGTTGTTCGTAATATACGTTTTAGTCCGGTTTTAAATTTTAAACGTACATTCGTACCAAATATAATTTTCAGTTTAACTCGTTTTTAACTAATATCATTTCTTTTTTCTGCACATATATTATAAATTATCATAAAAACATACAATATACTGAGCATTTCATGTGTTTGGTTTAATTATATATAAATGGAATACGTAATAAACGAACCGTTGGAGAAATAAAATTTAATATTACTCTGAGATTTAAAAATTTTGATGGACCCATGTTTTTCATACCAAATATTTTAAATTCAAATTCTAGTATTTCCTTTTGATCTATGCGAATAATAAAAACCGAGATAAATTCACATATTGAAAATGCAAACCAAAAGTCTTCGAGTTGCAATCATTAACTCATTTCTTTCTGTAGTTGTTATACACTGATATATTATAATTCATTCTTCGCGTAACTGTAAGAATTAATAAAAATATGTTTATCTAATATATCATCCATCCAAAAATTCAACAATGAAAACTATTGTTTACCTATTCAACAACTGCAATGCGATTACGATTGTTATTGACATTTGTTGTTCTGCTAGGTGTAGCAGTATCCAATTATTGATAATATTTAAGAATATTTGATAAATTTAATCGTTTTGTTATGCAACATATGGAATTGCCGATATTTATAAATGTCTTCATTCATATAATAGAGATAATGCAGTTACAGCTTTTTGTAAAACATGGATTTTCAAGGAATACATTATTCTCAGTCATATTAACTCATTTTAAGTATATACATCATTTATGCTACATTTTGTATGTCATACGCTATGCTATTTTCATTATGTGGTAGTGACTAGTATGTTCAGGATCATTAACTGAATTGTATGAGGTAACAAAAACAACGATGTTGCTATTTATGAAATATTAAGTAGTCAATAGAGACTCGATAAGATTTAAGGTCTTATTCCACGTTGGTTTCAAAAAATTTTATAAATTATTATTTTGTAGAATAATAAATATAATCTAAACGGTATAAACCGACTTTAAAAAATAATAATTAAAAATGGAAATTCATTTTTTCTGAATTTTTTCTTATGATTCTTATGTAGTACGTACATACTTAAAGGTTTATAATTTTTATTTTTTTTGCACGAGCTGCTTATTTTCATTTTTTGTAGCTGTTGTCATATACTGATATTTAAAAAAAAAACCAACAATTCAATGCAATAAAGTTGTTCGTAACATACGTTTTAGTCCGGTTTTAAATTTCAAACCAACATTCGTACCAAATATAATTTTCAGTTTAACTCGTTTTTAACTAATATCACTTCTTTTTTCTGCACATATATTATAAATTATCATAAAGACATACAATATCTGAGCATTTCATGTGTTTTGTTTAATTATATATAAATGGAATACGTAATAAACGAACCGTTGGAGAAATATAATTTAATATTACTCTGAGATTTACAAATTTTGATGGACCATGTTTTTCATACCAAATATTTTAAATTCAAATTCTAGTATTTCCTTTTGATTTATGCGAATAATAAAAACCGAGATGAATTCACATATTGAAAATGCAAACCAAAAGTCTTCGAGTTGCAATCATTAATTCATTTCTTTCTGTAGTTGTTATACACTGATATATTATAATTCATTCTTCGCGTAACTGTAATAATTAATAAAAATATGTTTATCTAACATATCATCCATCCAAAAATTCAACAATGAAAACTATTGTTTACCTATTCAACAACTGCAATGCGATTAGGATTGTTATTGACATTTGTTGTTCCGATAGGTGTAGCAGTATCCAATGATTGATAATATTTAAGAATATTTGATAAATTTAATCGTTTTGTTATGCAACATATGGAATTGTCGATATCTTTAAATGTCTTCATTCATATAATAGTGATAATGCAGTTACAGCTTATTGTAAAACATGAATTATCAAGGAATACATTAATCTCAGTCATATTGATTCGTTTTATATATATACATCATTTATGCTACATTAGTGTATGTCATACGCTATGCTATTTCCATTATGTGGTACTGACTAGTAAGTTCAGGATCATAGACTGAATTGTATGAGGTAACAAAAAAAGCGATGTTGCTATTTATCAAATAATGAGTAATCAATAGAGACTCGATAAGATTAAGGTCTTATTCCACGTTGGTTTCAAAAAATTTAAAAATTATTATTTTGTAGAATATTAAGTATTATCTAAACATTATAAACCGACTTTAAAAATTAATAATTAAAAATGGAATTACATTTTTTCTGAATTATTTCTTATGTTTCTTATGTAGTACCTACATACTTAAAGGTTTATAATTTTTATTTTTTTTGCACGAGCTGCATATTTACATTTATTGTAGCTGTTGTCATATATTGATATTTAAAAAAAAATACAAATACTCAAATGCAATAAAGTTGTTCGTAATATACGTTTTAGTCCGGTTTTAAATTTTAAACGTACATTCGTACCAAATATAATTTTCAGTTTAACTCGTTTTTAACTAATATCATTTCTTTTTTCTGCACATATATTATAAATTATCATAAAAACATACAATATACTGAGCATTTCATGTGTTTGGTTTAATTATATATAAATGGAATACGTAATAAACGAACCGTTGGAGAAATAAAATTTAATATTACTCTGAGATTTAAAAATTTTGATGGACCCATGTTTTTCATACCAAATATTTTGAATTCAAATTCTAGTATTTCCTTTTGATCTATGCGAATAATAAAAACCGAGATAAATTCACATATTGAAAATGCAAACCAAAAGTCTTCGAGTTGCAATCATTAATTCATTTCTTTCTGAAGTTGGTCTACACTGATATATTTTAATTTTTTTTTCGCGTAACTGTAAGAATTAATAAAAATATGTTTATCTACTAAATTATCTATCCAAAAATTCAACATTGAAAACTATTGTGTACCTATACAATAACTGCAATGCGATTAGGATTGTTATTGACATTTGTTGTTCTGCTAGGTGTAGCAGTATCCAATGATTGATAATATTTAAGAAAATTTGATGAATTTAATCGTTTTGTTATGCAACATATGGAATTGCCGATATTTATAAATGTCTTCATTCATATAATAGAGATAATGCAGTTACAGCTTTTTGTAAAACATGGATTTTCAAGGAATACATTATTCTCAGTCATATTAACTCATTTTAAGTATATACATCATTTATGCTACATTTTGTATGTAATACGCTATGCTATTTTTATTCCGTGGTAGTGACTAGTATGTTAAGGATCATTAACTTAATTGAATGAGATAACAAAAACAACGATGTTGCTATTTATGAAATATTAAGTAGTCAATAGAGACTCGATAGGATTTAAGGTCTTATTCCACGTTGGTTTCAAAAAATTTTAAAAATTATTATTTTGTAGAATATTAAATATAATCTAAACGGTATAAACCGACTTTAAAAATTAATAATTAAAAATGGAATTACATTTTTTCTGAATTATTTCTTATGATTCTTATGTAGTACGTACATACCTAAAGTTTTATAATTTTTATTTTTTTTTGCACGAGCTGCATATTTACATTTATTGTAGCTGTTGTCATATATTGATATTTAAAAAAAAATACAAATACTCCAATGCCATAAAGTTGTTCGTAACATACGTTTTAGTCCGGTTTTAAATTTTAAACGTACATTCGTACCAAATATAATTTTCAGTTTAACTCGTTTTTAACTAATATCACTTCTTTTTTCTGCACATATATTATAAATTATCATAAAGACATACAATATCTGAGCATTTCATGTGTTTTGTTTAATTATATATAAATGGAATACGTAATAAACGAACCGTTGGAGAAATATAATTTAATATTACTCTGAGATTTACAAATTTTGATGGACCATCTTTTTCATACCAAATATTTTAAATTCAAATTCTAGTATTTCCTTTTGATTTATGCGAATAATAAAAACCGAGATGAATTCACATATTGAAAATGCAAACCAAAAGTCTTCGAGTTGCAATCATTAATTCATTTCTTTCTGTAGTTGTTATACACTGATATATTATAATTCATTCTTCGCGTAACTGTAAGAATTAATAAAAATATGTTTATCTAACATATCATCCATCCAAAAATTCAACAATGAAAACTATTGTTTACCTATTCAACAACTGCAATGCGATTAGGATTGTTATTGACATTTGTTGTTCCGATAGGTGTAGCAGTATCCAATGATTGATAATATTTAAGAATATTTGATAAATTTAATCGTTTTGTTATGCAACATATGGAATTGTCGATATCTTTAAATGTCTTCATTCATATAATAGTGATAATGCAGTTACAGCTTTTTGTAAAACATGAATTATCAAGGAATACATTAATCTCAGTCATATTGATTCGTTTTATATATATACATCATTTATGCTACATTAGTGTATGTCATACGCTATGCTATTTCCATTATGTGGTACTGACTAGTAAGTTCAGGATCATAGACTGAATTGTATGAGGTAACAAAAAAAGCGATGTTGCTATTTATCAAATAATGAGTAATCAATAGAGACTCGATAAGATTAAGGTCTTATTCCACGTTGGTTTCAAAAAATTTAAAAATTATTATTTTGTAGAATATTAAGTATTATCTAAACATTATAAACCGACTTTAAAAATTAATAATTAAAAATGGAATTACATTTTTTCTGAATTATTTCTTATGTTTCTTATGTAGTACGTACATACTTAAAAGTTTATAATTTTTATTTTTTTTGCACGAGCTGCTTATTTTCATTTTTTGTAGCTGTTGTCATTTACTGATATTTAAAAAAAAATACAAATACTCCAATGCAATAAAGTTGTTCGTAACATACGTTTTAGTCCGGTTTTAAATTTTAAACCTACATTCGTACCAAATATAATTTTCAGTTTAACTCGTTTTTAACTAATATCACTTCTTTTTTCTGCACATATATTATAAATTATCATAAAGACATACAATATCTGAGCATTTCATGTGTTTTGTTTAATTATATATAAATGGAATACGTAATAAACGAACCGTTGGAGAAATAAAATTTAATATTACTCTGAGATTTAAAAATTTTGATGGACCCATGTTTTTCATACCAAATATTTTAAATTCAAATTCTAGTATTTCCTTTTGATCTATGCGAATAATAAAAACCGAGATAAATTCACATATTGAAAATGCAAACCAAAAGTCTTCGAGTTGCAATCATTAATTCATTTCTTTCTGTAGTTGTTATACACTGATATATTATAATTCATTCTTCGCGTAACTGTAAGAATTAATAAAAATATGTTTATCTAATATATCATCCATCCAAAAATTCAACAATGAAAACTATTGTTTACCTATTCAACAACTGCAATGCGATTACGATTGTTATTGACATTTGTTGTTCTGCTAGGTGTAGCAGTATCCAATTATTGATAATATTTAAGAATATTTGATAAATTTAATCGTTTTGTTATGCAACATATGGAATTGCCGATATTTATAAATGTCTTCATTCATATAATAGAGATAATGCAGTTACAGCTTTTTGTAAAACATGGATTTTCAAGGAATACATTATTCTCAGTCATATTAACTCATTTTAAGTATATACATCATTTATGCTACATTTTGTATGTCATACGCTATGCTATTTTCATTATGTGGTAGTGACTAGTATGTTCAGGATCATTAACTGAATTGTATGAGGTAACAAAAACAACGATGTTGCTATTTATGAAATATTAAGTAGTCAATAGAGACTCGATAAGATTTAAGGTCTTATTCCACGTTGGTTTCAAAAAATTTAAAAATTATTATTTTGTAGAATATTAAGTATTATCTAAACATTATAAACCGACTTTAAAAATTAATAATTAAAAATGGAATTACATTTTTTCTGAATTATTTCTTATGTTTCTTATGTAGTACGTACATACTTAAAGGTTTATAATTTTTATTTTTTTTGCACGAGCTGCATATTTACATTTATTGTAGCTGTTGTCATATATTGATATTTAAAAAAAAATACAAATACTCCAATGCAATAAAGTTGTTCGTAATATACGTTTTAGTCCGGTTTTAAATTTTAAACGTACATTCGTACCAAATATAATTTTCAGTTTAACTCGTTTTTAACTAATATCATTTCTTTTTTCTGCACATATATTATAAATTATCATAAAAACATACAATATACTGAGCATTTCATGTGTTTGGTTTAATTATATATAAATGGAATACGTAATAAACGAACCGTTGAAGAAATAAAATTTAATATTACTCTGAGATTTAAAAATTTTGATGGACCCATGTTTTTCATACCAAATATTTTAAATTCAAATTCTAGTATTTCCTTTTGATCTATGCGAATAATAAAAACCGAGATAAATTCACATATTGAAAATGCAAACCAAAAATCTTCGAGTTGCAATCATTAATTCATGTCTTTCTGTAGTTGTTATACACTGATATATTATAATTCATTCTTCGCGTAACTGTAAGAATTAATAAAAATATGTTTATCTAATATATCATCCATCCAAAAATTCAACAATGAAAACTATTGTTTACCTATTCAACAACTGCAATGCGATTACGATTGTTATTGACATTTGTTGTTCTGCTAGGTGTAGCAGTATCCAATTATTGATAATATTTAAGAATATTTGATAAATTTAATCGTTTTGTTATGCAACATATGGAATTGCCGATATTTATAAATGTCTTCATTCATATAATAGAGATAATGCAGTTACAGCTTTTTGTAAAACATGGATTTTCAAGGAATACATTATTCTCAGTCATATTAACTCATTTTAAGTATATACATCATTTATGCTACATTTTGTATGTCATACGCTATGCTATTTTCATTATGTGGTAGTGACTAGTATGTTCAGGATCATTAACTGAATTGTATGAGGTAACAAAAACAACGATGTTGCTATTTATGAAATATTAAGTAGTCAATAGAGACTCGATAAGATTTAAGGTCTTATTCCACGTTGGTTTCAAAAAATTTTATAAATTATTATTTTGTAGAATAATAAATATAATCTAAACGGTATAAACCGACTTTAAAAAATAATAATTAAAAATGGAAATTCATTTTTTCTGAATTATTTCTTATGATTCTTATGTAGTACGTACATACTTAAAGGTTTATAATTTTTATTTTTTTTGCACGAGCTGCTTATTTTCATTTTTTGTAGCTGTTGTCATATACTGATATTTAAAAAAAAACCAACAATTCAATGCAATAAAGTTGTTCGTAACATACGTTTTAGTCCGGTTTTAAATTTCAAACCAACATTCGTACCAAATATAATTTTCAGTTTAACTCGTTTTTAACTAATATCACTTCTTTTTTCTGCACATATATTATAAATTATCATAAAGACATACAATATCTGAGCATTTCATGTGTTTTGTTTAATTATATATAAATGGAATACGTAATAAACGAACCGTTGGAGAAATAAAATTTAATATTACTCTGAGATTTAAAAATTTTGATGGACCCATGGTTTTCATACCAAATATTTTAAATTCAAATTCTAGTATTTCCTTTTGATCTATGCGAATAATAAAAACCGAGATGAATTCACATATTGAAAATGCAAACCAAAAGTCTTCGAGTTGCAATCATTAATTCATTTCTTTCTGTAGTTGTTATACACTGATATATTATAATTCATTCTTCGCGTAACTGTAAGAATTAATACAAATATGTTTATCTAATATATCATCCATCCAAAAATTCAACAATGAAAACTATTGTTTACCTATTCAACAACTGCAATGCGATTAGGATTGTTATTGACATTTGTTGTTCCGATAGGTGTAGCAGTATCCAATGATTGACAATATTTAAGAATATTTGATAAATTTAATCGTTTTGTTATGCAACATATGGAATTGTCGATATTTTTAAATGTCGTCATTCATATAATAGTAATAATGCAGTTACAGCTTTTTGTAAAACATGGAATTTCCAGGAATAGATATATCTCAGTCATATAGACTCGTTTTATATATATATATACATCTTTTATGCTACATTTTGTATGTCATACGCTATGCTATTTTCATTATGTGGTAGTGACTAGTAAGTTCAGGATCATAGACTGAATTGTATGAGGTAACAAAAAAAGCGATGTTGCTATTTATCAAATAATGAGTAATCAATAGAGACTCGATAAGATTAAGGTCTTATTCCACGTTGGTTTCAAAAAATTTAAAAATTATTATTTTGTAGAATATTAAGTATTATCTAAACATTATAAACCGACTTTAAAAATTAATAATTAAAAATGGAATTACATTTTTTCTGAATTATTTCTTATGTTTCTTATGTAGTACGTACATACTTAAAGGTTTATAATTTTTATTTTTTTTGCACGAGCTGCATATTTACATTTATTGTAGCTGTTGTCATATATTGATATTTAAAAAAAAATACAAATACTCCAATGCAATAAAGTTGTTCGTAATATACGTTTTAGTCCGGTTTTAAATTTTTAACGTACATTCGTACCAAATATAATTTTCAGTTTAACTCGTTTTTAACTAATATCATTTCTTTTTTCTGCACATATATTATAAATTATCATAAAAACATACAATATACTGAGCATTTCATGTGTTTGGTTTAATTATATATAAATGGAATACGTAATAAACGAACCGTTGGAGAAATAAAATTTAATATTACTCTGAGATTTAAAAATTTTGATGGACCCATGTTTTTCATACCAAATATTTTAAATTCAAATTCTAGTATTTCCTTTTGATCTATGCGAATAATAAAAACCGAGATAAATTCACATATTGAAAATGCAAACCAAAAGTCTTCGAGTTGCAATCATTAATTCATTTCTTTCTGTAGTTGTTATACACTGATATATTATAATTCATTCTTCGCGTAACTGTAAGAATTAATAAAAATATGTTTATCTAATATATCATCCATCCAAAAATTCAACAATGAAAACTATTGTTTACCTATTCAACAACTGCAATGCGATTAGGATTGTTATTGACATTTGTTGTTCCGGTAGGTGTAGCAGTATCCAATGATTGATAATATTTAAGAATATTTGATAAATTTAATCGTTTTGTTATGCAACATATGGAATTGTCGATATTTTTAAATGTCGTCATTCATATAATAGTAATAATGCAGTTACAGCTTTTTGTAAAACATGGAATTTCAAGGAATAGATATATCTCAGTCATATAGACTCGTTTTATATATATATATACATCTTTTATGCTACATTTTGTATGTCATACGCTATGCTATTTTCATTATGTGGTAGTGACTAGTATGTTCAGGATCATTAACTGAATTGTATGAGGTAACAAAAACAACGATGTTGCTATTTATAAAATTTTAAGTAGTCAATAGAGACTCGATAAGATTTAAGGTCTTATTCCACGTTGGTTTCAAAAAATTTTAAAAATTATTATTTTGTAGAATATTAAATATAATCTAAACGGTATTGTACGATATGTGTTATGTAACGTCATTATATTTTATTTCGATTATATTTACGTTCATTATCACCGGTGGGAAACCCGGACAACGTCGCAGTCCACTCACGAGCTTAATAGAATATAGTGACGACAATCTCGTACCGCGTCGCTTCGTGTTTTCTATAACGAATAAAACAATATTCTATTTCGCAACGAAAAAGGAGTTTATGCGTTATTCCATTAATTGCATAACCCGACATATGGTCTTTCGGGCCGGATCTGTATTCAGTGTTATTTAAATTCGGACGGTAAACTCGTCATTTGTCGTCTTCGCGTCGTCAAGCACTGTCTATACTTCATCGGCAAAGAGGAATCGAACTCATAATATCAGGTCAGATCATCCTATAATATAGTTCCTTTCCAAATTAATTGTTAGTTTGCACGTTTCTCATAGCACAAGTACCGTACAAATATCTCAACGTAGGTATTGCATTGTAATAAGGCGTATTGTTATAGCAATCGGCTATACTCGTTCAGTAGTTCCAAAGTTCAAGTCATTTGGATCTGCTCGTTAATTTTAGTACGTGTGTATACCTACGTCGATAAAAGTAAAAAAAAAATAGATGTAATGTCTGAGATAGCCGCTCTCATCATTCGTCGTGGCACATTGAAGGGTCAACTTACTCGCTTCAATAAATACGTTCATGACAATAAAAATCTAGATATAGAACAACTTATATTTCGCAAGGAAAGGGTCAAAGAAATCTGGAACGACTTCGAACAAATTCAGGCTCAAATTGAAGAAGAAAAAGGAGATATAGAAGAGAATGAATTTTATAGAATAGAATTTGAAGAATTATATTTCAGTAGTATGGCAGAATGTGAAAGATTATTGAAAAACGCGTCAACGAATCTTAATCGTATCGAGGACTTGCAGAGTACAGAAAAGGGTTCTCGTTTTCCTACACTGCCTAGTAATAATCAATATCTTTCTCCGTCGATCAAATTAGCAGCACTTCAAATTCCTACATTTTCCGGTAATTATACAGAGTGGTCGTCTTATTTCGATATATTTACAGCACTCGTACACAATAACGATTCTCTAAGTGATATTCAAAAATTCTTTTATTTACGCTCGTCGCTCAGTGGTGACGCTGAAAAAAGTATTCAATGCATGCAAACGACATCTGATAATTATCAAAAGGCTTGGAACAGTTTAATCGAACGATATAATAATAAAAGAATATTAATACAAGTTCATACTAAATCGCTATTTAACATATTGCCGATAAAAGAGGAATCGTCCGAGCAATTACGTAAATTATACGACTCTTTATCGGGCCATATTAAGGCACTCGAAACGTTAGGTGAGAGTCCAAATCGTTGGGGTTCTTTACTTTTATATTTAATTACAACGAAATTAGATTCGACAACATTACGTCAATGGAAAATTGAATCAAATAAATTAGTTGAGATATCAGCGGAACATTTACTCGAATATTTGGAATCTCGTTTTAGAATATTAGAAGCTGTCGAGTCGACTAGCACGAAACCAGTTCCTAATTCAAAGACGAATAAAGATCAGTTTAGAGAATACAAGAAAAATGTATACAAGGGTACATCATTTGTAACAACAGGAGAAATTAAATGTTATAATTGTAAGCAATCGCATACAATTTATAAATGTCCATCATTTCTGAAATTATCGATTATCGATCGGATAAAAAGAACCACAGAGCTTAATTTATGTAAGATTTGTCTACGTTTACACGATGGTGTAAAATGTAATTCCCGTCGTTGTCCAAAATGTTCACGTCCGCACAACGGATTATTACATATCGTATCGCGTAATGAGTCGTCTGATAAGACAACTTATTCGTCAGTATCGGAAAGCACAATTAATAAACAAGAAAATGATAAAGAGACTAATATGGAGACTACTACGAGTATGTTCGCACATACCTCACGGCAAAACGTAAACAATTAAGTACTATTATCAACCGCCGTCGTATTAGCCTTTAACAATTCGAACGAAACGGTACTCTGTCGTGTCTTACTCGATTCTGGATCACAGAATAATTTTATTACCGAGTCAATGGTAAAATATTTACAATTAAAACGAAAAAGAATAGCGTATTCGATTATCGGTATAAACCAATCTAAACTTAGTGCATCGTATCAAGTGTCCGCGAAAATAAAATCTCGATTACATAACTACGAAACGTATTTAGATTTCGTCGTAATGCCTAAATTAACAAGTTATCTACCGTCGATGCCGATAAACCTAACAGAGGTGGATATACCTGAAAGAATTGAACTCGCCGATCCATCTTTTAATTCGCCTAATAAAATTGATATGATAATTGGTTCGGAAATATTTTTCGAAATACTGTGCGCCGATCAACTTAAACCTACGTTACACGGTCCTATATTCCAAAAGACTTTCTTCGGTTGGATTGTCGCTGGTCCCGTATCAGACACTACGGAACGCGTATGCAGAGAAAATAAATGCATATCATTATATAGCAGTACGAATTCGTCATTTGCGTCGTTGGAAAAACAAGTAGCCAAATTTTGGCGATTAGAAGAAATACAATGCAAAGTCTACTCGTTGGAAGAAAAAGCATGTAAGAATCACTTTGAAAAGACATTAACACGCGCCGCCGATGGAAAATTTATCGTATCGTTACCATTTCGTGACGCTTTAAAACTCGGAAAATCGTACGAAATTGCACTTCGTCGATTTTTGTCTTTAGAAAGACGTCTTCAAGCACAAAATAAGCTAAAAGTTGAATATAAAAAATTTATTGATGAATACCTTGCATTAGAACATATGGAGATCGTCGCGTCAGAAGAACCTAGTGTTTATATGAAACATAATTATTTACCACATCACGCCGTCATAAAAGAAAATAGTAGTACAACTAAGGTCAGAGTAGTCTTTGACGCTTCTTGGAAGACAGATACAGGTGTAAGCTTAAATGACGTTTTGTGTAAAGGCCCTAGCATTCAAGAAGATTTGGTTTGTATTATGGCTCGGTTTCGCACGTATAAATATGTCATTTCAGCCGACATCGTTAAAATGTATCGACAGATTTGGGTGACCGATCACCATAGGGATTTTCAAAGAATTTTATGGCGCTCGAGTCCCGATCAACCTATCCAAATTTATCGTTTAAAGACTATTACTTACGGAGTAATAACAGCTTCATTTTTAGCAACAGGTTGTCTTCAAAAGTTGGCCGAGTATGAGTACGACCAATATACCTATGCTTGTAAGATGATTCATGAAAATTTCTATATGGACGATTTATTATGTGGTGCAGATACTATCGAGAATACATTAAAATTACGCGACGACATCATAACAGTGTTAAATACAGCAGGATTTGAATTGCGTAAATGGTGCAGTAATACGTCAGAATTACTGCACGGAGTACCAAAACTAGAAATAATAAATGTTGAAAATGATCTTATTAATAACGTTAAAGAAAAATGTACAAAAATTTTAGGATTGGTTTGGAACCAAAAAACGGATTCGTATCAATACATAGTGAAAGCATATAGTGATAATACACGCATAACAAAACGTAATGTTCTATCGGAAATTGCTTCGGTTTTCGACCCGTTGGGACTAATAAGTCCAGTTATTGTTCGCTTAAAGTTACTCATGCAAAAACTATGGCAGCTTAATATAAAATGGGATGAATCGTTACCTTCGGAAATTTGTGACGATTGGCAAAAAAACCCGGAAAGACTTAGGAATAATAAATACTCTCGTAATAGACCGTTTAATTACAAGTTCCAAGAAAATATCTAATTTACAAATTCACGGTTTCGCCGATGCTTCACTAAGTGCGTATGGCGCATGTTTGTATATACGTACTTCGAATGAGAATGGTGACGTGACCATAAAATTAATTTGTGCTAAATCGCGCGTATCGCCATTAAAGGTTGTGACTTTGCCCCGTTTAGAATTATTGGCATCAGTTTTACTAGCACGTTTAGGAGCAAAATATATACCCAGTTTACAATTATGCGTAGATGAAATTTATTATTGGACCGATTCAACTATCGTTCTAGCCTGGATATCATCACCTGCGTCGAAATGGAAGACATTTGTAGGTCATCGAGTCAGTGAAATTCAAGAACTTTCTGCTATATCACAATGGAGACATGTAAATTCAAAAGATAACCCTGCTGACATTGTTTCTCGTGGATGTTCTCCATCTCAAATAATTGATTCTTGTTTATGGTGGTACGGTCCAGAATGGTTACGTAGCGAAAAATCGGAATGGCCAAAGACGAATTTAGAATTTAAAAATGGTACAAGCATACCTGAAGAAAAAACAACAAGCAAGATAGCAATGGTGACAACGCGTGATGTCTCTATTTTAAGCAGATGTTCGTCATTATCGAAGTTATTACGCGTCATCGCCTATTGTCTAAGGTTTAGAGTCAACGCAAACCCGAAAGCGGACAAGATTAGTGGATTTGTACAGCGCGAAGAAATCGAAAAAGCTACAATTATCGCAGTGAAACTAGTGCAATCCGTTGCATGGGTTACTGAATTATCTTGTTTAAAAAATTCGAGTAAAATAAACAATAATAGTCCTTTATTACGTCTAAAACCCTTTATAGACGAAAATAGTATTATTAGGGTGGGCGGACGATTGAAGCATGCCGATACAATAGATATTTTTCAAAAACATCCGATTTTATTACCGGCAAATAGTCCGTTTACACATTTAATATTTTTAAACGAGCATGAAATTTCGTTGCATGGTGGTCCACAGCTAATGTTAGCGCGCATACGTCTTCAGTATTGGCCTTTAAATGGACGGAATATCGCAAGAGGGATAGTAAGAAGATGCGTAAAATGTTTTAAGTATAAACCAGTTGTTGTTCAGCCGATCATGGGTGACTTACCGAAGAATCGAATTACACCTGCAAGACCATTTCTGAAGTGTGGCGTGGATTTCGCTGGCCCAGTATATGTAAAATCTAGTTTACGTCGCAAGGCACCTACATGTAAAGCTTATATTTGTTTATGGGTTTGTTTTGTAACGAAGGCTGTGCACGTGGAATTGGTAGGTGATTTAACAACAGAAGCATTTTTAAACGCACTTAATCGTTTTTTTGACAGACGTGGTATATGCTCTGATATCTATTCCGATAATGCTACCAATTTTGTGGACGCTAATCGCCAATTAAAAGAGTTAAATGAATTATTTTTATCCGTTAATCATCGAGAGAAGATGGAAAATATGCTTGCCAAGTTCGGAGTTCGTTGGCATTTTATTCCACCCGGTTCGCCTCACTTTGGCGGACTTTGGGAAGCCGCTATCAAGTCAGTTAAGTCTCACTTGTATAAAGTTTTAGGAAATGCATTACTCACATATGAAGAGTTATATACGGTGCTTGTGCGCGTAGAGGCTATTCTGAACTCCCGTCCTCTAACCCCCTTGTCCTCAGATCCTACAGACCTCGCAGTTCTTACCCCGAGTCATTTCTTAATCGGTGATAATCTCTCTGCTTTACCCGATCGAGACGTATCAAACACACCTTCGAATAGATTGACAAGATGGAGACGAGTAACTCAAATCACCCAACAACTATGGCGTCATTGGAATCTTCAGTACTTGACGCAACTACAAATACGAGAAAAATGGTCTCATTCCAAAGGTCCAAGTCTAGCTATAGGTACTGTTGTATTAATCCGAGATGATAACCTTCCGCCATTGTCGTGGAAGATCGGTCGAGTCACGGAGACGCATGAGGATACGGATGGAGTCATAAGAGTCGCCACCGTCCGTACGAGTAATGGTCATTACAAACGAGCAGTAAGACAACTATGCCCCTTACCATTTGAGGGCAATGAAAGTTCCTCCTAGTACAATTCCGATGTATTCATGTTTGTCTTGAATGTAATGCTTATTAAGTATAATTAAATTTTTCTTTGTTTATAATTTTTATTTATTTGCATTTGTTTTTATATTTAATAATATTTGTTATTAATTGAACTATTTATTAGTTGTAAATGATTTATATATTTCGCCATTATTCAATTCGAGTTATACTATGTACATGTGAATTCATTGATTTATAATATTAATTGAAACCTATGTATACAGTTTCAAGGTGGGCGGTATGTACGATATGTGTTATGTAACGTCATTATATTTTATTTCGATTATATTAACGTTCATTATCACCGGTGGGAAACCCGGACAACGTCGCAGTCCACTCGCGAGCTTAATAGAATATAGTGACGACAATCTCGTACCGCGTCGCTTCGTGTTTTCTATAACGAATAAAACAAAATTCTATTTCACAACGAAAAAGGAGTTTATGCGTTATTCCATTAATTGCATAACCCGACAGGTATAAACCGACTTTAAAAAATAATAATTAAAAATGGAATTTCATTTTTTCTGAATTATTTCTTATGATTCTTATGTAGTACGTACATACTTAAAGGTTTATAATTTTTATTTTTTTTGCACGAGCTGCTTATTTTCATTTTTTGTAGCTGTTGTCATATACTGATATTTAAAAAAAAAAACCAACAATCCAATGCAATAAAGTTGTTCGTGATATACGTTTAAGTCCGGTTTTAAATTTTAAACGTACATTCGTACCAAATATAATTTTCAGTTTAACTCGTTTTTAACTAATATCACTTCTTTTTTCTGCACATATATTATAAATTATCATAAAGACATACAATATACTGAGCATTTCATGTGTTTGGTTTAATTATATATAAATGGAATACGTAATAAACGAACCGTTGGAGAAATAAAATTTAATATTACTCTGAGATTTAAAAATTTTGATGGACCCATGTTTTTCATACCAAATATTTTAAATTCAAATTCTAGTATTTCCTTTTGATCTATGCGAATAATAAAAACCGAGATGAATTCACATATTGAAAATGCAAACCAACTGTCTTCGAGTTGCAATCATTAATTCATTTCTTTCTGTAGTTGTTATACACTGATATATTATAATTCATTCTTCGCGTAACTGTAAGAATTAATAAAAATGTGTTTATCTAATATATCATCCATCCAAAAATTCAACATTGAAAACTATTGTGTACCTATACAATAACTGCAATGCGATTAGGATTGTTATTGACATTTGTTGTTCCGATAGGTGTAGCAGTATCCAATGATTGATAATATTTAAGAATATTTGATAAATTTAATCGTTTTGTTATGCAACATATGGAATTGTCGATATTTTTAAATGTCTTCATTCATATAATAGTGATAATGCAGTTACAGCTTTTTGTAAAACATGGAATTTCAAGGAATAGAAATATCTCAGTCATATAGACTCGTTTTATATATATATATACATCTTTTATGCTACATTTTGTATGTCATACGCTATGCTATTTTCATTACGTGGTAGTGACTAGTATGTTCAGGATCATTAACTGAATTGTATGAGGTAACAAAAAAAACGATGTTGCTATTTATCAAATATTGAGTAATCAATAGAGACTCCATAAGATTAAGGTCTTATTCCACGTTGGTTTCAAAAAATTTTAAAAATTATTATTTTGTAGAATATTAAATATTATCTAAACATTATAAACCGACTTTAAAAATTAATAATTAAAAATGGAATTACATTTTTTCTGAATTATTTCTTATGTTTCTTATGTAATATGTACATACTTAAAGGTTTATAATTTTTATTTTTTTTGCACGAGGTGCTTATTTTCATTTTTTGTAGCTGTTGTCATATACTGATATTTAAAAAAAATACCAACAATCCAATGCAATAAAGTTGTTCGTGATATACGTTTAAGTCCGGTTTTAAATTTTAAACGTACATTCGTACCAAACATAATTTTCAGTTTAACTCGTTTTTAACTAATATCACTTCTTTTTTTGCACATATATTATAAATTATCATAAAGACATACAATATACTGAGCATTTCATGTGTTTGGTTTAATTATATATAAATGGAATACGTAATAAACGAACCGTTGGAGAAATATAATTTAATATTACTCTGAGATTTAGAAATTTTGATTGACCTATGTTTTTCATACCAAATATTTTAAATTCAAATTCTAGTATTTCCTTTTGATCTATGCGAATAATAAAAACCGAGATGAATTCACATATTGAAAATGCAAACCAAATGTCTTCGTGTTGCAATCTATAATTAATTTCTTTCTGTAGTTGTTAAACACTGATATATTATAATTTATTCTTCGCGTAACTTTAAGAATTAATATAAATATGTTTATCTAATATATCATCCATCCAAAAATTCAACAATGAAAACTATTGTTTACCTATACAACAACTGCAATGTGATTACGATTGTTATTGACATTTGTTGTTCCGATAGGTGTAGCAGTCTCCAATGATTGATAATATTTAAGAATATTTGGTAAATTTAATCGTTTTGTTATGCAATATATGGAAAAGTCGATATTTTTAAATGTCTTCATTCATATAATAGTGATAATGCAGTTACAGCTTTTTGTAAAACATGGATTTTCAAGGAATACATTAATCTCAGTCATATTGACTCGTTTTATATATACACATCTTTTATGCTACATTAGTGTATGTCATACGCTATGCTATTTCCATTACGTGGTAGTGACTAGTAAGTTCAGGATCATTAATTGAATTGTATGAGTGTTCGCCACAGGGGGTGCTTCTTGCAGGTGACCCCTTATGACTCGCGTCCACTTTTATACAATAATCGAAATTAGGTATTTACGAATCTTATCCAAATAATAACAATTGTATTCAAATAACGTATGTATATTCGCAATGTTACAATGAAAACGTATGGCATATACTAAGTCGAATTACAAATCTTAATAACGCACGACTTCAACGGGCAACAACCGTTTGTCACACGACGGACCGTCGCTGGTGTCAGATTGACTTTCATGAACGTTCTACCGCGTTCTATCGACGTCGTCGTTATCGCGAGGTCTGGCACGAGCTTCCCGCCAATACCGAACATACTCCTCCTTGGAAGATGGCACAGCTTCCAACATGATGGATGAACGGACATTTAAAATCCTTGCCCAAGGCGTTAAACCGCACAATTCATAACGAGAATTATACAATAAAAAAAGATTAAAAAAAAAGAAAACTGACTAAATACAATAATGTAATGAATAATACATAATAATAATGAATGTAACAGACTAGAATAAATACTACAAAATAATAATACGTATACAATAACAAATACTGCAGTAATGTAATAAGCAACACCTAAACCATAATTATATTACAATTATATAATAAGGATGTGAACAAACTCCAATCGGTATGACATATTGAGGTGAACAATATCAAATATGAATAAACAAAATAAAGAAATATATTGTATATATATAGAGTAATGTTGACTCTTAACACGCAAGAATAATTAAGAACAATACTAAATATAATAAACGAGAAGAATAATAATAATAATAAATGAATAAATAATAAATAACAAGTAAAATCGACATAATAAACAAGTAATTGATGTTTGCTTATACTGGTAACTTAACCAACTTGACAAGGGGGCGAATTTAGAAATCATTGGGCAATCGTAGGCATACCACACTAACAACCCCATCCGAACCTGGAAGTGTCTCACACACCCGGGCAATACGCCATTTTAGAGGAGGGGTCTGAGGGTCTTTAATGATAACCATATCATTCACGGCGATATTTGAGATATTCTTGATCTACTTGCTTCGAACTTGGAGAGTTTGTAAATATTCATCACGCCAACGCCGCCAGAAAGATTGTACACATTGGTTTAATAATTTCCAACGATGTACCAGAGGTCGTTGACGGGGACTTAGATCGGTCTCAGGTACGTCGAGAAGAGGTTGTCCGATTAAAAAATGACCGGGTGTTAAACATTCGACTTCGGTCGGATCTGTGGACGCCTGGGTTAATGGACGAGAATTCAAAATTGACTCGATACGACATAGGATGGTGCCGAATTCTTCTAAGGTAAAGGTATGCTCCTCCATGATTCGCACCATCAATGATTTTGCGGAACGAACTGCTGCCTCCCAAAGACCACCAAAATGAGGAGTCCCGGGAGGGTTGAAATGCCAGTTACAATGAACACTAGCACCCAATGCGTCTCGATGAATTGGATCGTTAACCAAATTCCGAATTTGTCGAGCCGCGCCAACGAAATTGGTCCCGCAGTCCGTGTAAATATCGTTGGGTAAACCGCGACGAGCAACAAATCTCTGTAGCGCAGCTATAAATGCGTCCGTCGACAGATCCGTAACGACTTCCAAGTGTACGGCTTTGACCGCAAAACATACAAAAACTGATATGTAAACCTTATATTGTCGAGCCTTGCGAAGTCAATGTTCTTTCATTACAACAGGGCCGGCGTAATCGATTCCCACTTGTGAAAAAGGACGAACTTCCGATACACGGGATCGAGGCAAATCCGCCATTATTGGTTGTGGGTTAACAGCAGAAAGACGCACACACGTGGTACAATGACTGATTACCGTGCATATGAGTGATCTAACAGAGAGTATCCAATATTGGCGCCCAATAAGAGATATCACCACTCTTGGGCCACCATGACCGGTCAATTCGTGATAATGGCGCACCAATAATAACGAAATGTGCGACGATTTGGCCAATAATATCGGATGTTTTTGATCGACAGGTAAGTCCGAGTTTGAAAGGCGACCACCTACAACAATAAGACCTCGCTTGTCAATAAAGGGTCGCAAACGGGCAATCGATTTTGCGGACACGGGTAGAGCATGAATCAACTCATGACGTAAGGTTTCGAAGAAATATCGCTGTGACGAATGAGCAACGATTATAGTCGCTTGATCAAGTTCGGACCTACACAAATACGATTCCGACCATTCTTGATGACGATAACGAGATGTAAACCGACGTACGCGTGCAACGACTCTGATCATATGAACATATGACGAGAAACGCTCGATCCATTTCGGATCGGATTGCAACGCAAGAACCACCGAAGTCACAGGTTTGATCTCTGGCAGCTGTCTCGGCGACATCAACTGCTCGTCGGTGTCCCACTCCGATATAGACGATTCGAGCAGGGTGGGACCCTTCCAATACAGCTCATGAGTAATGAGCTCGTGTGGCAATATTCCGCGAAAGGCGACATCCGCTGGGTTATTTTTCGAAGTAACAATGACTTAATTTGATGAATTCGATTAGATACAAATATTTTAAACGCTACGTTATGCACCGACAGCCAATTAAGCACTATCGTCGAATCTGTCCAAGCGAAAACGTCAGTAATGTCCACCTCAATGCTCAATGTGGTTTTTATTCGTGACATCCATCGAGACAAAAGTACCGCAGCGCATAGTTCAAGTCGCGGAATCGTCGTTGAACCCGTTGGTGCCAATTTGGTTTTTGTACCGATTAATGAGATCGAAGGACTACCGGATATCTCGTTTGTTCGCAAGTATACAACGGCTGCATATCCACGCTCCGAAGCGTCACAAATTCACATAGTACGCCTTGAATACAGTGTCTAGTATTAATGAATCGAGGAACACTCAACCGTTGTATTTCTGGTATTCCAGAGACGAATTTTGTCCATGAATCCATGATATCAGGCGGTAATTGTTCATCCCAGGTTAATCCGGCTTTTCACACTCGTTGCATAAAGTGTTTGGCGAAAAACACTGTGGGGGATAAAAAAACCCAATGGATCAAATATCCGTGCAATCGACGACAACATGCCTCGTTCGTCGCCACGAAATCGACTGCATTAAAGGTGAAGTGGAAAACGTCATCACCAGGGTTCCACTGCAATCCCAATACCTTAATTCCTTCTACCTCGCCGTCGTCGAAAGACAAGGAACCGCAAGCGCGATCTTCGGGGGTACTGTATTCAACACGGACGGGGTGTTACTAGACCATTTTTTAAGGTCTAGTCCGGCTCGATATAAAATTGTAATCAGATCCGACTGAAGCTTGATTGCTTCCTGTTCGGTGTCAGCGCCGACACATATATCATCCACATACGTATGGGTAAGCAAGGCCTGGCGAACTGATGGAAAATCATCGCACTCCGAATCAGCGATCGAATGAAGCGTCCGTATGGCGAGAAACGGCGCACAGCTAACACCATATGTCACGGTACTAAGCTCATATTCCTGCAACTGTTCGTACGGTGACGATCGCCAAAATATGTGTTGATATCGTCTATGTTCCGGAGATACCATTATTTGTCGATACATTTTACAAATGTCGGTAGTAAATGCATGACGATATAGACGGAACGACAACAACGAAAATACAGGAAATACAGGAAATACAAAAAATACAGTAAATACAGTAAATACAGTAAATATGGAAGATTGTAAAGTGGACGCTAAATTACGTCATAAACCAAAATAACCACGCTCTGCTACCAAAAATGTTCGCCACAGGGGGTGCTTCTTGCAGGTGACCCCTTATGACTCGCGTCCGCTTTTATACAATAATCGAAATTAGGTATTTACGAATCTTATCCAAATAATAACAATTATATTCAAATAACGTATGTATATTCGCAATGTAACAATGAAAACGTATGGCATATACTAAGTCGAATTACAAATCTTAATTATGCACGACTTCAACGGACAACAACCGGTCGTCACACGACGAACCGTCGCCGGTGTCAGACTGACTTTCATGAACGTTCTACCGCGTTCTATCGACGTCGTCGTTATCGCGAGGTCTTCCCGCCAATACCGAAGGTATTGTAAGGAATACATTAATCTCAGTCATATTAATTCGTTTTATATATATACATCTTTTATGCTACATTAGTGTATGTCATACGCTATGCTATTTCCATTACGTGGTAGCGACTAGGAAGTTCAGGATCATTAACTGAATTGTATGAGATAACAAAAAAAACGATGTTGCTATTTATCAAATATTGAGTAATCAATAGAGATTCGATAAGATTTAAGGTCTTATTCCACGTTGGTTTGAAAAAAATTTTAAAATTATAATTTTGTAGAATATTAAATATTATCTAAACGTTATAAACCGACTTTAAAAAATAATAATTAAAAATGGAATTACATTTTTTCTGAATTATTTCTTATGATACTAATGTAGTACGTACATACTTATAGGTTTATAATTTTTTATTTTTTTTTTGCACGAGCTGCTTATTTACATTTATTGTAGCTGTTGTCATATACTGATATTTTTTTTTTTTTTTTTTTTTTATTTTGAAAATTTACAATCTGTATTATACAACACAATAAGTAAAAGAGATGACTGACATAACACATATGTAATAAAAATGACATATGAAGCACATGATGAGGGAAAATCATCCAGCGATGGTACCCTCTGGAATTTTTTTTTTTTTCATATTAATTTAACAGATCGCGGCACCAATTCCTCTTAAGGCGTCGTGGAGGGTTGTCGGGAAGAGTACGTGATGATAGGTGGGATACTAAAGGATTGGGATGGTGATGCAGTTTAGAGTGAAATTTGTTATAGTATAGTTTGGCTAGTTGATCAACTGTGGCAATTTTTAAGTCTTTGTGTAGAGTTTCATTTGATACGTACCAGGGGGCTGAGGCTATTAGCCGAAGAATGATGGACTGGGAGGCTTGGATGGTGCGGACTTGGGATAGTTTGGTGCATCCTCAGATTTGCATACCGTACGCCCAATTAGGTCTGAGTAGAGATTTATATAATGTAGATTTTGCGTGAATTGAAAGTTTAGATTTGAAAATTGGTCTAAGCAGATGAAGGCGTTTATTAATGATTTTACGTTTAGACTTTAAATGTGGACCCCAGGTTAATCTTTTGTCTAGTAAGATACCTAGATATTTTACCTGAGTCGTTGTAGGAATCTCGACTCCTTGGAGCTGAAGTGAAGGAAGGTTGTTTTTTCGAAGTGTAAACGGCACAAAGTAGGATTTATCGGGATTTATTAGAATTCTCCATTTGGTTGCCCAGGTATTTATTAGATTAAGGTGATTTTGGAGATAGGTTGAAGCTTAAATTGGGTCTGAATTGGAGGCGAGTATAGCTGTATCATCTGCATACATTGCTATGGTCGTATTTGCTGTTATTGGAATATCTGACGTATATATATTAAATAAATCTGGCGACAAGTCACTTCCCTGTGGAACACCGGCAGAGATTGGAAAATAAGATGATATTGAGTCACCTTGTCGAACTGCAAATGTACGATCACAGAGGTAAGATCGGATTATTAGATAGTATGGTGCTGGGAGAAATAATTTTAATTTGTAGAGAAGGCCATTCGCTACGTCCCTGAACTTGGCCCACCCATCTAACTTTTTTTAAGTAAAATTATTGCCAAAAGTTAGCAAATAGTTAGCAAATAATAGCAAATTTATTCCCAAAGTTAGCAAATCATTATTATATTTTTTACGATTATTTTTTTATATGGGTGGGCCAAGTTCAGGCAGCCCACCCACTTCGTCCGATTGACTCCAAACCAATGCCAAACGTTAGCAAATAGTTAGCAAATAATAGCAAATTTATTCCCAAAGTTAGCAAATCATTATTATATTTTTTATGATTATTTTTCATTTGGGTGAGCCAAGTTCAGGCAGCCCACCTACTTCGTCCGATTGACTCCAAACTAATGCCAAACGTTAGCAAATAGTTAGAAAATAATAGCAAATTTATTCCCAAAGTTAGCACATCATTATTATATTTTTTATGATTATTTTTTTATTTGGACGGGCCAAGTTCAGGCAGCCCACCCACTTCCTCCGATTGACTCCAAACCAATGCTAAATGTTAGCAAATAGTTAGTATAACATTTGTTAAGAAACATAATCATCAATATATGTTGTCGTTGTCTATTTAGAGAACCCGCTATGCCATCAGCGACAGATCTAGAGGTCATGTATGGAAGAGGGGGGGCAATTTTCAAATTTTTTTATTAAGTACTTCAAAAAAGTAACAGTATTAATTTTCGCTTATATTTTTCCATTTATCAAGACTATATAAATATACTTATAGCTATCATTTGAATTATAATATGTGATGTCAAACGCTATATTTAGCCGGTTCAATTTAGAGGTGAAATAATACATGAAAAACACGACTCAAGGGGAGGGGCGATCACCCTATCGCCCCTTCTCAAATCCGCCACCATTAATGGGTGGCATTAATTAGCATAATAATTGATGCACTATTGGGAATACATATTGAATTTTACAATGGCTTTAAGTGCAGATAGTCTTCCAATTTTCAATTGTATTGTTTTAAGTACATGTAAAATATTAAAAAGCGTTTAAAAACATGAAAGTTGAAAATGTTAAATCTTTCTATAAAAATAACTAAATTTTAATCATAAAAAATAATATATTTAATTATTGTAAATATATAGAATATAAAAAAATACAAGTTTTAGAAATATTAAAAAAAAAAAAATTAAATTAAACCTTATCAAATATTATATGCATTAATATATAATATAATATATTCTTTAAAGTACTAAACAAATAAGTAATAATATTTTGGGAAAATAAATATAGAAAACGAAATAAATTAATAATAATTATAATTAATATTATACATTTATGTAAATAAACAAATGAGGATTAGATTTGATATTTTCTAAATTCTTAATTTTTTAAATTTTATGTTCTAAGTCATTATGTTTTTCCCATTGACCATGTACTCGTCTTACATAAGTTACGTAGTGATTTGAAATATAATTGATTACTCCAACTAATGTATATCTGAAGAATAAGAATAATATTTGAATTATTAATCATCTTAATATTATTTTTAACTAATAAATACATTTTTATTAAATAAAATTATATAAAATATATTATATATTATTAATTTTTATAATTTACTATACTTAATAAAATTTATCTTTTTATTAAGTTAAATTAATAACATTTGATTTTGATTCCTATTTATAATTTTTTTTTTTTTATGTTTTCCCATCAGTATAGGTGACTAACATGAGCTACACAAAATATACAGACACAAAGAACAAAAAATAAGGCCTTCCCTAATCTTTGGTTATTAATTTTATCTATGTTTCCATATAATTTAGGTAGTATAGATTTACAAAAGATTTTTATTTAATGATCATTTAAAATTATTGGATAAAGAAAAGAAAGAAAAGGAAATCGTATTTGTAGACTTAGCGATCGCAAGGCACAACCACAAAAAGTGTGAACAATAGGACGTTTCGCCCCTCATATCCGTTTACAGTACTAAGATCAATTAAACAATAGCATACACCAGTATTACAGGGTTTTTATACAAAACCAGATAAACACTACGGTAAAAATAACGTTTTTAATGTTGTTAAATTTAGATTTTTTAAATATTTGTATTAAAACAGTTTATTAATATTTGTTTTATATTTTTCTTACATACTTAAAAAAAATTATATTATGTTTTTAAAACATTTTTTGGCTATTTTATCAATTATTATATACATACAATGAATATATTTATATTCAGTTTAAAATATTTAAAAAAATTTAGAGGTTTTCAATAAGATATTTCATTTGTAACCACACAAAATTGTTATTTAAAATAAATTGTTGGTCAAATCAATCCAGGTCATGTAATTAATTTCATGTGTGCGAAAATACTGAGATGTTAAGAATGATAAAAGTTTAATTTGTAAATATTTTATTAAACTATTAGAAGTACAAACCATGATTATTTTATAATTTATATTATATATCCACTTAAAATTTAAATAAAGAAACCAAGTTATAATTCATAAAAATTATTTTAATATGATTGAGTATTTATTTATTTTTACTAAAATAAAAATGTAGAATAGTTTACTTATTTTTTGAACAGAGATTTTATTTTATATAATTAAATTTTTATTACTTATATCTAAACAATTTATGGTTTTTCCTTTTTATAAGTCAAATATTCTAAGTATACAGTATAGATAAATGGCAATTTTCAGTTTTTTTGTCATATTATTATTGTTATAACAAGTAGATAGGTGAGTGATGTTAGAGGTATAGATGTATATACGGAAAAATATAATTAAGCAATAGTAAACAGTTAAATAAATTGAAGTTAAAATGAATATAGTTTATGCCTGAACTTGGCCCACCCAAATAAAAAAATAATCGTAAAAAATATAATAATGATTTGCTAACTTTGGGAATAAATTTGCTATTATTTGCTAACTATTTGCTAACGTTTGGCATTAGTTTGGAGTCGATCGGACGAAGTGGGTGGGCTGGCTGAACTTGGCTCACCCAAATGAAAAATAATCGTAAAAAATATAATAATGATTTGCTAACTTTGGGAATAAATTTGCTATTATTTGCTAACTATTTGCTAACTTTTGGCAATAATTTTACTTAAAAAAAGTTAGATGGGTGGGCCAAGTTCAGGGACGTCCATTCGCTCCGTGACCGTTGCCCGCAACACACGTATCAGTTATTCATGTAGATATATTTTTCTTTTTCTCTTCTCAAAACTACTCAATTTAACTGTGAATGGTGTCAAAAAAATCAGGTTATCGGCCTGTTTATCCTCCTGAAAACCAACAACACGGAAATTCAACTTCTCAGGCCCAAATCGCCAAAAATCGGTAATTATAATTATAATTCGATATCTGGGTAATTAAACGTCTTCTATGCTCCCCGGCATAGCCGGCGGCAGCTAATTATATCTCTTATCCAAGTCGCGATAACGACAACACGCAATGAACCGCAATAATAATATAAATAATAAAAGCTCGAAAAATAAAAACACAAACAAAAATAAAACAAATTCCATTTCGTCAAATAGTACACAGAGTGCATCAAGTGATGTGTTTGATAATTCTGATATGGACATAGATGCTTCTGCAAATAATTCTAAAAAATCCGGACTTAGAAATCTATCATCAACTAACGAACCTTCCGTAAATAAAATAGCAAAAATGACAGAAAAAAGTATATTTTCAACGACAAATAGATATTCTAGCCTGGCTGCTGATGACAACCCTAAGGTAGTGAATCCACATCAAAATCCATCAAACGAAGCCTCAAATGATATTAGTGAGCCCGCTAAACCTCCTCCATCTCCACCACCAATCACAGTACAAGGATTACTTAATTTTACTGCTCTTCGTAAGGATTTTCTCACACTTCTTGGTTCAGAAAATTTCTTATTCAAATCATCGTCTAATGATGTAAAAATCTTCACTAAGAATTCTGATTCTTATAGAGCTGCTATAAAATATCTTAAGGAAAAAAAAGCCGAATTTCACATTTATCAGCCACGTGAAAATAAAGCTTTTCGTGTTGTTATACACAACATTCATCCTTCCACCCCATTAAGTGAGGTTGGAATCGCCATCCAAGAAATTGGATATACAGTGCGTCAAGTTGCTAATGTCCGCCACAAAATAACAAAAAAAAATATGCCACTCTTTTTTGTCGATCTCGAACCTGCTGAGATTAATAAAGACATATTCCATATTACATCCATTCTTCATAACAAAGTTCGAATCGAAGAACCACATAAACGTCGGGAAATAACCCAGTGTCAAAACTGTCAAAAATATGGCCACTCTAAAAGCTACTGTGCACACCCACCTCGCTGCGTTCGCTGCGCTGATTTCCACACGTCTTCATCCTGCACCAAATCAATAGATCTACCTCCAACATGCGCCCTCTGTGGAGGAAGTCATCCGGCAAATTACCGTGGATGTACTGTTCACAAAGACCTACAGAAGCTTCACAAAAATGTCAAAACTACAACTAAACAAAATGTTAATTTAAACTATAATGTAAATGGGGGTAAAACCACTAACGATGGAACACCCTCTAATCAACCCACTTTAAATTTAAATAATATTAAGGAATTCCCAAGTCTTCCTGTGATCATGACTCATTCTCAAAATACAATTGATAAACCAAATTACATTAAAAATAATCATTACAATTCAAATATGTTAAATACTCAACTCGATAACAACTTAACCTCACATTTTCCTCATTCTTATCAGAATTAAAATTAGTAATAAATCCATTAATTCAACTTCTTACTACTGTCATAAATAAATTAATTCTTAAAGATGTTAAATAGACAAACGAACACTAACTCCCTTAAAATTTTCCTTTGGAATGCAAACGGTCTTAAACGTCATGAACCTGAACTACTCAACCTATTCATAGAAAAACATATAGACATCGCACTTATCTCGGAAACTCATTGCACTCCAAATACTAAAAACTTTTTTCCTGGGTATAACATATATCAAACCGACCATCCTGATGGCTCCACTCATGGTGGCTCAGCCATTATAATTTCAAAAAAAATTCAATGCCAACTATTACCAAATCGTAAAACCCACACTATTCAAGCCACGAACATCTTAATAACTTTGAATCATATCCCCACAACTATATCCTCAGTTTATTGTCCTCCAAGGCCTGCAATAACATTTGAACATTTCTCCCAATTTCTGGACTCACTCGGACGTACATTTCTTATCGGTGGAGATTTCAATGCTAAGCACCCGCAATGGGGCTGCCAAATTGAAAACACCAGGGGAAGGATGCTTAAAAATGTCACACAAAACACAAGAATTGCATTCATATCTCCTCCGGGACCTACTTATTGGCCCTCTCACCAAAATCGGCACCCCGATATATTAGACTATTTCCTAACCACAATTCCAAGACACATAACTCATTCCATAAAAAATCTAGTAGATCCAGCTTGTGACCACAGTCCAGTTCTTCTCAATCTGAATTGTGAAATTTCCTGCAACCCACCCCGTCCTTCCTTAGCAAAGGGACCAGTTAATTGGAGTTCCTTTTCAAAAAATCTAGAAAATGCTACTAACCTAAAAATCTCACTTAAATCAACCGACCAAATAGATGAAGCAGCGCAAAATTTAACGACTTCAATACAAACTGCTGTTTATAAATCATCATATGTCACAACTACACCTGACAATTCCAAAAATAATACTCTACCCCTCCAAATCCAAAAATTAATAGCAAAAAAAAGAAGAGTCCGCTCATGCTGGCAAAGATCCAACTTGCCTTCGGATAAAAGATTATTAAATAATTTATCAAATTTAATTAAAAAACTCATTATAAAACACAAATCCAACTTTTTCCAAGAAAAATTTCAATCACTTAATTGTAATGACGGCTCACTGTGGAAAACCACCAAAAATATTCTCAAAATCAAAGACCAAACTGCGCCTCTCAATGGTCCAAATGGAGAGCTAGCCATCTCAGACAAAGATAAAGCTGAACTTTTCGGAGTCCATCTTTCAAAAATATTTATGCCACATTCTAATATTAATCCTGAATCTGTACACCTCAACGATATTGCTAAATTTCTTAATAGTCCATTACCAATGTCTCTCCCAGCGAAACATACAACCCCAAATGAAATTAAACATTTAATTAGTAAGCTAAAACCAGGGAAATCACCTGGATATGACTTAATTACAAACAAAATATTACAATATTTACCCAATAAAACTCTATTACTTCTTGCATATATCTACAACTCCTGTTTAAGACTCTCTCATTTCCCATTAATCTGGAAATTTTCCATAGTAATACTTATACATAAATCTGGTAAACCCAAACATCTACCATCATCTTATAGACCCATAAGTCTCTTACCAGTTTTAGTAAAATTATTCGAGAAAATTATCCTTAAAAGAATTAGACCACTCATACATTCAAAAAATATAATACCTTACATGCAATTTGGCTTTAGATCTTCTCACTCGACAGTACAACAAATCCATAGACTCACTGATAAAATTCAAACTTCATTTGAAAATAAAGAATACTGCCCCGGGGTTTTTCTAGATGTGGCCCAAGCGTTTGATAGAGTCTGGCACGATGGCCTTCTCTACTGATATTTAAAAAAAATACCAACACTCCAATGCAATAAAGTTGTTCGTAATATACGTTTTAGTCCGGTTTTAAATTTTAAACGTACATTCGTACCAAATATAATTTTCAGTTTAACTCGTTCTTAACTAATATCACTTCTTTTTTCTGCACATATATTATAAATTATCATAAAGACATACAATATCTGAGCATTAAATGTATTTAGTTTAATTATATATAAATGGAATATGTAATAATCGAACCGTTGGAGAAATATAATTTAATATTACTCTGAGATTTAGAAATTTTGATGGACCCATGTTTTTCATACCAAATATTTTAAATTCAAATTTCAGTATTTCCTTGTGACCTATGCGACATATTAAAAACCTATATGAATTCACATATTGAAAATGCAAACCAAATGTCTTCGAGTTGCAATCATTAAATAATTTCTTTCTGTAGTTGTTATACACTGATATATTATAATTTATTCTTTCCGTAACTGTAAGAATAAATAAAAATATATTTATCTAATAAATCAAAAGCTTCGCTCATACTTCATAGTATTCCAATAAAAATTGATCAAAGCTCAGATCCAAATATTGTTGAGTTATCAAATGCTGGAAAATTCTCATCAAAATTACACGTTTGCGATTGTATATTAACATAAAAACAAATTAAAATTTTTATTGTAATATAGCATTGATAATTTTTCTCTGAATCTAGTGTTAAGCAAGGTCTATGTACGAAATAAATGTCTCAAGCAAATCAAGTCTCTAAAGAAATAAAAAATGTTAATTTAGTTATCCTTTTAGTATCATTTGATTACCGGCCAGCCCCGAAATCTGTTAATAGTTAATGGTATGCAGTCTACTCATCATCCATCCAATAAAATCAACATTTAAAACTACTGTTTACCTATACAATAACTGCAATGCGATTAGGAATTTTATTGACATTTATTGTTCCCATAGGAGTAGCAGTATCCAAAGATTGATAATATTTAAAAATGTTTGATAAATTTAATAGTTTTCGTTTTGCAACATATGGAATAACGATATTTTCAAATGTCTTCAATCATATTATAGTTATAATGCAATTACAGCTTTTTGTTAAATCTCCTTCATTTTGATTCGTTATATATATATACATCTTTTATGCTACATTAGTGTATGTCATACGCTATGCTATTTCCATTACGTGGTAGTGACTAGTACCTTCAGGATCATTAACTGAATTGTAAGAAGTAACAAAAAAAAGAATGTTTTTATTTATGAAATATTGAGTAATCAATAGAATCTCGATAAGATTTTAAAGTCTAATTCTACGTTGGTTTCAAAAAATTTCAAACATTATAATTTTATAGAATATTAAATATTATCTAAACGTTATAAACCGACTTTAAAAAATAATAATTAAAAATGGAATTACATTTTTTCTGAATTATTTCTTATGATACTAATGTAGTACCATTGATTATATAATATACAGATTAGCCATTCTATACAAAATAGTGGCGACCAACCGTTGGCCGTCAGCCGCTATACAGCGCTGTAGTAGAAACGGCCGTCAACAGAGGGTACTCTACCGCCCATCGTACATGGTTAGACGGGTAGTGGTGGCGGTAAATCTTTGATTTGTTATTTATGGGTAAAACCAAATTATTTTCTGCTACAATATTATTTTCTTTGCGTCGCTCAGTGGCCAGGAACCACGTTAACATTACTTCCCACCTGCCAAGCTACAATATTATATTTTGTGTTTATAATAACAAAATAATACCGGAAAAATGTATAAAAATAAAATGAAATATGATTATTGAATATATTATGGTAAATTGTTCACTTATCAATGTGGTGTGTATCGTGTGGTTCGATGTCCATTTGTTGATTTTATGTTAATTTTATTGAAATACTCGGGAACACATGCCAATACGTAAATTGTGGGAGATCTTGGCACAAATTTAAAAATTTTAAAATGTTTAGGTTTCCAAAAGATAAGAATAGATTAGAAATATGGAAAATAAATTCAGGTATGATTAAAACTTTTATGTACTTTAGTATTTTGATATAATTAAGCGGCAGCACGTTTTACGAAGCATAGAAACACATGGACCACCCGACAAATATAAAAAAAATTATTGACATGTATTATAATATAAATTATAATGGTTATTATGTCAAGTATTTATATTTATTAAAAAAATAGGATAATAATATATTTAAAAATATAACCAATTAATATCTAAATTATCAACGACTTTAAAGTTATTTTATTCATTATTAATTATTAAGTTTCTTATTAACTTTAAATATGTTTTTTTTATATTTATAAACTTTAATATTTTTAAACCATCGTGTGTGAAGCTCACCAGCTAAAGTAAAATGATTACTGAAATTTGAATTGTTATGTGGTGTATATAACAATTACGAAATATTGGATTGGTTGGGATGATAGTGAGTATGCAGGGAAGTACCACAAATGTATTTCCCCACACAAATGAATAAGATGTTTACTCGGCGATTGTCATTTTAAGAAATATATTGCTTGTACACTATAACAACGACATCTATCGACCATCCGTATAAATAAAATTTTAGTCGCCAAATATCCCTATATCATGGCTTATCTGTATATTATAAAATCAATGGTAGTACGTACATACTTATAGGTTTATAATTTTTTATTTTTTTTTGCACGAGCTGCTTATTTACATTTATTGTAGCTGTTTTCATATACTAATATTTAAAAAAAAATACCAATACTCCAATGCAATAAAGTTGTTCGTAATATACGTTTTAGTCGGGTTTTAAATTTTAAACGTACATTCGTACCAAATATAATTTTCAGCTCAACTCGTTTTTAACTAATATCACTTCTTTTTTCTGCACATATATTATAGATTATCATAAAGGAACACAATATCTGAGCTTTAAATGTGTTTGGTTTAATTATATATACATGGAATACGTAATAAACGAACCGTTGGAGAAATATAATTTAATATTTCTCTGAGATTTAGAATTTTTGATGGACACATGTTTTTCATACCAAATATTTTAAATTCAAATTTTAATTTTTCTTATTGACGTTTACTACTATTACTACTACGACTACTACTACTACTACTACTACTTTCGACATCTAGGTGAATTTAGGTAAAAAAAAAGGTACAGATAAAGAATAATTTGTTATTGTTTCTTCATAATAATCATAATAGTAATAATCAAATATTTAAATGGTAGGTACATGATAATAGGTGAAAAAAAATTTTAATTTATTAATGTTATAGTTAGCATTGGTTGTTTTCTGCATGTTATGAGAATTCTGGTATATAATTAGAAACAGCTGCTTGTAAAGTTGAATCCAAATTACTGTTTATTTGGTTTCCAACCTATCCTAACCTAACCCGGCTCAAGTATTTTAAAGTCGTTGAATCTTCTTTTAAATTCGGATCGTAAATGTTGACCTATATTTTTATGGTTTGTAGGATCATAAATATTTTTAGGATAAATAATTATTGTTTCTTGAAGCGTAGGGAAATGCTGGACATCACCATTTTTCATTTTATTTTCCCAATATGCCAATTTACTAGAAAACGCTTGAACATGTAATATCATATTAATAATTTGTTTTTCTTTTCATTGTAACTCTAAATTTAGGAAATTAATATTTTCAGTAATATCAACTAAAAATTCAAAATCTTCAAGCCATTTAATATTTTTTAATTCTTCATAACCAATATCAGTTTCTTGTAAAAAAAATTTAATTTGGGGGTAATAATTCTTTAAAACGATGTAGTACTTTACCTTTATTTATCCAACGAACGTTAAACTGTAAATAGTAAATCTCCATAATGGCAATCTACTTCGTCCACCAGTTCACGAAAAAGACGTCTTTTAATGCCTTACCTCTGATGCTGTTTACAATTTTCACTACAAGTTCCATAACATTGTTCATATTTATAACTGAACCACACAATGCTTGTTGATGCGTTATATAATGATATTGGAAAAAATTAGAAAATGAATTATCATTTTTGCATAATGCTAAAAATCACTTTTTATTTCCACAAAATGCTGGGGATCCATCAGATGTAATACTAGCTAATTTTTCAATTGGAATTCCTTTTTCTTCAACAAATTGTTTAAATGTTTTAAAAAAAATCTTGTCCTTTCGTTCTTCCGGTTAACGATAAGACTTTTACAAACTCTTCTTTCACAGAAAAATCGTCAAAACACATTCTGATGATAATAGAAAGTTATGCTGTATCAATCATATCGTTAGATTCATCCATTTGTAAACTGAAGTATGAACATTTTGATAAATCAGTCTGTAGTTGAGTTTTTTGATTTAAAGATATGGCTCCAATACGACGCATTACTGTGTTACTTGATAATTGGATTGAATTATTGGCACTTAAAAATTCACTTTTGTTTTTGAAATCCGTAAAAAGTGAGTTAGAAGCTTCTTTTATTAATTCACCATCGGAAAACGGTTTTTTCTTCTTTGCTAATAAGTATGCTACTTTAAATGAAGCAATAGTTACATTTTTACCAAAAATAAAATGTGAGTGCACGTGCCCTTGCAGATAAATTTGGAATAGGGAGAACTCAAGCAACCGATTTAATAAAAAATAATGAAACAATTTTAAAATTATGGAAATCCCATGGTAACGATCAAATGAAAACTATAAAACAGCATAAAACCGAATCAGTTAATGTAAACATTGTTATGTACAATTGGTTTTGTGCTACTCGTGCTAAAAATATTCCAATCAGTGGATCAATACTTAAAGAGAAGGTTTTACAAGTAATTAAAAAACTTGAAATTGAAATTTAAAGTTACAGAATATAAATTTAGTATTTTCACACTGTCAGCCTCTAAATCAAGGTATACTACAAAATTTTTAAGTTATTTTCCTACAAATGATACTTAGGCGAATATTATTACAGATTGATGTAGTCAAAAACGCTGACGATCTTGCAAAAAGTATTATTGTATTAGACGCTTTGATGTGGATTAAGCAGTCTGTAATGTAGATAACAGATAGTTGTGTTCCTAAATGTTTTAAAAAATCAGGTTTTGTTTAGGAAAATTTGCCTGTAGACTTAGATAACACAGATATCGAAAACGAAATAATCGTTGGTGAACAATTAGTTAATATGCTACCAACTCATATGCTAAGTGAAGAGTTTTTTCGGTCGACGAAAATCTGAGCACTGAAGAAGATAGCATTGATATCACGTCATTCATTACTACAGATAATGACGAGGAGGAAACAAATAAAGAAACTGAAGAAATTGATAAACCTGAGTGCAATGTATCAAATTATTCAAAAGTTGTCATTCAATTAAAACAATTAGCTGTTTTCACTCGTCAAAAAGGTGACGTAGATATTTATAATCAGTTAAAATCGCAGAAATTAATTTTGAAAAAATTGTTCAAATAAAAATAAATTTAAAACAAATTAATATAACTCAATTTTTTTAATTTAAATATTTTTGTATTATATATAAATATGAATTACACATTTTTAAATACTTATATGAGAATTTTTTTAAATTTTAAATTATACCTACATTATGAAAAGTCATAAATATATTTTTGGTACCTATATTCATATTTGTTACTTATTTAGTATTTTATTTTTAAATTTTTTATGCACTCTATATAGCGGTCACCTCGAAGATATTTCATTGCTGTTAACGGTCACCTCTGTAGTACGGTCACCTCTAAATAGCGGTCATTATTTCCGGTCCCTTCGGTGACCGTTATATGGAAGTTCTACTGTATATATATTGACAATTTTCATAAGGATCTACAAAAAAATTCAAACTTGCTCGACCGAATGGATACTTCAATCTTCCTCGAAATCATCCCTGACTGTTTCTGGTTTAATATTCTTTAATGCGGATTTTATCCAAAAAATTGTATCTAAAACGTTTATAAATTTGTTTTATAGTTATAAACCTATTACTATTTCGGGTCAATCGATTTTCGTTAAATAGTCCATTCTTATATATATACTCGTATGTATAAACAATGTACAAATACACGTCGTAATTAAATCTGATACGTTATGTGCAACATTTTTGCCGAAAATAGCTATGATATCTACATATCGTACACTGTGTTTTCACGTCTCGTTACTTTGATCATTATCATCGAGGTGTTCGCGACTATACGCGTATAATGGCGTGTCAAAACATACATATATAGGCGAGTTCCTCAAGCGAATTATTATCACATCACATCTCTCATGTGGTATATCGTATACGATATTATAACTATCAGACGCGATTAATTCATATGCGATAAATGTGTATTGTTCACGCGTACCGCGAGATAGGCGTATATCATTTACCATGACGAGCGTTTAAAAATCTCGACAAATGTTATAAAAAAAACACGAGGAAAAAGCCATTTCACGTAAAACGAAATCGCGCGCCCCCGAGATCAGACCGAACGTTTGTTCCATTTTACGTGTATCAGAGTAGCCGCGAGTCGGTGGCACTTTGATTGCGATTACCGACGAGAATGTTTACACGTCGAAAATCACAAGTGAATACCGTTAATAAAATGTGCATGCCATGTACGAGAATTTCGAAACGTGTCCGGCACCAATCGGTCACAACGACTTGTACGAGTTAGTCAGTGGGGTGTGTTTATGTCATCGAGGTGTAACGATGAGTGAAATCCGGATACGACACTATACTATGAACAGAAATCCTCGAAACGCTCGCGTTTGTGCGCCCATCCTGTTAATTCGTTACTGTACGATTATTTATTAGTAGGTATAAAAGAGCGGTTCTAGTTCCCCCACAAATCCTCCCAAATCCTCCACCCCCTAGCCAACTACTTCAATTAACCCCAATTGACCCCAATTGATCTCAATTAACCCTAATTAACCCCAATTAACCCTAATTAACCTTTATTTTTTTTTACACTTGGACCGACCGAAGTCATTTCACCCCCAGCACCATCGTTTATTAATACATGAACATTATAATCATTATTTTTATGTTACAAAAGTTGGGGGCCTCTAACCACCCTATATTTGGCAGCCGGCCTACATAAATGAAACTTAACTATTGTGTTGCTTGTCGTCTTCGTTCCTCTTCCTCTTTTTTGAGCATGATCTCGGTTATGAACCTCTTTGTTGCCGTCCAGTACGCGGCGTTTGATGTCATGAGCTCCACGAGGTTGTCTGGAGTGATAACTGTGTCGAGGACTGTCTCGAGTTCGCGCCTCCTTACATACCATGCATCGCATACAAAGATAGTGTGTAGCGCATCGTCCTCGGTATGCCCGCAAAACTAGCACGCTGGTGATTGGAGTTTTCCGAACCTGTGGAGATATGACGCAAAGCAGCCGTGTCCAGAAAAGGCCTGGGAGAGATGAAAGTTCATCTCCCCGTGCCCTTCTGCCATGCCATACCTCCAGGTTCTTGATTATCCTGTATGTCCAGCGTCCCGTCGCGGCGACGTCCCACCTGCTCTGCCAGCGGCGGAGCAGATTCTTCTTCGCGCTTCCCCGGGTGGCGTCCGGTAACGCCTTCGCCGCATAGTTTTCCTGCCTCTCCAGTGCTAGGAGGTCCACGGGGGGCAGATCTGCCAGCACAAGGGCAGCCTCCAGCGACACTGTACGGTACAGCAAGGCTACCCTTTGCGCGGCTTTGCGCTGAACTCTTAGCAGTGTCTGTCGGCCTGTACAACTTATTCTCTGCGCCCAGACCGGAGCTCCGTACAACATAATTGATAGGGCGACGCCGCCCAGTAGTCTTCTTTTCCTCGGCTTTGTGGCGCTCACATTGGGTAGCACTCTGCCGATCCTATTCATTGCGCTGCTGGCCTTGGCCGCTACCGTGCGGGCGTGCTCTGTGAAATTCAACTTTCTATCCAGCTGGATGCCCAGATATCTTATAGTATTTGTGGCTGCTATGTTTGCGCCACCTACCACGATTGTCATATCGTTATGGAGACGGGCTTTTGCAAACACTATGGTCTCCGACTTGTGTTCGGCCATTTCCAGCCCCACTGTGGTCAGCCATATTCTCGTGCGCGCTGCTGCTTCCATAAGGATCCCCTCCAGCTGATACGCCTCTCTGGCCCTCGCGACCAGCGCCACGTCGTCAGCGAAGGCCAGGAACTGAGTATCCGCTGGTAGGTGGATCCGAAGTAAGTCATCGTACAGGACGTTCCACAATGTGGGTCCAAGCACGGACCCCTGTGGAACGCCGCAGGACATTGTCTTGTTGGCATTGGCCCCCTCCGGACCTATTGTTAGGGTGCGGTCTCCCAGGTAGCTGTCTATTATCCTGCAAAGGTAGCTCGGGACGTGTTTATTCTCCAACGCCTTCAATATTGCCACCCATGGTGCTGTGTTGAAAGCATTGGCAATATCTAACGTGAGCATACCGACTCCATGACGCGGTAGATTAGATTGAGCGTACTTCACTAACCAGTCTACCACGTCAGTGGTGGAGTGCCCTCTCCGGAATCCGAACTGTTTCCCATGCAGCCGGTCGTTGTCCTCTAGGTACGTCCTAAGCCTGCCATCTATGATCTTCTCGAGCAATTTACCTGCGCTGTCGAGCATACACAGGGGTCTGTAAGAGGAGGAAGTGTCCAGCGGTTTGTTTCCTTTTCGAAGGAGCACGAGTCGAATCTTTTTCCACGCTGTCGGAAAATGGCACTCCTCGATACACCTGTTGTAGACGTTTAGCAGTATTTCCGGTCGGCTGATGGCTATTCGCTTGATTGCCGTGCTAGGGATCTCGTCTGGGCTGAGAGCGGTGTTGCCTTTTAACGCCCGCGCGGCCTGCAGTAGCTCGTCCACGCTTATCAGGGCGACTTCCTGGGTAATGTCTTCCGCCAGTTGCCAGGCGTAGGGTTCCCTGCCCGGGTGGGTAGGAAAGAGGCCCTGGACTATGCTTTGCAGCCTTCCCGGCTTAAAACAATTTTTAATTAAAACAATTCGGGTACAGGAGGGGGTTTGACTAGTTTGTCCATCACAAGCCTGTATGGCGTCCCCCATGGGTCTTTCTCCACCAGATCGCACATCCGCTTCCACGATTCGTCCTTAGCTATTTTGATTGCGGTAGCCAGAGCCCGTTTGGCTGCTTTTGCTGCTTCATACTCAGGAGTGGCGTTTTGGTTTCCTTGTCGCTTCCTTTTCCTCTGATACACCCTGCGTAGATGGTTGGCGGTTCTCCGAAGCGTTGCGATGTTTGGAGACCACCAGTGAACCGATTTTCTGTTGCTATTTGGGGGATGGAGCGTGGTGCTCGTGTCATGGATGTTCGCAATAAGAGCCTCCGCGTGCTCTTCCGCGTTTGTGATCGAAGGATCGGTGTCAATCAGTTTTGAGGCGAGGGCGGAGTCCAACTGTTTGTAGTTGACTCTTCGTCTGGGCCTGGAGGGAGGGAAAATGCCGGCCGTCTCGCTGTATTTGTACCAGATGTAGTTGTGGTCGCTCAGCGACGTCTCGTCGAGAACGGTCCAGTCTCTTATCATGTTAGCTATGTCAGAAGAAGCAAAGGTTATATCGATGATAGTGCCTTTGTGGAACGTTTGCTTATTTCCCTGGTTGCATAATAGCATTCCAGTAGCGTGTATCAAGTTTGAGAGTGCCTCGCCACGCCTGCAGTCTTTCTTGGAGCTCCAGTCAGAGTGGTGAGTGTTAAAGTCACCTGCGACTAGCACCTTGCTGTTTGCGCTTCTAATACTAATTTCCAGCCTTGAGAGGAACTCCAGGTACTCAGCAAAGGATGTGTTTGGTGACCAGTAGCAGGAATATAGCCTCAGGCCACGCGCCTCGATCCACCTGAAACCGTTCTCGCTTGAACCCAAGTTGTCAATAGGGATTCTAGCGGTGTTTATGATCGCCGCTTTTCCGTTAAAATCTGTGTACCAGTGCTGGCCTTCGTTTTTATTGTACTCGCACACTAGAATGAGATCTGCTTTCGTTTCAGCGATCGTCTGCCCCAAGAGGTGTTGCACCGCCTTGGAGCAGTTCAGGTTGACTTGCAGGAATTCCGTCATCTCTGGCGGCGGTCCTGCAGCCATCTTCTGAAGGTCTGACATTTGCCACCTCCTGAGAAGTGGTTACCAGCATCGTCACCCTTTTCTGTGCTGCAGAGGCCACAGCGTGGTTCAGCTTTGCAGCTTTTTGCCTCGTGTCCCGCTCTCCAGCATTTTTTGCACAGATTGGTGCGATCGGGGCCGGGACAGGAAGACTTCCTGTGTCCGAACCCTAAGCACCGAAAGCATCTAATTATCGGGGTGCGCATCCTGATCGTGCAGTGCGACCAGCCGATCCGTAGCCGTGTTCCCGATACCAACTCATTCGCGGGTCTTGCTGGAAGCAGAATAACTGCCGTCATTTTTCCTCCATAACCGGGTTTTATCGCCTTGATATCTTCAATCGGTATCCTGGTGGATATTTTGGTAGATATTCCGGTGAGCAGTTCTTTCTGAGTGAAGTCCTCGTCTAGCCCACGTATTTCAACAGCTACCGTGGTTGTTTTAATTCGAGTTTCCGTTCCCGTTACGTTTTCCACAGCAGCTCTCACCTGTGAGGTTTATGTCGTTCTCTTCTTCATCTGGATAAGTAGGTTACCTTCCAAAGTTTTCCTCGCCGTGTCCACCTTGTCCGTTAACCCAGCCTGGTGCAGGCTGTTTTTTAAGCTCTTGAGCGTGTCGGCGTATGATTTATTTTCCTGTACCTTTACGATGACCGCGTCCGGTGTAACCTTGGCTAGATTTTTGTTCGCCCGTCGTTTGGTCACCTTTATCCAGGGTTCTCCATTGTTATCCGGCTTATCCACCTTGCGTGTTACCAGCTCCGCTACTCGCGCTTGCTGCTGCTCTGGCGGCAGTTGTTGACGCTGCTGCCTTGCCGATCGCCGCTTTGCTTTTTTCCCAGGTAGTGGCGTCCGCGTTTCGTCGGCCTGACTGCCCCCCTGCTGCCGAACCCGCTGTTGATGCTATTTCTTCTGTTGCTGGTTGTCCTTGTCGTTCATCTCAGCCACCAGCCCGGAGATAATTATATTTTGGCTGAGGATCATCGATTTGAGTTCAGCTAACGCTTCCTTGTATTCGCTGGGTATGACGGTAGGTTGTTCCTTACTACCCGGTGTCGGTTCTGGCTGCACCGGGGCACCGGGTGTAGGGCCGTTCCTGTTAGTCTCGTTTGGTGTCTGCCCCGCCTCCACCTGGGTGGCCCCGCCTGTCCGTCTAGCTGGATCTCCGTCTATTGTCTTACCTCGGCTGGGGCCCCTTCCCCATTTGACCAACTCTTTCGTAGCGTTGGCCAATGTGGCCACCAGGTATTTTATTTCCTTTTTAGTGTTGGAGGTTGAGATTATCTCTTCCTCCAATTTCTTTGCTGTGCTGCAGACTACGTCGAGGTATCTTGAGTATCGATCGTTTCCATCGGGTACCTCCGTGTCCAAGGCTTTGAGCTTTTCAGCCAGTTTGTTCTTGCTGTCATTCCATTCCGTGCCCGTTTCTCCCTGTGGTGCCAGTTTCCTTTGCGTGCCCTTGAACACGACTGTCTCGACTGTCGCTTTGATTCCCACTGAGAAGGCCATGCCGGACACCCCCTCAGCTGGGTTTGGGCTTGCTGATTCGACCCCTGAGGTGAGCCCACCCTCAGTTGCCGTCCCCCGAAGTCCAATCCCTCCCGATAGGAGGGCTTCAGGACGAGATTCCTTTCTGTAGTTTGTGTTCATCATTAGTTTTGCTGTTGGCTTCTGTCCACTGACGACGTTAGCCACGCGTCGTCTGTCGTTTTTCGGCCGTGATCCGGATCTATGAGGGTGCTGGGGGGCAATCAATTCCCCAGCAGTGTTGGAAATCTTAGTCAGGTTATTCTCCACTTCGTCTTGTCCAACATGGGAGGCCCTGCTGGCGGAATACACCGCCGTTGGCATAACACTAAGTATCATCGAATAACCCCTCAAGCCCCCTCCCCACGACAAGGTAATTTCCATAAGAAGGAACCCTAATTAACCTTAAATTAACCCCAATTAACCTTAAATTAACCTTTCGATAATTGATCAATTTCCACCAAATTAACCTTAGTTACCCTAATTAACCTCAATAAACTTCAATTAATCTTTGATAATTGATCAATTTCCATCTAACTTCCTCAGTAAACCCTAATTATCGTCAATTAACTCCAATTAACCTCAATTAACCTTTGAGAATTGATCAATTATCACCTAATGAACTCTGCTCATCATCGTTCCACTCGCGTACACCGTCAGTTACTCGATTGACTCCTAACCCTCTTTCACCGGTGTAATTGAACGATTCACTGATACGCCCAGATAATGTGCCGTGTAATCGCGTGATTAAACCTTTTTTTCATCATACACATACACACACACACACACGCCGCGATCGTCTCCTGGACACCGCGATGGACACCGCGCGACGACGCGTGGACGGCGTTTCGGTGTCGGCTCCCCCCAACTCCGCTGCTCACCGTAAAATGATTTTGACACCCGCCCACACGCCACGATACGTCACTCTCATTCATCCGTCAGACCGATACACCCGAACGTCCTGCGACCACCCGCCGAGCCGAGTTATCCCCGCCCGTGACGCGACACGCCGCCGCCGCCGTTTATAAACCTAAACGTCCTCCCGTCCCTTTCCTTGCGCACGAGTCCTCCCCCCCGCCACGCCATCAACGTCAGACACCCATCCCACCCCGCCGCATCCACCACCGACGATCTCAACATGATGTCTTATTGTATAATATGTACGTATATATTGTCGGTTTGTAATCTTTGAACAAAATATTTGAAATTCAGATTGTATATGTTATTTTCACTGGAAAGGCGAGAACACTACTCGATGATATAAAAATATGCATAACGAGCGTTTTAAATAAATACTGAAATACTCATTTCAAATCAGTCTGTTTCCAGCAGTCTTTCGTGTTATACAATTTAAAAAGTGAACACATTCCAGAAAAAAATATTATAACTATTTTTTCTTCAAGTTAATTTTTTATTTAATTTAATATCATCATGTTTAACTGTACTGCCTGTACAAAAACCTACACCAATAAAAGTAATTTATCAATACACATGAAAACACATGAGGATTCAACATTTGTGTGCACCGTCTGCTCAACAATTTTTACTAGGAAGGACAATCTTGGTAGACACGTCAAAAGCGTACACGGTAAGTAATTTGTTTTATTTACCCCCTCTGCGTGTAATATTCAAACATCATTTCATTTTGAATTAACAAATATGAATTTGAATGCAACATTGCTTAACATGATTCCGAACTTGCTTTAGATATTTTTTAAATATGAAAACTAATAATAATAATAATTTAATATATTAGGTGACATAGAAAATCGAGAGCGATTAGCTCCTCTTTCCGCGTATACTCTATCATCATCATCGACATATAATAATGTACTTGTGAATGGTAACACACTCGGCAGCCCCTCCGCCGATATTTTATCGCGTAAACATTTTAATAAGACAACTAATAAAAATATTGCACGCAAACAGTCACGTGTAGAATTGGTGAACGCATACAATTTTATCGAAATTAATGTTTCACTTAAACGCGGAGTTGTGTGGTATTACAGAAAAAATATGGAGAAATTCAATAACTACCACACTTTTCTCGGGTTTATAAAATCAGTGTTGATCGATAAATTACACAAATGTGTACGCGTTCACCCAAACAAATATAATTTAAAGTTGGAAGCCACCTACGATATCCCTAATGTCGAAACATCGTCTCAAAACCGAGCGTTTAAAACGTCGGCAAGGGAGTTGTTTGCATATAGTGATGTCGAGGCTGCGGTCGATAGTGACTTTTTAATTCTTCATATGGAAGAAGACGTTTACGCGAATAAAGGGAGCGGATATAACTTATCACATATCGACGGTTTATTGTTAGGAGTGTATAAATATTCACCTTTAGGTGGGTCTTCATATACTCCACTCCCGCAGGACATAATAAAGAGGCGAGCTGTTATAAACCCACAAAACATTGATCATCAGTGTTTTAAATGAGCGATCCTGGCAAAGCACGTGCAAAATAACAATTCTACACGCGTCGATATTAACTATTTTAATGAAGAGTACCGTTATGATTTTTCAAGGTTAACGACACCTACATCTGTATCAGAGATTAAAATATTTGAATGTTGTAATCTTGATACATCTGTAAACGTGTATGGTATTCAATTTTGTAAAAAATTGAATACCAACCTCGCATAGCCGATAAGAGTTGTTGACGAGAAAAAAACGAATCATTTCGATCTTTTACTCGTCAACAATTTGAATAAAAATCATTATGCGTACATATCGAATTTTTCGCAGCTTGTACGAAACCAGAAAACTTTGTACGAGCATGAATTATTATTCTGCAAAAAGTGTTTCACCAGTTTCGATAGCAGACCTCGGAAATATAAACCGTACGGTATGCTCGCACTCGTAGAGAAAAGAAAAATATGCGGGGTGAACAAACCTATCTTACCAGTTATGCCAATGAAGGGGAGCACTTTGAAGTTTAAAGCGTGGTGCAAGACACAACGTTTACCGTTTGTAATATACGCAGACTTCGAAGCTCTTCTGTTGAAAATAACGGAAAGATATGGTGAAAACACTCAAGCATTTCATTCACATCGACCGATGGTATGAAATTCCGCAAACGCCGATCGTTTTCCACGGATCTGAGTCTTGTGATAATGTGGCAAGACAATTTGTACTAGCTGTGACCAAAGTAGCCGATAGAATATGCAAATTATTGAAAGCGACAAACGTTGCGATTATAATGAGTGATGAGGATTCGCGTTTACATAGTTTAAAAACCGGATGCGACTTATGTAATTCAATTTTCAATGAAAAAAATTGCAAAGTTGCGCATCACGGCCACCTGTCAGGGGAGTTTTTAAAAACACTATGTAACACGTGCAATCTGAAGCTCAAAACACAGAAATTCGTTCCGTGTTTTTTGCATAATCTATCGAAATACGATGCACATTTTATTGTAACAGAGTTAGGGTATGATAACAACAGAATATCGGCCATTCCTAATAGTGAAGAAAATTTTATTTCATTTACAAAATATATTAATAACGAATTCACTGTTAGGTTTATCGATACATGTCGTTTCATAGCATCGAGCTTGTCGAGCTTGGTGCAGAATCTTTCGTCCGATGATTTCATAAAATTTCGTGAAATCGCGAAAGTATTCACCTCAGTCGATATGCCTCTAGTAACGCGTAAAGGTGTATATCCGTATGAATACTCCGACAGCTGGTCCAAACTGTCTGATACGAGCTTACCGGGAAAATCTGAGTTTTACAGTACATTGACCGAGTCGCATATAGAAGACGTTAACTACATTCATGCGATTCGGGATTGGAATCACTTCAAATGTCGTACTCTCGGTGAGTACAGTGATCTATATTTGAAAATCGATGTACTGTAGCTAGCTGATGTATTTGAGAATTTTCGGGATATCTGTATTTTAACATACAATTTAGACCCGGCTTACTATTATACCGCACCCGGGTTTAGTTTCGATTGTATGTTGAAATACACCTCGATTAATCTCGATCTCCTCACAGATTATGAAATGTTGTTGATGATAGAGCAGGGTATACGCGGGGGGTTGGTTCAAGCGAGTATGCGGTACGCTAAGGCCAACAAATATAAAGCACCGACGTTCGACAATGAAAAACCGAAATCATGGCTATTCTACCAAGACTGTAAATTGTTTTAATTTAATTTTCTAAATTTGTCTTAATTAATTTTTTCCTATTATACATTTTTTAAATTTCAGGTAATAACTTATACGGATGGGCGATGAGTCGTTACATGCCGTACGGTGAATTTCGCTGGTACTTGGGGAATATTGACGTCGCGTTAGCACAACTCGAGTGGATGAGAAAGACGGATAAATTAGGTAGAATTAACGAAGTCGATATCTCATACCCGCAAGACTTGCACGACGGCATAATGATCAATTCTTGCTATTCGCCAGCATACCACACACATCTCGCGTACAAAAATTGATGGTTACTTTTGAGGATAAAAAAAATTACATCATACACTATGTAAACCTCAAACAAGCCATGGCTAACGGTTTAGTTGTTGATAAAGTATGTATTAAACGTAATTAAAAATCTTTAGAAATATATATATATATATACTCCTCTTTACGCTATATACACATGTTAACTATATTTATTTCATTTTTTTAGGTGCATAGTGTGTTGGAATTTCATCAATCTCCATGGATGGCTTCATATATAAACCTTAACACAGAGATGAGAAAAAAAGCAGTTAACGAGTTTGAAAAAAATTTCTTTAAGCTCATGAACAATGCGGTGTTCGTTAAATATTAATACACATAATATTAAATTATATGTTTTAAATTTTTTGAATTTAAATTTTTAGGAAAAACTATGGAGTCTATGCGAAAACGAATAAAAATCGAACTGGTTTCATCTTCGCAAAGATTAACTAGACTCGTTAACAAACCAACATTCAAGAGTTGCACAATTTATAGTGATAATTTATCAGCAGTGTCTATGCATAATAAAATAATTGATTTTTGCAAATCAATTTATATTGGTTTTGCAGTACTCGATATTAGTAAGACACTAATGTATGATTATCATTATAACGGAATGAAAAATCATTATAACGATGCCATAACATTGATGTATACGGATACAGGTATATATTTATATATATTTAATTAATTTTTCAAAAAATATATCATAAATTATTATTATTATTTTAGAGTCGTTGGTATATCATATCGAGACGGATGATTTTTATTATGATTTGGCAAACAATCCAAATTTATTGCTTCGTATGGACACCTCTAATCTACCCCGAGATCACCCATGTTATGCGGACACGCGTAAGAAAATCCCCGGTTTTTTTTCGGATGAGACAGACTGTTGTACGATGTATGAGTTTGTAGCACTCCGGGCGAAATCTTACGCGTACGACGTTAAACGGGTGATGAACATTCGTGCTAAAGGGATTAGAGGACATGTGATTAAAAATCACATAATGTTCGACGATTACAAACAGTGTTTGTTTGCTGAAGATAGCGATTCAGATGACAACGAAAGCGTTGATAATGAGATGATGAAGAAAACACATGCAGTACTCTGTGCTGCAGAAGTTATAAAAAATATTCATAGGATCGCCGCCATCGATCCTGTTATTAATATCACAACCCCATCTCTACATCAACACCCAGTCTATACTCCGTATACACCGTATAGAGAAAACGTTTCAATCCGATCATTCAATCATCAAGTGAAAACTGTAAAAACGTTGAAGATGACTTTGAACAGATTGGATGATAAACGCATTAATCTCGATGACCGTGTTCATACCTATGCGCACGGTCATTATAAAACTCTGTAAATTTTTTTTAAAATTAATTGTACTTATATTATATTTAGTCTATAGAACAGTGTAAGATTTACTTTTTTTTATTTTTTTATCTGTATATTGTATTCATTTGTATTTTAAAGTAATTTAATACTCATATTTTATTTTATTTTTATGTTAAATACATAATAATATTTATTTAATCGATTTTTGTATAATACATCATGTAAAATATTACTGTCGTTCAGGATTAATATTTGAATACTATTGTTTGTAATCATTATATAAAAACTTATATAACTATTAATTATTTTAACAGCTCTATCTTTATATACAAACAACGTGTATAATAGATTTTAATTTTAAGAATAGAAAAAATAATAAAGTAAAACAAGTTGGATTTAAAAAAACATATTTTCTTTAATTAATTGTACCTGTATTATATTCATTCTATAGAATAGTGTAAGATTTATATTTTTTACCTGTATATTGTATTAATTTGTATTTTAAAGTATTTTAATACTCGTATTTATTTTATTGTTATGTTAGATACATAATAATAATATTTATTTATTTGATTTTTATACACCAAATCTAGTTAAATACTACTGTTGTTCAGTATTAATATTTGATTACCATTATATAAGACTTATATTACTAATAATTATTTTTTAGCAACTATAAACCTTCTATACAAATACGTGTATAATACATTGTTAATTTTAAGAATAATGAAAATAACAAAATAAAACAAGTTACATTTTTAAAAACATATTTTTTTATTTGTAAAAATTTTTTTCAAACAAACTTAAATATAAATGACCTCCCAAGCTTTCTTTAGTAAACTACTTTTATGCATCTCTCCTTTCTGGCATTGTATTTCTCACATTGCTCCCTCGTCATTTTTACCGATCTCGGCATAAAAATGGAAAGGCGCTCTCCTATTAAATCAAATATTTCTCATGACACGCAGACCACAAATTTTGTGGTTTTTCACTTTGATTCGAATGAATCAATTACATATTCCACGTTTATACAAAGTTCCTCCATCGAGCAAAATCGTGGTCCTTGAGCCTGCACTTGCAGAGATAATAAAATTGAATCCATTCTGAAATTATGTATATATAATTATTAAAAATGTTTTTTTAATTTTAGATTTTGTATACATAGTAAAATAATAATATATTATTATAATATAAAAATATAATAATATATTATATATAAAAATGCAAAAACAAATTTCCATTTGGAAATTATTATATCATAATTTTTATTATTTATATTTATTTATATTATGTGAATAGATATTCTATTTTATTAAAAAAAAATGCAAACACTACTATTCACAAACACTTAACTGTCGTTTTGAAAATAAAATATAAAAAGCATAATTAATTTATTTTAATAATAATAATAACAATAATAATAATAAATTTGAATACATAAAATTGACTTACTTAAATATTTGAAGTGTTTCGGTAAATGCAGAACAACTAGTTGTGAGTACTGAGGTACGAATGAATGTTTATTAGATTTTTAAGATCCTTATACCCAGTAAAGAGACCTTGTCATAAGCCCCACTCCATATATTTTCATTTCGATTATATTTTTTATATTCGTTTAAACCACCATGAAGTATGAGGGTTTATCACATATTTGAAAAATATTTAAACGTATTTAATGATAATATATAACGCAGTTACCGCACAGCTGTTGATTATAAAATACAATTCGTTCATTTAAAGATTACTGATAAATATATTTTTTAAACAATTTAGGGATACCATTACGATTACTCTCTATAAAAATCAATGCATTCAATGTTATCTCAAAATATATTTATTTTTTCCAGATTAAAACCAAAACTACGTTTGGTATCTGTGTATTAATAATCGGGTATCGCTTTATTTCGATTACTAACCAAGAAAGATTAATACGCTTGCTCCCATTCTAGGATATTATAATAACATACAAACACATTTTTGTTATATTTCATAATGATATTATACCATTATTGCATTTATTAAAAAAATACACAAGTTTTACACATTAATATAATTTTAAGAATTATTTATAAACCATTTTTTTAGAACAAAAATTTTATTAAACGTATAATTTCTAGGATTTAAGTACGAATGATAAATACAACATGGTTGTAATGAAAAATCTCTCTCGTTGTAATCGTTCAATATTGTATTTAGTCGCGGGCATCCCAGATTTTCCATGTTTATCACCTTGATTTGCGGGATAAACTTTTCGATTATTTGTCGTTTTTCTTCGCCCTTCACATAGATAATGTCGAATTTCAAAGAATTTAAAATCCGCTCGATTTCTTTATACTCTACATCACCGCAATCAATGATAGTTGATGATAATTTCTTAACAGCCACAGATTTACACGCCTACTTTTCACATTTTGTACTGTGCTCAATGAATGTTTAAAAAGCCAGTGTTGAGTTGCATAACTATTTGTATCAATTATAGACATATCTTTGATTAAATATTTGGAATTTGTTCCGAGCACGCATTCAATATCTAAAATCCCCGAAGAGGATGGTGAGCACGTCATTCTTTAAGCAATAGAAAATTATGTACTGTCTGTTATTGAACTTCAAGAGAGTTGACTCGTGAATTTATTTTCAGTATTTCCCTCTCCGTGAGATATAGCCGACTCTGTAATTTAATTACACTATCATTAAGAACTGATAAGGAAATATTGTTTTTATCATCAATTTCACGTAGGCGATTATCAAACGATTCGGTTTTCACTCTGAGATTCTCAATATTCTCGTGATTTTCATCAATCGATTTACTGTGTTTTTTAAAATTATATTCAACACTTTATTTCCGTCTGAAATTAGTTTATTTAGTTTACTAGATGAAGAACTACCAAACACGTCCATGGTTAAACGACAACTGTTTGTTTATATCTTATGATTTGTCTTATTTATCCAGCTATTGTGCGAGCTATCAAACCCCAGCCATTTAACGAATATTTTACGTCCTCTAGCACGAATAACTTTTTCAACTAGATATTTATCAGGGTGAATTGTTTTACATATTTCCTCGGCATAAAATCCACCGGCAATACGTTCACCGGTATAATCTTCCAAAATAAATGTTGTATTCTAGTTTTTGTCTTATTATAATCTGTTATGGGTACATGTTTTTTTAGTATGCATTCAAAATCTGTATACATAAGAATGTGATATTTTTGAGTTTTCTCCCAGTTCTCAAACTTCATAATTGAATTTTTTTCCGGTATACATAATATTGCAGCTTGTTTATTTTGTTTACAGTTTTTTTATGATTTTCTAAACGAACATGCCCGCTAATAATTCCAGTTAAATATTTTTTCTTGTACAATTTTAGACATTTCCTGCAAAATAATAAAGAACTCCTATATCTGGTCATTTATGGTGTAATAAGTTTTAAGAAATCAGATATCAAACAATAATGTTGTTTTTCAAAATTACTATCATTGAAAAATAATGAATCAAAATGTTCCGGTTTTTCTTCATCGCAACTTTCATATGGTGTAATAATAAATTGTTTTGGTATATTACATCTTGTTTTCTAATTTTTTACGTTATTTTTATTTGTTTTTTCACCTTTTTTAAATTCAAAAACATTCATGTAAACTTCTGGAATGTTTTTTTTCAAATATATGAATATCTTAAATCTGTACAGGGAAAGAGAGCTCGGAGAGTTAAACATATTTTCAAATTTCTTATAATGAGCGGATAATCTGTATGGTGTATCTGATTTAAGAAACTCGGATAAAATGCTATATTTAAAGTATTTATTATTATTATTTTGTACATTAGTTACGGTTTTTTGACTTTCTATATTATCAGGTAATTTTATATATGAAGAACTTCTAATAGGTTTGAATTTTTTTACATTTAATAAAGTATAGCTGCTCCCTTTTCTCGCATATTCCTCCTCTTCCGATAAAAGTTTTTAAAATTCTTCCCTTAGTAATAAATTAATATAATTTTCTTGATAGAATTCTCGTGCATTTGTTTTAAATGCTTGGTTTTCCTCAATGCTATTATTAGGGATGCTTTAAGTGGCCTTTAGCTTTAATCCAAATTTTATAAGATCTTCAGAGACCAATTTTGATAATAAATAAAATATGTCGGTCTCTGAATTTTTTTAAAATATATTATAGTCGGTAATTTCATAATCTGTATTTTTTTTTTTTTTTAAATAATTTTTGGGATTACCTCTGAAAGCCGATTGTATTAGTGATAACTGAGTTGTATATACATTTCCATACGTGGTAAAATAGTTCCAATAATCGATGATCTACGGTTCCCCCAAATATTTGAGGTATCTCTTAATTTGTAGAGCAGCTCATCGTCAGAATCAACATCATAAGCCCAATTGGTTCCTCTTTTAACTTGTTGTTGTTTGTTTTTTATATAATTATCCACAGATTTTATATAGGAATTCCATATAGTATTATTAAAGGTACACAGAATATTGATATTTAATCAATCGCCTTGACTAACCAGTTATATAGAATTGAATACAAAAATGTGAAAAAATAGTTACGAATGATTTTCAACAAAAATTCTTTTATCTGATAACTAATAGTGATTTTGGTATGATTATTTTTTATTTATTTTAAGCTAACAAATTACTAATATACATATATTATTTTAGGTAAACCTATGGAGAATGGTCGAAAAAGAATAAAAAAGGAGCTTGTTTCAGATCAGAAAAGGTTTTTAAAATTAATCAACAAACCTAATTTCAAATCTACAATGATGTATAACGAAAAACTGTACGCCATTCATTTAAATGTAGACTTGCATACATTTAACAAACCAATATATGTGGGTATATCGATTCTAAATATATCAAAAACACTTATATACAATTTTTACTGCATCCAACTTCCCGTCTACTCATCTTTCTTTACAAACAGAGAGTAAAATGATATCTAGAACTTTTACGTATGAGACCAGTGGTAAATCTATATGGGAGCAAGTTGCCTTGCGAGCCAAATTGTATGGATTTAATCTGAGTAGTGATAAAGGCTAAAGGTATATCTAAAACAAAGGGGAAAAATAAACTAACGGTGGTCATAAATGCTGTCTTTTCTAAGGTCTCGGAATAAATGAGCCTAACATATCCTACTCAGCTTACAGGGATATGACTTCGTTTAGATATTTTCATCACGATATAAAGACTGTTTCAGTAATGAAATCATACAGATGACAAATGATTTGTTTTAGAAGAATTAATTCATACCCTAGCTTATGGTTATTATAAAATTGAGTAAGTTTAAATTTTAAAAACGTTTATTATTAAATATTTAACTAATGTTTAAATTGTTTTTATATATTAAATAGAATCGAAATTGTTGGAAGCAGAGCTATCGAAAGCCAAAGGCAGTTGAATACACATATTTTCTAATCAAATAGGAATTGTTCATAAAAATTCAACAAAAAATATAGTAAAAGATGTGTATACAATACCTATAGGCGTGTATGAGTTAAATGAATTGAAAACGGTAATCAAAGAAATATTATCCGATACTGAGACTACGTTTGAGTTGAAAGCAAAAACCCATACGTTAAAATGGGAAATGAAATATAGTGATATTGTGGATTTGTCTATGGATAATAGTATTGGTTTATTGCTAGGCTTTACGACAGATAAATAATATGAAGCTAACGTAAAACATCAATCGGACTCATTGGTGAAAATGACCAAAATCAACTGTATATATATTGAATCGAACTTGATTGCGGGCTTATTCAACAACGGTAGAGAGTGTCATATATTACACGAGTTTTATCCAAACGTTCCACTCGGTTATAAAATTAGAGAAATTCCAAAACATTTGGTATCGTACTTTCTTAATTGCACAACAATCAATCAAATTAATTTAGCTCTAAAAGATTAAAACGATCAATTAATTGATCTGCGATCATAACCTGTTTTGATATGGTTATTAATTCATGAGCTCACTAGCGATGGGTCTACAACTTTATAATATAAAAAGAGTTATTTACGAGAAACTACTTAGTAACGTAAAAAGCATTAATGTGACAAGAAGTGTCAAAAAAGGGGAACATAATGCAATCATTAAGAAATTGACTAAAAACAATTTAAATTATCTTCGTTTAGTTAAAGCTCTATAATAATGTATAGCAGTTATTTAAACTTAACGGATAGCTATGTAGACGATTGTCAGATAACTCAGATCAAATATCATCAATTTTTACCGTATTCAACATCAGCACTATCTAATAACCATGAAGTATGAATCGCATCACATAGCACTAAATCATATACTCTCCCGTGTAACAACGACTTAACATTTCTTTTTTCCAAAATGAAGTATAAAGTAAATAGTGTTCAAATTCAAAAAGTTATAAATTCCGGTATAACTTCAACATTAAATGATTATTTTATATTTTATATTATCAATAGTTTGTGCAATAACACGGATAATATGGCACGTTATTACTCTGTTTGGAGTATTTACTTTGATAATATAAATCAAGATTTTATAGAATCAAACAAGTTTAATGGATGTATTAACCTTTAAGACATATTCGGATTTTGTGAGGGTTATAAACGTATATTAATAAAATGTAATCAAAAACTTACTATGAATAGATCGTCTTTGGACATAAATGTTATTAAATTATTTAAAACTGATATAACTATCGAGACAGATGTTTCAAAACTAAAAGGCGTTAAAGTAAATATTTTTAAAATATTTTGGAGAATGTCTATGGTTAAAGTCTGCGATAGAGAAAAAATTACACTTTTAAAATTAATAAAGAATCATAAACCTGTTACATGTGCGTTCAGAACATGGGAACTGTTTGAATACCCGGTTATACCACAAAATACTACGCACTCGTGGAAAGTAAGAACATTAAACAAATTAGAAAAACCGCAATATGTCATAATAGGATTTCAGACTTATAGAAAAAATAGTGTTGCAAACGCCATCCCACATTTCAATTATTGTAAAATTAAAAACTTAAAGGTTTATTTATACACCGATGTATTTCCCTACGAAGATATTCAATGTAATTTCACGAAGAATAAAATAGTTACATTATATCGAGTTTACGCAGAGTTTCAAAAGTCATATTACAGTAATGATAAATTTACACCATTATTGAATAGAACCAATTTCAAAAATGTATCGGTTGGTACCGTCTATATAATGATCTGAAGACGGACACAGTGGAGCCACAATGATGAAACGTGAGTTCGTCGTGTTGGACTCGAGTGTGAATGTGACGGCACGAATCCCGACTAACGTTCGTCGCCAATGGCGGAGCGATATCGCATCCGACAATCCATGTAACTGTATGACGCACTAACGGACGAATGGCACGACACAATAAATGGTGACCGAATACGAGAGCAACGCAACTCTCGTATGCACCCGAATATCCGCAAACGCGAAAACGACACACGCGAGTATCAGAAATGGCGCTCGGAGCGATCGCGCGTATACCAAACGGAGGCGTTCGCCGCACCCGTGAATCGGAACGGCACGTTTGTCAATTAAACCGACGCGAACGCGGGTCACAGTGAACACGGTTCACATGCAAACGAATTCGGAGTCGCGCAAATATCACGGCAACCCGAAAAAGAGCGGACGCTCGAGCATACAACAAAACAGTTTACGTCATCGAACGGACGAGAGCCGACACCATAGATAAGTATATATAATAGATGGGCAACTCCTGTAGAATAAAACTGAACCATGATAACAGCGCTCCCGGTGTTTGTGAATATACTTAATCCAGTGTGACCATACTTATAATAATTGTAATTATTCATTTTTACAATATTTTATTTTTAGTATGTATATAAAATATATAGGTAGGTATTTTATACTACAAATGAATAACAAACAATTTATACTTTAAATTATAATTTATTAAAAATAAAACAAGAACACAGTACAATTTTATATAAATTAATTAATAAATATTAAACTAATAATAAAAATAATTAAGTAATTTAGTAATAATAGCTAAGTGGAATGGATAAATAATATTAATAATACACTCATAACCCATAACATATATACACACATTAATATTAAGTTCTATTATATTTACCACAAATAATTTTTTTTTTTTTATGTTTATTGTACCATACATGAGCTTGTTTCTTAATGGGGTCACTATTTCCTTCAATCAATGAATGTTTGCCATGCAGTAGACGATTGACATCAGTGCACCAGTGATTAATTATCAGCTTCACGATTGATTTTGCAATTTTTATTTTAAATAAATTGTGATTTAAACAATGTAATATTGACAAATCATAATTGGTTATAATGTGTTTAATTAAGATTTCTCCTATGCCAGGAGAGTGGCATTTAGATGGTAAATAGTCATTAATATATACTATTATATTATGAATTAATATCCGGAATTCTGTCCCAGGATATTTTAATGACATAGCTGTATTGTTTTGATATTCTCTGGCACCAATTAATGCATGTTCTTGAGTAACTTGAGAGGAGCAAATTTTATTCAGACATAGTTTACAATTTTTAAATATTTCCTGGTTTAATTTCTTTGCAATAAAGCCAGCAATGTAGGTATGTGTCATAAGCATTAAATCGTTAGTTGAAGGGTTAAGTTTTCTTTGAATTTGAATGGGCAAATCAACTGCTAATTTCACTGGTATAGAAGGTTCTTGTTTGTTTAAAAAGAAATGTTGGTAAGAAGTTAACGAATTTTCAAAAAAATCTTCGCAGTTGGTACCAGGCGATTGAGATGAAATCAAATTATTTAATAATAGTGTTTTATAGGCTGATATAAATGAGCTGCAAGTAGGATTTTTACAGCCAAGACTCCTCACAGCACCAAAAAAATTTTCAATTGAATCTTGGTTCAAGTGTCTTGGAAGTAGTGACTTAAAGCCTTTTTCTCCAAATAATTTTGTCAGTGCTTGAAAACCTACAAACAAAACAAGCATATACATATATGTAGTATAAATATTAAATATATATTATTTATATATATCATCTGGGATTAAACATTAAAATAATATCAATCAGTATTATATGTATATAGTTTATATCATAATACAATTTAATATTTATAAATGTACCTTTTACTGTAGTTATCCAATTTCTAATCGTGGGAACATTTACATGTTTTCCATTTGGTTCGACAAAGCGCATTGAACCCAAGATTTTCAAACTATCATTCCATAATTCATGATGTACTGAATTTTTAGTAATTGCAGTTCTATAAATTTTTCCATCAACAACATTACTGAAACTACCATTCATTGAATCAAATAGTTTGTCAAAAAATAAGAATATTGCTGCTGTATCTACTGCACTGGGTTCAATTAAAGTTTTTGCTATTAAAAAAAAAAAACACACAAAACAAAAATTAATAAGAATTAAACATTTTAATAATAAGATGGTAAAAATAATAACATACAAGCAAGGAAATGCATGATCGCTGATACTCGTTGACTAAATACTTGACTAGCATACCGTACTTTCATTTTATAAATTTTTTGTGGAATCACATGATTATCAGTCAACCTAGGTAACATTTTTGTGTCTGGTATACAACTATCAGTGGTATATAATTGTTGTAGATGATCCCACTTAGCAATTCGTTTTGAACCATCCATTTCAAAAATAAGATTTTTGGTTATCAAATTATTTCTAGTACATTTTAAGAGATGGGGAACATCAAACAAATGTACAATTTTTATTCTATCCTTATTTTCTAATTCCACCTCATAAAATTCATCTCTGTATTCTTTTTCAGTATTTTTCTGAATATAATATGCCCTTGTTTCAGTTTTTAACAATGTAATTGCACCTTCATTACTTTTGCCTTGATCGCATATAGTGGCTACTATCCTAAGACCCGTTTGGTGTACTTTCTGTATTACCTTTAATAATAAAAATATAACATATGAAATACTATTTAAAGAATTACAAAATTCAATTTTTAATTAGATGTTAAACTAACTTCTTTTAGCTGTCTCACTAACTCAAACTGTTTAGTAGAACCCTGGCAAAATGAAAATGCCACCGGCTGTTTAAACTTTTTCTTTATTCCTCTGACCATAAAAACTAAAGCATGGTCTGCTAGTTCCTGACTTTTATAGTAACCAGAATTAACAAAACCATCTATTTGATCAGCAAATGCATTGTATTGAAGTCCACTACTCAATGATATTTCATCAAAGATTAATGAACAATACCTAAAAAAAATTTAAAAATCACAATTTATTTTTTTAATATTGATTTTTGAATACAAGTAACTTACCGCTCTAAGGGTTTTAGTTTTTGAATATTCTCTTTCAGAACATGCATTACTACGGAGGAAACTCCTGGACTAATTTGTACACTGCCAAGAATATTATTCAGTGTTCGTTTACTAGGCAATGTAAAGAGAATAGATAACAATCTATAACATTTTGGACCTTTTTTGTAAATTGAAAGACTCAATAATTTTTCATCTAATGTAAATCTATGCCCCTTGTTTTTTTTTCTTTTTCTCGGAGTTGCATACAGGTAAATAGTGAGGCAGCTGGATTAACTTTACCAAACATCTTCTCTTTCATGTAAAATGCATTAAATGTTTCTGCTGCTTGCAATCTGTTTTTAAATAGTTGTTTCTTACTACTCAAAAGACGTTGTTGTCTTAATAATTTATTAGTGATTGCATAGAACGTTTTACACTTGGGTGTAAGCTGTTTACAATTTCGCACACCAATGCTTGCTAATAACCCTATAAAAATAAAATGATTTTAAGTAAAACAAATCCAAATTATTACAACAATCACGTAGTACAATAATAATAAATTCATAGTATTTTAATTTTAAGCAAACTACAATAGTATTAACCTTTATTTTTCTTTGTAGTTTTGGAATTAGTTTTAGCTGCATGTACACTATGAATTACTACATCACTAGCATCTACAAAAAGCAAATTTCATAAAGCCATGCAATTAATAGGAATACATTTTATAACTACATAAATAATATACAGTAATTATATGTAATCATACCTTCTGAATTAATATTGATGAATGAAGTTTCTAAATAATTAATTCCAGATATGACTGAATCATTTAGTTTTTCATCTGGTTTAGAAGTACTGTCTAATACTTGAGAGCCCGAAGCTATATCATTATCAATAGTATTTGTATTAGAGATGTTCGGCTGTTCAATGTTTAAATCTTAAAAGAAAAAAAAAATTTACTTATTACATGAAAATGTTAATTAACGCCTAAAAAATTGTGTAACTATACTATTATGAAAAAATTATGAATATTTAAATATAGATATTAATTAAATCAATAAATATGTATTAGTACTTACTTGTCAAGTTGATTGAAGGGTATGCATTAGCATTAAGCCTTTTTGTGCCAGGACTTGAACAATTACTTGTAAAATGTCTAGCACAAATAAATTTTTTATTGTAAACTGAAATTGGATCCATTTCCTTTAAGCCTACTATATTCATCCAATCATTCAGTCTTTGCATGTCCTTTTTTGGATTTGGAAATCGATGACAGATGACATCTAATAAAAGTAAGTGCTTAATTACTAATTGAAAAAATTCAATACTAACTAAATATACGTTTATACTTAATATGTAATGTAGGTAACCAATAAAATTATAGTTTATTACCTACAAGATTTATATACAAGATAATATAATTACCTTCTGATTTACATCCTTTAACCACACATTTTGACACATTTTTCAATTTATTTGAGGACATTTTAGTATTTTATGTAAATATTTTGTTTAAGTTAAAGTACTTAATATTTTTAACTAAATACGAAGAACACAAAAAACTAAAGCACTAACGAGTAATAGGCGTACCGAGCAGTGGCAGAAAACAGTAATGGAAGTGTAAACAACCATCAGAAAGTAACACGACACATTTTTAACGGAATGTTGAAAAATAAAGCGATACTAGCGCGACCAGTGTTTGTACAATACAACTACTTCGTCTAAATATCTCCTATGGAGTTACCATAGCCTGGCCGACACACTCGTAGCGGCGTATGTCGTACGTTTCGACGTGGTCATATCAGCTTATCGGCGACGAGTGGGGATGCCCACCGATCTTTCTCGAATGTTCGAGAAGGTTCGATCCGATTACCGGAGTATCGTATGGTCGGTTGACCGATACGAAACGTCGGGTAAATGCGGATCAAACAAAATTAATTAATTAAAAAAATTGTTAAATATAAAATTCTATATTACCTTAAAAACATTAGGTTTTTCCATTCGCACAAACAATCTTTTTTTTTTTTTTTGTATATTAAAATTTACAATCTGTATATGTAAAAAACAATAAGTAAATATGATAACATTTAATTAACTAGTCTGGTTGGCTTGAAGGAAGAGAGTGTCCAGCGACACTACTTCCAATATATGAACTCATATACATTAGTTATTAAGATATTTTATGTGCTATTTATAAGTTAGGTTTTAGAAACGTATTTGTATATTTTTTTCTTGTAGTTTATTTCGATTGAATCAGTCATATTATAAGAAACACATTATGAAAATTTATAAACACTAAAAAACGCGTGGATATGAATTTGATCTTTATATTAAAACTACCGGACAGATACTGTTTTTAACTAGGTTTCCAACATACGTTCATATCGATGTTTTTAAAGACATTTTAATGAAATGAGACCCTTTGTAAACCGATAGACAAAATTCGAACAGGTCTGTGCAGATCTCTACAGATCTACCGAGTCCAGTTTCAAAAAGGCATCGTGAGCTATAATTAAAAAAATTTGAATAGAAAGAACAAAAATTAATCGTCAGCTATAAGTGAAAAATGTAACTAAAAAATGTACGTATTAGCTTATTATTTTGTTAATGATTTCTAATATAAAACTACCCTAAAGGTGATTAAACAAATTATAACAGATATAGATGTTACATAATTAATTATGTACTATACATTAACAATACGTAAAAATGCGAAATGAATATTAGTGATTTTATCGTTAATTAAAAAAAGTAAAAAAAAGTCATCGTCAGATATGAGTGTTTATTTATTTAAAAAATTTAAAAATTAAATATTAGTTATGTGGTGGATAAGGGGGGGGGTGTAGGATTTTTCAATTGCGGAGGAAAATATGGAGGAATATCAAATTTGGAGGAAAATGCGGAGGAATTTAATATGAAGGCTTTTGTATACTCCTTTTCAAACTACTGATGATAATCAAAAAATGTATAACATATGTTGGCGAACGGCGTTCTTTTCCGAAGACAGTTGACGCCAGTCGCACGTATCCGGGACAATCGGTTGAGGGTTGACTATGATCATACAATATTCAATACATAATCCGTTAATATTTATTATAATATAGAACCTATAAAATCGATACTTAGACAAACTGATAGAACGGATTGGGGGAGACAAGATGGAACACCGCCGTGGAACCGCTGGTGTATCGGGTGAGCTGAGCGAACCGTGGAATGGCTTGAGCTGTTGAAGTCCGGAGCAGGAACAAGATGGTCGGCAGAGCAGCACGAACTGATCGAAAGGGTTTCGATCGCACGAAACGCGAATTATTATCGGGAGTCGTACTTCGGTCGCCGTACGTCTACGGACGACCCAGAGCAGCGTAATGTTAACCGACCAGTTTATAAGCTGGTGCGGTGCACGGTAGAAGAGTTAAAAACTCCTCATGAACAAACGAGCGAACATCAGGCAAGCGAGCGTGCTTGAGACGATAGGCGGCACAAGAACATGTGTGCACTCGAGCGGATCAGCAGCAAAAGCAACGTAATACAAAAAGAGCGAGTGGTGGCAGCCAAAAACGGCGGCATACGGAGCTTCCACAGTGTTGCCACCGTGCGGAATGATCATATGTTGTCTGGCGAATCCTTGGCCACGACAACGCGCCAAAAGGCATTTATTTCAAACAGTGAGGCGCGAACAACATAGGTTCAAAAATCAACCAGACATTTACTTGTGTTAGTACTTAAAGACATATTAAGTGTATATTAGTTGTATAAAAATTATTGATGTTACGTACTGTTTATAATTAGAAATTTTGGAACCGAATTAAACACAAAATAATTTAAAAATAATAAATACCGTACTAAGAGAAATGAAATTCGTACCGAATTTATCGAAAAACAATGAAAAAAAAATTTAAATAAATACAATTCAGGTTGTTCTATTTTAAGATGAATAGTAATATTTTCTCACAATCCACAGTGTTTCAGATGTGGACACACTGTCTAGATATCAATAGTGTGACACAACGTCTTTATGTGCACTGTCGTGTGCTCCTCTCATAGTGTGTTATTAAAAGTTTATGTAATATATTTTTTCTGTCCTGTATCTTTAAGTATTTGTGTTCGTTTGTATAATGTACCCTAAATTAATTAATACACAATAATTAATAGTACGTAACGTACGAAAACATGGCACAGTCGGTAGTAGTTCTTGCGTGTAATTAAAATAACATATATTGTATCTACGATTAATATACACGGTAAGTGTCATTATAGCCTAAAAAATGTCTGCTACGGTGAGGTTGCCAAAATTAAATTTTGGAACTGCTGTATCATTAGTGAATGAACTGCATAATTTCAAGAGACAATTTTATAATTATATTGATGCAAATGAACTGAATAAGAAAAGTGAAAAAGTTAAAGTCGCACATTTTAAAAGTGGACTTGATGAAGAAGCCTATTCGGTCGTTGAAGCTTTTAAAATTGAATGTGAAACAGTCGAAATATTGTTTAAGGAGCTAGAAAACTATGCAGAACCAAAGAAAAACATAATAGTCGAACAATTCAAATTCTTTAAACGAAGTCAAGCTGAGGGTGAATCGTTTGACAAGTTCTTTATTGAACTAAAGAAAATGGCAAAAAAATGTGAGTTTGGGGAATTGGAAGATAATTTACTTAAAGTCCGAATTGTACTTGGCGTTAATGATCATAAACTACAGGAGAGGTTATTAAGAACACCAGACCTGTCACTTGATAAAATAATAGATCATTGCAGAGCAACAGAAATGGCAATGATTAACCAAATAATGTTAACCGGAGAAGATGGAGCAAGATCAGTGGATCAAATGAAATGTAATGAACAGTATGGAAATAATATGGAAGAAAGAAGAAAAAGCAAGACCAGTTGGACAAAAGAACAAAAACAACATATCATCAATCAACCAGCTGTAAATATGAAGATAAAGACGGGAGAAAGGAGTACGATTGTAAGAAGTGTGGGTATAAGCATAAGGCTCGAGAGTGTCCAGCATTCAACAAGCAGTGTAAGTTATGTGGACTGTTAGGACATTTCAAGATTGGATGCAAGAAGGGTAAGAATAGTAATGCTAGCAGTTTTAAAACATACAATAAGATAGATGAGATGTTTTTAATTGATACTATAACAAGTAAAAATAACGGGGATTGGAAAAAGGTTGTAATAATAAATAATGAGGTGATTAATTTTAAATTAGACTCAGGAGCAGATCTAAATGTTTTACCTTATAAGATGTTAAGTAAATTGAGAGTAAATGAGAAAAACATAAGTGATTGTACCATAAAAGTTCAAGCGTTTGGTGGATTTCTTTTAGATGTAAAAGGAAAAATAAAAATACCGTGTGTTGTGGATGGATTAAAAGTACTTATTGATTTTGTAATAATAGATAATAATAATATTAAACCGATATTGGGTCGTAATACTTGCGTACAATTAAAGTTGTTACAGAGAATTGATGTGGTAAATATACAAGATGAAAAAAAAAACCAATTTATTCAAAACAATAGACATATTTTTGAAGGACTTGGTAAATTACCTTTCAAACATAAAATTACATTAAAAGATAATGTCACACCAGTAGTTAGACCACCACGAAGAATACCATTTAAAATAAAAGAAAAATTAAAATATACCTTGAATAGATTGGAAAAAGATAAAATAATACAAAAAGTTGATAAACCAACAGAATGGGTCAGTAATTTAGTAATAACTGAAAAGAAGAATGGAACATTAAGAATTTGCTTGGATCCCAAATTTTTAAATCAGGCTATAGAAAGAGAACACTCGTATATTCCAACAAGAGATGACATAAAAAGTAGGCTAGTAGGGAAAAAGTATTTTACTGTACTTGACATGAAGGAAGCCTTCTACCATATTGAGCTAGATGAAAAGTCTGCTGATTTATGTACATTTATCACGCCATTTGGTCGATATAAATTTTTGAGATTGCCTTTTGGGATTGCTACTGCCCCAGAGGTGTTTCAAAAAATGGCTATGGTTGTGTTCGAAGGTATAGAAGAAATAACTGTTTATTTTGATGATGTAATAATAGCAACAGAAAGTGAATTAGAAAATAGTAAAGTATTAGATAAGGTAGTAAAGAGAGTTACAGAATGGGGAATTAAATTCAATATGGAAAAAATGCAGTTTATGACTAATAGTGTTAAATATGTGGGTATGCAATTTACAGAAGCAGGTGTATTACCAGATCCAACATTAACAGAGGCTGTTATAAAAATGAGAGAACCAAGAAACTCATCAGAAGTACAACAAGTACTGGGCTTAGGAAGTTACTTAACAGAATTTATTCCCAATTTAGCAAGTATAACAGGACCACTAAGAGAATTGATACGTAAAAATAGTATTTGGAGATGGGACAGTGAGCAAAAGGAAGCATGGGAGGCGTTTAAAAAATGTGTGGTCAATCCTCCAGTGTTGAGTTTATTTGATCCATGTCTACCTATAGTAATTTATTGTGATGCTAGTAAGGATGGGTTAGGGTGTTGCCTTTTACAAAATAAAAAATCAGTTGCTCATGCATCAAGGAGTTTGAGTCAAACAGAAAAAAGATATGCTCAAATTGAAAAAGAATTATTGGCTGTCTATTTTGCTTGTCACAAATTTCATCAATTAATATATGGCCATAAAATATTAATATTTACTGATCACAAACCATTAATTACAATTTTTAAAAAAGAGATTAATGATATAACAGCACGATTACAAAGATTTAAATTAGGGTTATTGAAATACAATATTGATTTACAGTTTGTGCCGGGAAAAAAAATTTATTAGCGGATTCATTATCTAGGTTATATATTGGTGAGGAAGTGGATGAGAAGACTGAATGCACTTACATTGTACATGAAATTGTAGTAGTAGCACCAGAAAAAACATTACTTATCTCACCAGAGAAACAAAAGATATTAAAGATTAAAACTAAAGAGGATAATAGTCTAGTTAAATTAATGGAGTTGTATCAAAATGGGTGGAATGTTAACACAAAAGATTGTAAGCTGAATTCAGAAATAGGGAAGTATATAAAGGAAAAGAATCATATTACAGTTAGTGATGAATTAATCTTTCATGATAATCAAGTGATAGTTCCTAAAGGCCTTAGAAAAGAATTTATGATAAAACTACATTCAGATCATTTAGGTATAGATAGAACTGTGGCTAAAGCAAAACAAATAGTATATTGGCCATTCATGCACAATGAAATTAAAAATTTTGTTTCATCATGCAAATCTTGTAATACACATAAAAGAAGTAACATTAAAGAACCATTGCTGTCTCATGAATTAGTGACACATCCATACCTAAAGTTAGGGGTAGATTTTGCTGAAATAGCTGGTCATACATATTTAATAGTGACAGATTACTATTCAAAGTGGTTTGAGCCGATAAACGTAAACTCGAAAAATGCAGATACAGTAATAACAGAGCTTAAAAAACTGTTCTCTAGGTTTGGTATACCGAATGAAATCATATCAGATAATGTGCCATTTAATTCAATAGACTTTAAAACATTTTGTTTAGAGAATGATATTAGGTGTACATTTATTAGTCCAGGTCATAGTCAAAGTAATGGAATGGTTGAAAAATCAGTGGGAATTTTTAAAAAAATGTTTAAAAAAATTGGATATGATGAAAGTAGTTTATGGTATAGTTTACTGGAATATAGGAACAGCCCGTTTGAAGGCATCAACTTATCTCCAGCTCAATTATTGTTAAATAGAAGATTAAAAACTAAAATACCAGTAAAAATAGGACTACTGCAACCTGAAATTTATGATAAGGATAAGTTATTGAGTAACATGAGGAAAAATAAGGAAAAACAAGAAAATCATTATAATAAAACTGCTAGAGAAAGAAATCACAGTGAATTAAGTAATGCAAAATATTTGTATGTGCTTTATAAGGGAATATGGATGGAGTGTGAGAATTTAGGCAAATCTGAAACACCAAGAAGCTATAAAGTAAAACTATCTGATGGAACCATATTAAAAAGAAATTCTAAATGGCTGAGATTTGCAAAATCAAGAGAAGAGATAAAAGTTGATAATAGTAATAAACAAAGAAAGGAAAATGTCAGTGAACATGAGGATGTAATTATAAAAAAAAGAGATAGAAGAATAACTAAAAAATCTGTGTGGTTTTTTTAACCACATAAAATCTATGTATAAATAATAAATATCTTTAACTATGGAAAATGTTTTTAAGAATGTTAAATGCTGTATTAAGTATAAACTAAAATCAATTATGTTATAATATTTAGTAATGTATTATTTTTATATAAAAAAAAAAAAAAAAATGTATAAATTAAAATCAATTATGTGATAATATTGAGTATTGTAAAAAAAAAAAAAAAAAAAAAAAAAAAGGGCATGTTTCAGATGTGGACACACTGTCTAGATATCAATAGTGTGACACAACGTCTTTATGTGCGCTGTCGTGTGCTCCTCTCATAGTGTGTTATTAAAAGTTTATGTAATATATTTTTTCTGTCCTGTATCTTTAAGTATTTGTGTTCGTTTGTATAATGTACCCTAAATTAATTAATACACAATAATTAATAGTACGTAACGTACGAAAACACACAGTAATACTAATATTAATGATGTATTTTTTTCGTTTTCAGTATCTTTTTTCAATAAAATAGTGCTTCCAAATAAAGAACGATGTACATTTTTTACGAAAATTAAAAATATTATCGATACCGGATATTATTCATTACCGGTTCATTCGAGTTGTTGTACAATTACATTACAGTGTATTTATTCTAATGTTTTGATTCATATTGGCATATATGATTCTTCCATGAAATAAAATTCATATTATAATACATTATACACAAAAACAGTTTGTTTCTTGGGTAAACCACATTATATAAATATATATCCGATAATAGCATTATCCTCTTATATCAAATTGGTTATTATAATTTAAAAAACTTGGATTTTAAATAATAAAGACCTATATTATTTATTTTATGAATTAATAATTAATTATTTTGGTTAACCAACTTTTAAATTAAACGAGTACTTAGATGTTTTAAATTAATTAAAATCCTTTGAACTTTTTATGAAAATTGTTTCGTGTTCGATATTTTAATTGAATAGTTTTTTCGATTCGGGTTCAAATAAAAAATTGTAAATTCAATTCGGTTCAGGTTCGTTATAATTTGAATAAGTTCAATTTGATTTTTGTTCGACCTCAAAAATCTGGGTTCGTAACGTTACTAAGAATAACATTATAAAGAACATATACTATTAGGTATTGCTTATAACATGTTTTATATTTTGTAATATTTTAATATTAGAATGAATTAAAAATAATAAAGAACAAATTGAAGTATATTTTTTAATTGTATATATATATATATTATTTTCCCCGTTTACCATGCTAAAATTAAATTTTGATTTATGATTATATTTTTTATGTTTAAATTTGCATGTTAGTTTTATATTTAATATTCTAACGACATACTTAAAATAATTTTAATAATATTTATACGTACTTTTTGTTCATTTAACCAAACATACCTATTTAATTGTTTATATTAAGCCACCTGTATATATTATGTACACAATGCCTAAACAAACATTTTTCTGTATTTTAAACGACATAAAAATCGTGTCAACCAGTAATTATTTTTATTCGTTCAACAACCATTGTGAGCAAAATATACGTTTAACACATATATAATTTAACTAAGAAAAAAAAATGATTTCGTCTCCAGTTAAACGTTTGTTAATTCAATTAACTCTATCATTTATTGTATTTTTTGATAACACCTTAGCTAGACGTAAGTATATATTTTCATTTATACTGAACAAATTTCGATTTTATATCATTAAATATTTATTTCTTATTCATTTAATCATAAATAGATTTTATAAAACTTTCTTGACTTACAGTTAAAATAATAAATATTATTTTTCTCAAAATAATAGTATGATAATAGTAAAATCGTTTTATTGCATATATTTTATAAAAGTTAATTAATAAGCAAAACAATTCGTAAAAATATATTTACATTGTTGCTATTAAACATTATTGAAATTGGCAGATCCATTTTCCACTAAAATAAGACTTTCTTTTTCAACTATTACCATTTTTCCCTAAAATTGTAAAATGCATATTCCATTTACAACCAATTTATTTATTATTTAATTATATGCTTAGATCAATTTTTTATTTGTATTTCATATATATTAATATATTTTTTAATTATTCAACGTATACGTAACTTATAGTATAAGTAAACTATGGTTCTATTACTAGCTTCGGTTTATAATACTGTAGGTCAGTGATTCTCAATTTTTATAGGACCACAACCTTAATACTCTCCGAAAAACCTATCGCGACCCACATGGTTAAACATTTATAGAAAAAAAAATTTAAAAAAAACAAAATTCTTAGTGTCTATATAATTAAAAAAACTTCTCGCAACCCATCAAAAATTGATTCAAGACACACCAGTGGGTCGCAACCTATAGTTTGAGAAACGCTGCAGTAGGTTATTTGATTTTTAAGTTATCAAGAACCTTGTAAAAGAATAACATCAATAATTCGTATTACAAATTATTTATTTTGTACTATTGAGTAGATTGTGAATATATTAAGTATATAAATTAGTAAAAAATTATTTTTACAGTCGATAAATGTTTTCTAATACAAAAATTTACATATTATATAGGTGTCAATTGTATTTTCCGATATTATAACTTTGTAAAAATTTAATAGACAGCTGTAACAAACAATGTTTTAATATGCAGATTAACATTGCTTAATTTCTGACAAGCATATTAGTAGTATAGAAATGCCGGTTTCGAAACCCCCTCCCCCTCTTTGACCGCCGCCGCCGCCGCGCCGCCGGTTCTAAAACCTCCTCCTCCTCCGCGCCGCCGCCGCGAACCCCGCCGCCGCCGCTGACCCCCACGGCCGCCGCCGCTGACCCCCGCCGCCGCCGCCGCCGCTGACCCCCGCCGCCGCCGCCGCCGCTGACCCCCGCCGCCGACGCCGCACCACCGGTGCTATCCTTTAACACGGCCGCCCTTTCCGGAGCTATCCTTTAACACGGCCGCCCATTCCGGTGCTATCCTATAACACGGCCGCCGCCGCGCCACCGGTTCTAAAACCTCCTCCTCCTCCCCCCCCACCGCCACCACCACCGCCGCCACCTGTTCTAAAACCCCCTCCCCCTCCCTCTCCCACGCACCACTACCGCCGCCGCCGCCGACCCTGAATATTACCCTTTCACACACATACAATACAAAAAAAATGTGTTCTTACGGTAAACCATTGTCCTTTATTTTACTAACATTTTGTAAAAAAACATGTATGAATAATAATTGACCCGTGTGCAACGTCTGCACCCCTTCGTTTACTATACATATATGTATATACATTAAACACAACGTATTTAACAATTTACTCGACCTTGTAAACCTGTCGAGACCAGTACAGACCTGCATGAGTTTTGTCAATAAGTGTCCTCCCTCTTATGTAATATTTAAAAATCCTATATGAGCATATTTCAGAAACCACACTATAATCAGTAGTGCTCTAGCAGTCCTAGCATAAAGAACCGAATTTGTACGTCCTCAGTTAAAAGTGGTTAATTTTTTTTTTAAAGTATTAATACTTTTTTTTAAAGTGTTTATTATAATATGGCTGATTTAATGGAAGCAAACGCAACGATCAACGAGAAGAAAATATATAAATACGTTCAACCATCGTCGCTAACAAATCTACTTGAAACTACATCATTTAACATTGACTTTGCCGGACGTAAGTTTTTGCTCATTGGATTCGATCCGACTGATAATTTCGGTGTTAAGATTCATATTGTAACACCATCACGTCATATAAGTTTATATCCAGATTTTTTAAAACGAATATATACACTCATGGGAAATATTCTATCTTTCATTCTCGATCCACCGCTAAAAAGTAAAGAAAGTATTTTCTTGAACGATAAATTTATTACACTCTCAAAAATGAACTACCGTGGTGAAAATGTGCTGGTTTTAAACTCACGAGTATATGAAGGACATCATGTATTACTCAATCGAGTAGATTTATTTTCACTGCAAAATTTAGAACGTGCAATCTTCGAGTCTGTCTTAAGAAAAACTATAATCGTTAGACCAAATCTAATGATTCAATTTGAACAAGTAGTAAAAATGCTAGCCGATAGAGACTTCAAAGAAGTGTCGAATATTAAAGAAATGATGTCGTATATTAAAAATATACCCGATGAAGATGTCGCAGTATTTGTTTCCCCGAATCAAACAAGTTTTATCAATCAAATCAAATTGCTTGTGACCGAACAATTATCTGTACGATTGTTTAAACGTATGGAGGAGTCCAAAGTTTCTAAGGTAATATATATCAAATGAACATATAAATAAAAATATAAAATTTATTTATTTTTCTCTAGCTATGTGACGAAAACGACGGACCTACAGTTTTTTCACCATCTTCAACATATTTTGAAGATATTTCAAGATATTATGAGCAAGATAATTTTATATCAGATGTAATTATAAATATAGCTATAGCAAAAATATATAATACATAATATTATTTTTCATTTTAGCCCCCTGAAGATGAGGATGAAACCAAATTACTTATTTCACCATCACCATCACTACAACCAGGCGAATTAAATATGGTAAATATATATTTGATTTTTATATGATAAATAAATATTAATAAATTGATTATTTTTTAGGCGACCGACGAAAACGACGGGCCGTCAAGATTCGATTTATACCATGGATCGACCTCACCAACTCCAAAAAAACATCGTACTGGAGACTACCCGATTCGTTGTAAAACAGCACGTGAATTATTTATGGAATTCAAATAATTATGTATAATATATTATTACTATTTTATATGTATAAAAAATAAAAACACAAATTTTATAAAGAAAAAAAAATATTTTTATTATTTCATAAATATCAATTTATACAATAATTATTTACAATGTTCTTACTTCCCCGTTGAAAGGGTTGTAAGTTATAAGTTGATCATGTATTATTAAGCAATATGCTGATGTGTTTTCTGCAAACGTTTCGTTAGCCTCGAATTCGATCCGTAGGTCGACGGTTGGCGTCTTGACGTTATCGTTTTGTCTACTCATATCAACAACAATGATTGGAGCATGTTTTTTGAAATTTATTCTGTTCAGTAATGGTGTGACATTTTCATAACCGTAATATGATTTTTGAAACTCTGCATAAGCTCTATACAACGTAGCTATTTTATTTTTGGTGAAATCACATTGAAAATCATCATAGGGAAATACGTCGGTGTTTAAATAAACTTTTAAGTTTTTAATATTGCAATGATCGAAATATGATATAGAGTTTACAGCACTATTTTTTCTATTAGTCTGAAACCCAATTATAACATAACGTGGTTTTTCTAATCTGTTTGATGTTTTAACTTTCCACGAGTGTGTGGTGTTTTGCGGCAAAACCGGATATTCGCACAGTTCCCATGTTCTAAACGCACACGTAATCGGTTTATGACTGCTTATCACTTTTAAAAGTGTAATTTTTTCTCTATCGCTAACCTTGGCCACAGGCATTCTCCAAAATATTTTAGAAATATTTATTTTTACGTTTTTGAGTTTAGCTATATCCGTCTCAATAGTATTATCGGGTTTAAACAATTTTATGGCGTTAATATCCAACGACGATCTGTTTATAGTAAGTTGTTGATTACAGTTGATTAAAATACGTTTATAATCCTCGCAAAATCCAAATACGTCTTTAAGGTTAATACACCTATTGAATGTGTTTGATTCTATAAAATCTTTATTTGTATCGACAAAGTCATCGCTCCAAGCCGAATTACACCGTGCGATTATATCCGTATTATTGTACGAACAATAACCTTTCAAGGTAGAAGTTATACCGGGGTTTATGACTTTTTGAATCTGAACGCCGTTTATCTCGTATTTCATTTCGGAAAAAAGAAATGCCAAACCATTGTTTATGAAACGAACGTATTCGACCAAACCTGCAGGTTTGTCAATGGTTCCTTCTATATAGATATAACTATCACACGGTATAGTATACGATTCTGTATTATGTAATGCAATACATATTTCGTCGTTATTAGATAATGCCGATGTTGAATATGGTAAAAATGAATGATATTCGATTTGAGTTATCCGGCAATCGTCTACATAGTCACCCGTCACGTTTAAATACCCGTCATCCATTGTTATACAGCTTTTATTGAACGGAGAAAATTTAAATTGTTTTTCGTTAATTTCTTGACAATTTTATTATGAATACCTTTTTTCACTTTTGTTGTTCTCTTATTGACACTTTTAGCATTATTGATGGATTTCTTGTGCACAACTCTTTTTATATTATAAAATTGTATACCCATCGTTGATGGTATCCTGAATTAATAATCGTATTGAAATAGGTTCTCCTCGCAAATCAATCAACTGACCGTCTTGGTCTTTTAAAGTTAAACTAATTTGATTAATTGATGTGCAATTAAGAGAATATGATACCAAATGTTTTGGAATTTCTATAATTTTATAACCAGGTGGCACATTTGGATAAAACTCATGTAATATATGACACTCTCTCCCGTTGTTGAATGAGCCCGAGACCAAGTTTGATTCAATATATATACAGTTTATTTTGGTCATATTAACCAATGAGTCCGATTGATGTAGCACGTTAGCCTCATATTTTTTGTCAGTTGTAAAGCCTAGCAATGGACCTATACTATTATCCATTGAAAAATCGACAATATCACTACATTTCATTTCACATTTTAACGTGTTATTGTTTGCTTTTAACTCAAACGTAGTCTCAGTAGTCGATAATATTTGTTTGATTACCGTCTCCAATTCATTTAACTCATACGAACCCGTAGGTATTGTATACACATCTTTTACTATATTTTTTGTCATATCTTTATGTACAATACCTATTCGGTTACATTTATCGTTTATGTTAGGGATAGAATTATTTGTTTGTAAACTTAAAAGACATATCTTTGCGTCTTTACTGACTTCTATAGACGGGAAAAAATCACATGATAAACTCGAAGAATTTCCATTCAATGTTATCGTGTACATGATAAAAATTTCAAACACAAATGTCCACAGTTTGTAGTATTATATTTCTGATGTCTTTCATAATTATATTTAGTATCGCATCCGTTAAAATATTTTTGTAATTCTAATGGTGGTGTCAAGTTTCCGAAACTGTCATAATATTCTACTCGATTTCCGATTTTTTTATACGCTACCCAATGTGTGCCCGTACTATCTTCAATATCCAAGTTAACCACTGCTGATTCGTTATGTTTAGGCTGTAGTGGTAACCTGTCTCTTGAAAATACACCAACGAAGTGAGGTATTTTCAACAAACGCGCACACTTTATAACTTCATAATCGTACAACGCTCTATTGGGTAACGTAGAAATTAGTTTTTTGACTTGTTTGATTTTTTCGTTTTTCTGATTTTTTTTTCAATCCATCTCCTCTATACGGTGCTAGATACAGACCATTACCTTTCTCAATTTTATATGAATCACCTTTATACGGTGCGAGGTATAAACCTTTACCTATGTGAATAGGAGTGTTTCTATTAGATTTCATATCGTTAACTGTTTTGACTACGTTTGCAATACCACCAGTAAGCGCGCCTAGTGCAGACAAGCCGGCGAATATAGGTATTAACGGTAACACTCCATCCTTTTTCGGTATTGGTATTACTCTGGGAATTTTCGATTTTTTATTTTTATATAATGATTTTTTAGCTACAGCAACACACATTTTTGTCAACTTCACAATGTTTTTCTCACCGATTTTATTTTTTATTGCTTTTTTAGCGGCATTGACCGCGCATTTAAATCCACATCCAGCACCCATCTTGCGTTTAGCTTTCATAGCTGTAGTTACCAACCAAGAGGCTGCTTTTTCTTTCAATCCTGTATTATTTGATTTAAATACTTCCCAAGCTTGATTTTCTAAAATCTCGTCTGCTTTATGTCTATCGTGTAACGAATTACTATTTTCATATGCTATATCGTGTTCTCTAGCCAATTCGTCCAAACTGTTAATTCCACGTTCACCACGTGCCAGCCTTTCACGTAATTTAGTACCCGGACCACAGAATCTAAAATAAAAAATATTTTTAGCTTTACATTAACATTTAACTTTATAATCACATACCTATAGCCTGGTAAATGTAGTTCTACTGGCAAACGGTTTATAAGAGAGTTCACAATCCCCGAACCTTTATTCGTGTTGTTCTTTCGTGTGCGAGACATCGTGTGATACATTTGATAGCAGTTCCTCAGTATTTATATTAAAATGCGCTTCATCGAACAAGAACTAAAACTTCCAGTTTATAATATCGATACGCCAGATATTATAAAATCAAGACACGGATCGCTGTTCCCAAACACTGTACGCTCATTAATATTGGGTAGTTCCGGTTGCGGAAAAACAAATTTAATATATTTTTTACTTGTTAACGAGAACGGGTTACGATTCTAAAACGTTTACATATATGCCAAGACGCTGGAACAAGCCAAATATAAATTATTAAAACAAATTATTGGTGATATTGACGGCGTTAATATATTCACATTTTTTGAAAATGATAAAGTTATTTCACCCGAAAAAGTTTTGCCAAATTCAGTTTTTGTAATGGATGACGTGATCAGTGAAAACCAAAGCATTATACGAGAATATTTTTCACGTGGAAGACATAATAAAGTAGATATATTTTATTTGGCTCAGAGTTATTCGAAAGTACCCAAACAGTTAATACGTGATAATGCAAATTTAATTGTATTATTTAAACAAGACGAGAGAAATTTAAAACACGTGTATAACGAACATTGCTCTGGTGATATGAGTTTTTTAGAATTTAAACTTTTTTGCACAACATGTTGGAATAGGGGACGGTTTTCATTTGTCGTTATTTGTAAAGACAGTGAACGCGACAATGGACGTTATCGACTTGGTTTTGATACGTTTGTCGTTATATAAGACCGTGTTTCAGAAATATCATTCAAATTTAACACGTAGTCATGGACGAGGAATGTATATTAAATGAGTTAGTAAAGGCGAAAGATTGTATTAGACGAAAATATAACACGTTAAAAGCTGGTGAAACTAATGTTCAACAATTAGTATCAAAAACATTTAAACCAATAATCGATCCACTAAACAAAATAACAAATACTTCGTTTCTAACGCCAGCACCACCACCACAGAATATAGATAAAATTAATACTGAACAAACATATGCTACTGAAAGTTTTCTTGATGAAGGAAACACAAACGAAGATAAATATCAACAAAGAATAATCAATTGGTTTCAATCTTATGATTTAGACAAAACTTACGGTCCAAAATTAAATGATTCCAGTGGAATTATTACTTTAGGTAATGAAAAAGTCAATTTCTTTCAAGACACATTAATTATCAAAGACACAACTTACCCGATAACACCCGGTCTCGTTCGTTTGTTGTTTTATAAACATCCTACGGTATACACCGAGAATGACTTGGAAACATATAAACAGATACTTGATCAAACCTCTGCACATTTGACTCAAGACGGAACAAAAATTAAAAAAGGTGGTGATAAATATACAGAAATCATTGAAAAATTGTTTTCGATCTCGGGGAGTGGATATTCCATGAAATTGCAAAAACATAACTTTGTGTACTGGGACGATCCAAACGAGTTAGTCGATAGATTACGACTTTTATTATCATCAAAAGCGGCAGGTAATACGGGTGTATTCAACGAGATTTTATCAATTTTTGAAGAATTATTAGAAGCCGGTTTAATAAAACGAATACCAAATGTCTAAACGTGAAATCGCGTTTGAACTGCATAAACCCTCGAGAAAAAATTATGTTAGACGAAGGGTCAATGTGTATGGAAAAAATGATTTATGGCAAGCCGATTTGGTTGAAATGATACCGTATTCAAAACAAAATAAAGGGTTCAAGTATATACTTTGTATAATCGATTGTTTCACGAAATTCGCATGGGTTATACCGCTTAAATCCAAAACAGGAATCGAAGTCGCTAATGCAATGTCGAAAATATTAATTAACCGCGCACCAAGATTATTGCAACTAGATAATGGTAAAGAGTTTTACAACCAAAAATTTGACACGTTAATGGCGAAATATAACATTAAGAAATATTCGACTTATAGTACTATGAAAGCGTGCATCGTCGAACGATTTAATCGTACATTAAAATCGTTAATGTTTAGAGAATTTACAGCCCGAGGATCGCATGATTGGATTTCTATATTCCTAATGATAATCGATAAATATAACAATTCTAAACATAGATCTATTGGAATGACTCCCATACAAGCTGACGAGAATCCATCATTGGTTGTATTAAAACAGCGTAATATCATAAATAGTAAAATTAAATTTAAAATAAACGATAAGGTCCGTATCAGTACACAGAAAGGTATATTTACAAAAGGTTATTTACCCAATTGGTCTTCAGAAATATTCAAAATTGCAAAAATTAATAAAACATTACCCACTACTTATCAATTACAAGATTATATCGAGAGACCTGTGGCCGGGTGTTTTTACGGTGAAGAACTATCAAAAACATATTACCCCGACGATTATTTGGTTGAAAAAATTATACGTAAAAAAGGTAACAAAATATTTGTAAAGTGGTTAGGTTTTGATGAATCGCACAACAGTTGGATAAAAACTAGTGATCTCAAATTATAATCATAGTATTGTATACGAAGTCATACATCATGGACGTATTTAACAACTCGTTAAGTGAACGTGGTAATAAAGCTATTTCTCAAATTCAGGAATCTTACAGAATACTTAAATCTAATGTAATGATTAATAATCACACATTAGATGTACAGAAAAATAGTATTATTAAGCTCGAAGAAAATAAAAAATTTAACTAATAATTTTAATATTGAACTTAGTAAATTACAAGCCACTAATGAAAATGTAGCAGAACATTTAGACATTATTGGGCAGTATGTTAAAAATTTTAACACTAGCAAAATAAGTAGTGAAGCATATCTTGAGAATTGTATAATAGATTTAAAAGACAGAGTAAAAAAGATTGAAACACACCTTAAAACTATTTGAATGTAACAGTTTAATATAAAAATAATAAACGCATAGTAAACAAACTCAGTTTTAATACTGTAGTTGATGAGACAGGACGTACAATGTCATCGGCTATATTAGATATTCAATGTGTTCTTGGAACAAATTCAAAGTACCTTATTAAAGAAATGTCAGTTATCGACACTGATACTTGGTCGACACAACATTGGATTTTCAAACATTGTAACAACACACAGGATGTAAAAAGTCAAAGAACAAATAAATGGCTTGAACAGAATTACCATGGCCTTTCAATAGAATACGGTGATGTCGAGTATGAAGAAGTCGACAGAATATTAAACTCATTGAACTTTGAGAATATATACGTTAAAGGAGAACAGAAACAGAAAATTATCAGCAACTTCATTTCACATATTTCCGTTATCAACATTGAAGAACTCGGATGTCCACGATTGGATCAATTATGCGTTGAAGATAGTTTACCTTGTTGTATTTTCCATATGAATTTGAACCCGAAACATTGTACATTCTATAAAGTTTTTGCATTAAAAAAATGGTTTGCAAATAATATATAAATTGAATGTTTTTTTACAATAAAATTTAATATATTTCTTAACGATTATGTGTTTTTTTTTATTTTATAACTTATATAAAATCAGTTTGCAAATATATAATGTGTGTATTATTTATAAAAGTATAGACATAATTAATAATAATGTGAATATACAAGTTAAAATAAACAATAATAAACAAATATATACGAGTACAATACACGGGTAGGTATACATTATACAAATATAATAGAAAAAAGTAATAATTTATTGCTATCAATTATCAAGTTCATCAATTTCAACCTCGGTCATTATTTCTCTGAAATATAAAATACAAATAAATAAAATAGTTTTAAAAATCTTTCATTTTTCAGTTTAACTTACTCAATCTTATAATGTCCGTGTGCCAACGTATGTATTTGATCATCAAGAATACGTCGTTTGTCGTCATGATTGTTGTATGTTAATTTATTTGTTTTTATCGTTGAGATTCGATGATTAAATGATCTGATGGAAACATTATACGTATACCGGTTCAATTCCTCATCACCAAACAGGCATCGTATATGATCATTAAACGTCATGTGCTTTTTGACAACATGTCCTCGAATACCTTTGGCCTTGATTTTCTCCTCGTCTTCGATGTTATACGCGTACGACTTGGCTCGAAGTGCTATAAATTCATATATTGTACGTCCATCCGTTTCGTCATAAAACAGCCCTGGTATCTTTTTCCTCTCTTTAATGTAACAGGGGTGATTTTGAGGAAGATTTGAAGTATCCATTCGGTCGAGCAAGTTTGAATTTTTTTGCAAATCCTCATAAAAATTGTTAGTGTATATATAATATATTAATGAATCTGAAAAAATAAAACAAAATAAAATATATGACATATAAATAATATAAAATAATATACCTGTATCCGTATACATTAATGTAATTGAATTAGTATAATGTCGTTTCATTACATTGTAGTGATAGTCATACATTAGCGATTTTGAAATGTCCAACACTGCAAACCCGATGTAAATCGGTTTATCGAATTTGATAATCTTATTTTCTAAAGATACTGCAGACAAGTTTTCATTATATGACATTGCGTATTTGAAAGTTGGTTTGTTAATCAATTTCTGCATCCTAACATCCGAGGAAACTAATTCCATTTTTATACGCTTTCTCACAGATTCCATAGTCTTTCCTGTAATAATAATAATAATAATAATAATAATAATAATAATAATAATAATAATAATAATAATAATAATAATAATAATAATAATAATAGCATACCAAATACAGCGTTATTCATGAGTTTGAAAAAATCTTTCTCAAATTCGTTCTTCGCATTTTTTCTCATTTCTGTATTCAAGTTTATGTATTGTGCCAACCATGGTGACTGATTATATTCGAGGACTCTATGTACCTACACAAATATTAAAATGAATGTAAATATTATAACATAATAAAAAAAAAAAAAAAAAAACTATTACTTTTTCAACAATCAGGCCATTATCGATGGCTTGTTGCAGGTTACGGTAATGTATTATGTAATTGGTTTTTGGTTCTAATGTAGCCATCAACTTTGAAATACTAGAACCTCGTGGTATGCTATTATTTGGTAGGAAGGGGAGGTCGTTGTGATCATCATGTAAATGTTGAGGATACGAAATATCCACCTCATACACTTTTCCTACGTCTGATGTTTCGGATAATTCGTTAAGACCGTCGAGTGTCGGTTCGATCCACCTGAAACCGCCGTATGGCATATGTTGGGACATTGCCCATCCATACAAGTTGTTGCCTATAAAATTAATTAAACGGGATTTTAACTATAATTAAATAAGAAACACACAAATACTTACAATCTTGATAAATTATCCATGACTTTGGTTTTCGATCATCGAAATCGGGTGTCTTGAAATTGTTTGCTTTTCCATATCGTTTACTCGCTTGCACTAGCCCACCACGTATTCCTATAGAAAATATAATTTTTAATATTATATTTATTTAAAAGTTAGAAAAATTACCTTTTTCAAACATTAGCACCATATCGTAGTCTGTTAAGAGTTCGAGCTTTATCGATGTTAGTTTCAACATGCTATCGAAACTGAGACCGGGTGCTGTATAGTAGAATGACGGATCCAAATTATACGTCTTCAAACAAATATCTCGGAAGTTTTCAAAAACATCCGCCAGCAACAATATATCAATTTTTAAACATAGATCACTGTATTCGCCTAGTGTATTACATTTAAAATGTTTCCAAACTTTCTCCGCATGTTCGTAGTCCTCCTCGGTGATCTCCGACTCTGTCAAAATACTATAAAAATGTTCTTTCGATGGCAAACTTGTCTCCTCCAATTTATCCCAACTATCCGTATATTCATATGGGTACACCCCCTTACGAGTAACAAGTGACAAATCTTCGGCATCGAAAAATTTAGCAGACTCACGGAAATTTGAAAAATCGTGGGTAACAAGATTGGACGCTAATGTCACCAAACTTGAAGCCATAAACCGAAACGTATCAACGAATCTTATAGTAAAGGTATTACTAACATATTTTTCAAATGAAATATATTTTTCATTAGTGTTCGGAATAACTTTAATCGTATTTGTATCGTAGCCAAGTTCGCGTACGATAAAGTGAGCATCATAGTTAGAAAGATTATGTAAAAAACATGGGATGAAATTCGGTGTACGTAATTTCATATTACAGTTGTTACAAAGAGACTGTCTAAATTTCCCGTTGAGATGAACATGATCAGCGACCTTATGATTTTCTTGCACAAAAGTAGTTTCGCATAAATCACATTTTTTCTTCGACTCGTGTTTACGCTTTTCTTCGTCTGACATACTTATTGGTTTATTAGTTTTCAATAAAATTTCAATTTTTTTCGTTACGTCAACTATCGTTTTCACAAAATGTTTCGCTACTTCCTCCTGTGTCTCACAACCTCGAAAAATTATTGGCGTCATTGGTAATCCGTATTGTTCCAATAATTTTACTGGTACATCTTCTGAAGCCTTTACTAAAAACCCATTGTGGACCTTCATAGTCTTAACACCTTTATTTTCTGAAGATTTCAAAAGAAGCGCTTCAAAATCCGCGTATATAACTATCGGGTGACGTTGCGTTTTCGTCCATGCTTCGAATTGTAACGATTCTCTTTCTTTCGGCAAAATTGGTAGTATAGGTTTATGTGAGCCGCAAACCAACATGTGTTCATTTAATGCCGCCTGGCCACTCAATTTATATTTATTCGGTTTATCATTAAAGGTTGCAAAACAACTTTTGCATATTAAAATTAAATGTTCGTGTTGTGTAATTTGCGAGCATACGAGTTTTGATAAATTTTTTATATACGTATAGTGTGACTTTTCGTTTTCTGTAATAAGGTGAAGATCGAAATGATCCGTTTTTTCCATTTTCACAACTTTAAGTGGGTATACTTTATGAGTTGCTAATTTTTGTGGTTTTTCAAAATATTTTTTGAGACCGTACACATTTACAGACACGTTAGAATTTTTTTTTTTCGAATATTCGTATTTCATGCATAGGCGTCGGGAAAGTAAGCCCTGAAAAATTATATCTGCTTTCGTGCATTGAATAATTTTCGCCTACACGATGTTTATTTCCCCCAGTTACATATTTGGCCAAAATTGCCCACTTGAAACAATTGTTATCAAAATTTTGTGGATTTATGATGGCCCGTTTTCGAATGATATCTTCCGGAAGAGAAATATACGACGAACCGCCTAAAGGCGTATAACGATATATTGTTAACAATATTCCATCGATACATTGTAGAGAGAAACCACTCCCCCTACTCATGTACTCGTCTTGTTCAGAAAGGAGGTTCGTAAAATCTTCATCTATTGCGTTATTAAAATCATTGTCAGCGAAAAGCGCTTTAGCCGAAGTCTTAAATGATCTATTTTCCGATGAATCTACAATGTTGGGTTTACTGTACATTGACTCTACTTTCAAATTATATTTTAATGGTGATTCGAATGATTTCAAAAGGTTGATTAAATCATATTTTATCGAGTTGAAAAATGACTGATAATTTGGAAAATGTTGCACATTTTTAAAATAATACCAAATTATTTTACGCGAATGTGAAGATCCAACTTCGACAAATCCGGGGGAGACAGCCATATTCAAGCGAATCTTTTTTGATTTTAGATTAGTATGTATATTTTGACGTTTACGTGTAATAGAAAAGTCTACGGAAAAAAAAAAAATTTTAGTTATTATTAAATTTTATAAATTATTTTGCTAAAATTTAATAGCTTGATTATATTTAAACAATTTAGATTGTTCGAAAATCCTCTTATTATATAAGTATGGGTTTTTATAATTTTCTCACCTTGATTTTCAAATTCTCCTAATGCTTTTACGCAGGCCATATCACTTTCATCGTCATGCCATAAATTTGTCGGTTGTTGAAGATCGTTATTGTTGCCGGTCGATGTTCCGGGTTCAAATATAACCATTTGTATGGCATTTCGATGTATTCGTTTTACGTGCCTAGTGAGATTGTCTTTACGTGTAAAGAGTTCCGAACAGTATTCGCATGAAAAACGAGAGATATTATGTTTTTTTGTATGTCTATTTAAATGATCTTTACGGTTAAAGGTGAATGAGCACTTTTCACATTTAAACATTTTGAAATAAATGATATAAATACTGAACACAAAGAAAAAAAATCACTAAACTCACGGAAAAATTATAAGTCGAATTAAATTACGCGGTCCTCCGGAACACAGACTTGACGGAGAGCTCTGGATGGTTGCTGGAGTGTGCGCATACTGACGAGGAGACGTGGTCATCGAAGGGTCAAAGGGGCCATTTTCTACATAACGGTACAATCGATTGTTACAGAAAATTAACATTTAAACGTCCCACTATTAGTTCTGGTCGGTATTATGATCTTAATATTTTGGGTCTGTTTTCACACATGTACATATTTTAAACTATTTGAACAACGTATGTATTTTCTTTCTTCTCTTCCCTTTTCATTATGTGAGTTTATGTGGGAACGGTTGTGTTCGGGTTTATTTTATGGTTTTGACCTCGATGATCAGAATCCCTCGTCCGTGTCGATTATTTCTGTATTATATGTGTGAAAGGGTAATATTCAGGGTCAGCGGCGGCGGCGGTAGTGGTGCGTGGGAGAGGGAGGGGGAGGGGGTTTTAGAACAGGTGGCGGCGGTGGTGGTGGCGGGGGGGGAGGAGGAGGAGGTTTTAGAACCGGTGGCGCGGCGGCGGCCGTGTTATAGGATAGCACCGGAATGGGCGGCCGTGTTAAAGGATAGCTCCGGAAAGGGCGGCCGTGTTAAAGGATAGCACCGGTGGTGCGGCGGCGGCGGCGGAGGTCAGCGGCGGCGGCGGCGGCGGGGGTCAGCGGCGGCGCGGAGGTGGAGGAGGTTTTAGAACCGGTGGCGCGGCGGCGGCGGCGGTCAAAGAGGGGGAGGGGGTTTCGAAACCGGCATTTCTATACTACTCATATTCTATTGTCTGGTTAAAAAAAAATCCTAACCGGTTTTACCTAATATTCATACTATTTTAAATTTTGAACAATGCTAAGAATGTTAATATTTTTTTCAGTTTGACTATGAGCAATTATGAAAATAGCTTATGTGCTCCGATTTACTAACTTTCTGAAACAAATTTTCATCACATAATGATATTCTATTTGATATGATTTCCGATTTTTACGATAGTTTTCTGAAATGTACTTAACACCAAACTTAAAATTGCAAAAAATCGGTAAAATTGTAATCCACATACACAAAATCCAATTTTTACTGTTTACCCTAATTCATTTAAATAATAAATCAGTAAATATAATTATTACAACGGATCTAGATAATTAATGTTTACTTTTAATATTTGTTTTCGTTGCAAAGTTTTGTAATAAAATAATAACTGTAATTAATTTAAGTTAGATTTTAGTTTTTAGATTTTTTTGTCCTTTTAAATTTAGTTTGTATTAAAAACTTTCGTTTTGAATATGTTTAGATAAAATATGTTGAAAAATAATTCTTTGACAATGAAAATTCAAAATTAACCTTATTGGTTCAAAAAAAAAATTAATAATAATAATATTAATATTAAGTTAACGTTTATGTGAAGAAAATTAAATGTATTTATATAATAATATAATATATATTTAATAATAACATATATACATAATATATAATAAGTACCGCAAACCACCCTGGTTTACTTCAAAGAAGCTGTTACATATATTACATGATATTGGAAAATATCGAGGGAAATGCTAAATGGCTAAAGGATTGGATGGCAGAGAACCCTGACGGACAAAACATTATTACCAATCCAATATCCAAACAACCAGGCTTCGATCTGCCTAGACAAATTTGGGTGATTCTAAATCGCTTTCAGATTGGCCATGGATGCAATCACATGATGTACAAATGGAAACTACATACTACTCATTCCTGTGAATGTGGAAACGATACGCAAACAATACTCCATATAGCAACTGAATGCCCGATTTGCGCGTTCAAAGGCACTCTGAGTGATATCCATGCGGCTAATGGGGATGTGGTCGATTGGATACAAAACCTGGACATTACTTTATAACCTATAGTTTAAAATATTTCCTAGCTATTATAGTTACCATCTATTGTATTAAGTCCTTTTTATCATAGTATAGTATAGTTTAGCTTATTTTTATTTTTAATTTTATTTTATTCTATTTTATGTTGTCTGTCGATTAATATTTAATTTTTTTTTTTTTAATTTGTTGCTTTACTTGTCATACGAAATATATATTTATATATATATTTATAAAATAATTTACAAATGAGTTATTATTGCTCCCAATATAAAGCGATATATTATAAAGTTAATTTAGTTAGAATTGTTAACTCAACTATTAATGTATTAACTCATAATAAAAAAATATTAATACCATATATACAGTGAAGATGCTAAGGGGAGGGGGGCAAAGTAGGGCAAGTACCTTACTCAAATTTGTTGTTGCCCCACCTTTGTCCTACCAGTTTAAAACCATTCGAAAATTTAAATTTCAAATATTTATTTATTTGCCGTGTTCCATATGTTTTGCTGTGTAATTTATCATATTTTTTTTATGTACATTCGTTTAAATAATACAACACATAATACAACGCCATTTGATTGGATTTCGAAATTGATTATATTTTATCAGAAAACGCTATAATAATACAGTGTTTTCCATGTATTTCAATAATTTACAGTACACCCGCATGGAGAGTTTCTCATTAAACTCGTCTTATATTAATGATTCGTTAGGAATTCGCGTTGGCATTTTTAAATACTCGTGTGAATAATAAATACACTGGAATATGGATTATAACTTAATATAAGTGAATTATTTTTACTTTGGGTTTTACCTATAATATTTAAACACTAATATTTTTAAGTCGGATTTCGTAAAAATTAAACATATAACAGTAAACAGTAGCTGTATAAACAATTACTAAATGTTAGTAATAATAATAATAATTTTTTATATAACAATATTATGAGATTTTTAAAAATCTAGAAATATTGAAAAATTGAAAAAAGAACATTCAAAACTTTAAATCTAAATATGGTTGTTGATAAATTTACCACTGTACATAACAATAGACGGATTATTTTGTAAATTATAATAATTAAACTAATAAATAATATTAATTCATTTAAATTTTTTATTTACTTATTGTTATAGTGATATAAGTATAATTTTTTTATCGAAATACATAATGTAATACTTTCTAAAATTGTATATGATTTATTTTATAAAATTTATAAAATATTTATTTTATGTATTATACAGTTATAGCTACATAATCAAATCACATATTTAGATTTTAATCTAGGTTTATAGGAAGTTTTGCTATAACTATTTATTTACTAAATGATAATTTTGCTATAATGTCTGGAATAATTAAAAAAAAGTATTTAGGATAATGGGAAATTTTTAAATTATCAAAAATCAAAATCATATATATAATAATATAACTTATGCGAAAATTACATGTAAATAAATTCTGATTTGAATAGCACATGAATATTGGTGCATAACCCAAATTGTTAATAATGATATAATAATAAGGGAAAATGCCCGTGGTAAGTAAAGTAGAAAAACAACATTTATATTTCAATCATCAAAATTTTTAGATTAATAAATATTAACATATATACTTTATTAAAAGATGATTATATGTCATGTAGGATTGTTGAATTTAAATTGTCCATAAATAAATCACTTAACATGAAAGGAATGCATACAAATAAAAAAATGGTATATATATATATTTATTTTATATATATATTTTTTTAATTTGATTATTTATTTAAATAAACAAGTTGATTATCAAAAATAAAGAAACGTAGTATCTTTGGTTTAGTTGAAATTCAATCTTATCACTCCGTAGTTATTAATAAAAATCATTGTAAATAATACTATAACATACAACCTGATAACGTATTATGTATAATACTTATGTGAACTACAACATTTATGTATAATGTATATAATAAAAATACTATTATTTCAATATAGTAAATCATGAATTATTTTTTATCATAAATTATAACATAACTAATTAGGTTCTTATTATATAATGAATAAATTAATTCTTTTGTGTGATACAGAATTATGCAAATGTGAGTTTGAAAAAAAAAATTATTTTTTGCATTTATCTTAATATTGAAAATCTTACTATTAATAATAATAATGTCATAACTATTACATAAATTAAATGATAATAAAAGTCCAAATTATAAAATATTTTATGTGTATACTATATAAATTGATCATTAATTAATCTAGGGACTATTGAAAGATCACCTCCTCGTGGTACCCCCTGGGCAAGGTATTAGCAAATCCAAAAGTGACTACATCTCCCGTATCCTCAGGGAACCAAACGTCGACATAGTGGAAATCCAAGAAACCCACACTCAAGACGAAACCCAACTCAGAGGCAAGATACATAGATACACTATAATCGGAGCCACATACCACCGCTCCTACTGGATAGTAACTTATGCCCGAAATAACCTAGAAGGAGTCAAGCTTGAAAGCGTATCAACCCTACACGACATCCATGTCGTCAAAGTCAATGTCGGACCGACCACAATTGTTAACGTGTACAAATTACCAACTACCATATGGCCAAACCATGTCCTAGGAGACATCCCTCATCCAACAATAGTCATTGGTGACTTTAACAGCCACCACGTGAATTGAAAGTATTCCAGCAACAACATCAATGAAGAGATGCTCGCATCATGGGCTGAAACTAATAACGCTCATTTAGTTTTCGATGTTAAATCAAAAGGCACATTTTAGTCAGATAGATGGAATAGAGAGTATAATCCCGACCTCTGCTTTGTTTCAGTAACAACAGACAACTTACCCATGGCAGCTAGCCGAACAGTTATGAACGACTTCCCAAATAGTCAACATCGGCCTATCCTAATTGAAATTGGGCTCCAAATTCCACTAATTAACTCCACACCTTACCCTAATTGGAACTTTAACAAAGCAGCATGGGAAGACTATGCAAATGAACTAGACAAATGCATCCGGTTTATCCCACCTAAACGTTCGAACTACAATAGATTTTTGGGACTCATCATTGTTATTGCTAAAAAACATATGCCAAGAGGCTATAGGAAAGATTACATCCCTGGCTGGAACGAACTAAGCGAAAACCTATACCGATAATACATGAACGGAAACATTGATATGGCGGATGATTTCTTAACTAGCCTTGATGAATCCAGGAAGGAAAAATGAAATAAAACAATGACAGCTCTTGATTTCAGATATTCTAGTAGGAAAGCATGGAGCCTTCTCAAGAAATTGGGAGGTAAGCAACACACTAGACGAGAAAAACCATCGATCTCACGTAACCAAGTTGCTAACCACATAGTAAATGTATCAATAATGCCTTCGAACAAGAGACACACAACTCATATAAGAAAAAGCTTTAGAGACCTTAAAAAAGAATGTACCCAAATCCATGAACTTTCTACTCCTTACTCAGAAGCGGAAATTACCACAGCTCTAAAGGACTTAAAACCCGGGAAGGCTGCAGGGCCAGATGGGATGCACCCAGAATTTCTGATAAACTGTGGTCCTAACACCAGAAGATGGTTATCTAAATTTTACACTAACATTCAACAATCCGGTATACTGCCTCCAGAATTTAGAAAATCTAAAATAATTGCTATCGTCAAACCCGGGAAATCAAACGATCGCTCAGAAAACTACCGACCAATTGCACTACTCAGCGTGTGCTATAAACTACTGAAGAGAATAATTTACAATCGAATAAGCCCAATTATACTAAATACCATCCCGGTAGAACAAGCCGGATTCAGGCCGAGCCGAAGCTGTTACGATCAAGTCCTCTCATTGACCACTTATATTAAGGCAGGCTTTCAAATCCGCCTAAAAACTGCAGCGGTATTTATCGACCTAACAGCTGTTTACGATACCGTTTGAAGACACGGCCTGTTATACAAACTTCTCTATACTATTCGCTGCCGAAATACCGTCCAGCTAATCAACACTATGCTTACTAATAGATCATTTAAAGTTCACATGAATTATAAAATTAGCAACTCAAGAACATTAAATAACGGCCTAGCGCAAGGCTCAGTATTAGCACCTCTATTATTTAATGTATATATAGCCAACCTCCCAATGACTCACTCCATTAAATTCGCATACGCTGATGAAAAGTCCAAATTATAGAATATTTTATATATATACTATATTAATTGATCATTAATTAATCTTATTTGTTTCATATTTGAGAGAAAATTTGTTCTATAAATTATACATCAAGAATAATTCTAATTTTCGTATATTTTTAAATCAATTGAAATTATTACTAATCGTATTGTTGTATTTAATATGGAAGTAAAATATTTCAATTTCAATTTATTAAATAGATTTTCTTAATAAATATGTTAGTAAGTAATTTGTATGTCAATACAGAAAATCAGGAAGTGGAATGGTTGAAAAAATAATTTTGTAACCTAAATTTCGTAATTTTTCTACACAATCTTTATTTAAATAAAAAATAATTCTTTGACAATGAAAATTGAAAAGTAACCTTATTGGTTAAAAAAAAAAAAGAATAATAATAATAACATTAAGTTAACGTTTATGTGAAGAAAATTAAATGTATTCATATATATATTTATATAACAATATAATTATATTTACATAATAATATAATTATATTTTTATAACAATATAATATATATTTTTATAACAATATAATATATATTTTTATAACAATATAATATATATTTAATAATAATATAAATACATAATATATAATAATAATATATTTATATAATATTTATATATATTGTGCGCACTGGACCTTCCCGTCAGATCGGATTAGTGGGAGGGGTACCCGTGCACGGCGCAAGAGCGCTGACAGGCCGGTCTAGATCCGTGTGTGATTGAGAACAAGGATATTGACATAAAATGAATGAGTGGACTGTATTTTGTATGTAGTATGAAACAACGAGTTCTTAAAACTAATGGGAATGGGGGGGGGAGACAAACTAAAATATGAACAATGATATTTATATATACATGAGATGCGGTGGTGACACACAATACGCGACAGCAGTGAAGGCGATGGCTGAGAATGTGATTCTTCGGAGTTGAGCAAGATTGTCTGGCGGGGCGTGATCCAGCACTTGAGACGACGAAAAATAACGAAACGACAACGAAAACGAGGAACGCGAATTCACGGCGGAGGCTTTGTCGTAACTCGCTCGGGTAATGTGTTGAACGACGTGTGGAAACTTTTCGATAAGCACGGTTGTGCGGGTGGGGGAGATGCGTCTCAAACAGTAAATTATAATCGGACGATTAATACTCGACGAATACGAGAACGCAATCTACCCACCCGTCAGTTTATCGAACATATATATTTATAAAATAATTTACAAATAAGTTATTATTGCACCCAATATAAAGCGATACATTATAAAGTTAATTTAATTAGAATTGTTAACTCAACTATTAATGTATTAACTCATAATAAAAAAATATTAATACCATATATACAGTGAAGATGCTAAGGGGAGGGGGGCAAAGTAGGGCAAGTACCTTACTCAAATTTGGTGTTGACCCACCTTTGTCCTACCAGTTTAAAACCATTCGAAAATTTAAATTTCAAATATTTATTTATTTGCCGTGTTCCATATGTTTTGCTGTGTAATTTATCATATTTTTTTATGTACATTCGTTTAGATAATACACCACAGAATACACCGCCATTTGATTGGATTTCGAAATTGATTATATTTTATCAGAAAACGCTATAATAATACAGTGTTTTCCATGTATTTCAATAATTTATAGTACACCCGCATGGAGAGTTTCTCATTAAACTCGTCTTATATTAATGATTCGTTAGGAATTCGCGTTGGCATTTTTAAATACTCGTGTGAATAATAAATACACTGGAATATGGATTATAACTTAATATAAGTGAATTATTTTTACTTTGGGTTTTACCTATAATATTTAAACACTAATATTTTTAAGTCGGATTTCGTAAAAATTAAACATATAACAGTAAACAGTAGCTGTATAAACAATTACTAAATGTTAGTAATAATAATAATAATTTTTTATATAACAATATTATGAGATTTTTAAAAATCTAGAAATATTGAAAAATTGAAAAAAGAACATTCAAAACTTTAAATCTAAATATGGTTGTTGATAAATTTACCACTGTACATAACAATAGACGGATTATTTTGTAAATTATAATAATTAAACTAATAAATAATATTAATTCATTTAAATTTTTTATTTACTTATTGTTATAGTGATATAAGTATAATTTTTTTATCGAAATACATAATGTAATACTTTCTTTTTCTGCATGACAACGCGCGACCACACACTGCTGCACGCACAAAAACTTTAGTCGTGAAGTTCAATTGGGATATTTTTGATCACCCCCCTTATAGTCCAGATTTGGCACCAAGTGATTATCACCTTTTTCAAAAAATAAAATCGTCCATTGCATCTCAACATTTTGGAAGTAATGAGTACCTTATGAACAGAGTAAATCAATGCCTCAACACACTGGCGGCGTCATTTTTTAAGGAGAGTATACAAAAACTCGTCCCACGTTACCAAAAATGTGTAGAATTAAACGGAGACTATGTAGAAAAGTAATTTATATATTAATAAAACTATTTTGTGCAAATAATTATTGTTTTGGTTTTTTTTTTTTTTTTAATTTTTCCCTTCGGAGGTTGATTTTGAGATAGCACTCGTATATATATATATATATATATATATATATATATTATTATTTTATATATATTATTTTTTTAATTTGATTATTTCTTTAAATAAACAAATTGATTATCAAAAATAAAGGATCGTAGTATCATTGGTTTAGTTGAAGTTCAATCTTATCATTCCGTATTATTTTTTTTTTTTTTTTATTTAAAAGTATCATTCCGTAATTATTAATAAAAAATCATTGTATATAATACTATAACATATAACCTGATAGCGTATTATGTATAATACTTATGTGAACTACTATATTTATGTATAATGTATATAATAAAAATACTATTATTTCAATATAGTAAATCATGAATTATGTTTTATCATAAATTATAACATAATTAATTAGGTTCTTATTATATAATGAATAAATAAATAATTTAGATGATACAGACTTATGCGAAGGTGAGTTTGAAAAAAAAATTATTTTTGCATTTATCTTAATATTGAAAATCTTACTATTAATAATAATAATGTCATAACTATTACATAAATTAATTGATAATAAAAGTCCAAATTATAATACTTATGTGAACTACTATATTTATGTATAATGTATATAATAAAAATACTATTATTTCAATATAGTAAATCATGAATTATGTTTTATCATAAATTATAACATAATTAATTAGGTTCTTATTATATAATGAATAAATTAAATAATTTAGATGATACAGACTTATGCGAAGGTGAGTTTGAAAAAAAAATTATTTTTGCATTTATCTTAATATTGAAAATCTTACTATTAATAATAATAATGTCATAACTATTACATAAATTAAATGATAATAAAAGTCCAAATTATAAAATATTTTATGTGTATACTATATAAATTGATCATTAATTAATCTAGGGACTATTGAAAGATCACCTCCTCGTGGTACCCCCTGGGCAACGTTCGTTCTCTCAAGACGAACGGCTAAAGATCTCTCAAGTCGGTGGCCAAACTAGCGTTTATAACGCTCTCCTGGCCTGGTTACATGCAATTAAACTGAACACAATCGAATCGAAAGATTCTACTCAAAAACGGCCCTCTTCAGGGACACCGGACAAGAAAGCTGGGGCCTACCCTACGCATTTGCCAAATCAATATCGAAGGTATTAGCAAATCCAAAAGTGACTACATCTCCCGTATCCTCAGGGAACCAAACGTCGACATAGTGGCAATCCAAGAAACCCACACTCAAGACGAAACCCAACTCAGAGGCAAGATACATAGATACACTATAATCGGAGCCACATACCACCGCTCCTACTGGATAGTAACTTATGCCCGAAATAACCAAGAAGGAGTCAAGCTTGAAAGCGTATCAACCCTACACGACATCCATGTCGTCAAAGTCAATGTCGGACCGACCACAATTGTTAACGTGTACAAATTACCAACTACCATATGGCCAAACCATGTCCTAGGAGACATCCCTCATCCAACAATAGTCATTGGTGACTTTAACAGCCACCACGTGAATTGAAAGTATTCCAGCAACAACATCAATGAAGAGATGCTCGCATCATGGGCTGAAACTAATAACGCTCATTTAGTTTTCGATGTTAAATCAAAAGGCACATTTTAGTCAGATAGATGGAATAGAGAGTATAATCCCGACCTCTGCTTTGTTTCAGTAACAACAGACAACTTACCCATGGCAGCTAGCCGAACAGTTATGAACGACTTCCCAAATAGTCAACATCGGCCTATCCTAATTGAAATTGGGCTCCAAATTCCACTAATTAACTCCACACCTTACCCTAATTGGAACTTTAACAAAGCAGCATGGGAAGACTATGCAAATGAACTAGACAAATGCATCCGGTTTATCCCACCTAAACGTTCGAACTACAATAGATTTTTGGGACTCATCATTGTTATTGCTAAAAAACATATGCCAAGAGGCTATAGGAAAGATTACATCCCTGGCTGGAACGAACTAAGCGAAAACCTATACCGATAATACATGAACGGAAACATTGATATGGCGGATGATTTCTTAACTAGCCTTGATGAATCCAGGAAGGAAAAATGAAATAAAACAATGACAGCTCTTGATTTCAGACATTCTAGTAGGAAAGCATGGAGCCTTCTCAAGAAATTGGGAGGTAAGCAACACACTAGACGAGAAAAACCATCGATCTCACGTAACCAAGTTGCTAACCACATAGTAAATGTATCAATAATGCCTTCGAACAAGAGACACACAACTCATATAAGAAAAAGCTTTAGAGACCTTAAAAAAGAATGTACCCAAATCCATGAACTTTCTACTCCTTACTCAGAAGCGGAAATTACCACAGCTCTAAAGGACTTAAAACCCGGGAAGGCTGCAGGGCCAGATGGGATGCACCCAGAATTTCTGATAAACTGTGGTCCTAACACCAGAAGATGGTGTTAGGACCACAGAAGATGGTTATCTAAATTTTACACTAACATTCAACAATCCGGTATACTGCCTCCAGAATTTAGAAAACCTAAAATAATTGCTATCGTCAAACCTGGGAAATCAAACGATCGCTCAGAAAACTACCGATCAATTGCACTACTCAGCGTGTGCTATAAACTACTGAAGAGCATAATTTACAATCGAATAAGCCCAATTATACTAAATACCATCCCGGTAGAACAAGCCGGATTCAGGCCGAGCCGAAGCTGTTACGATCAAGTCCTCTCATTGACCACTTATATTAAGGCAGGCTTTCAAATCCGCCTAAAAACTGCAGCGGTATTTATCGACCTAACAGCTGTTTACGATACCGTTTGAAGACACGGCCTGTTATACAAACTTCTCTATACTATTCGCTGCCGAAATACCGTCCAGCTAATCAACACTATGCTTACTAATAGATCATTTAAAGTTCACATGAATTATAAAATTAGCAACTCAAGAACATTAAATAACGGCCTAGCGCAAGGCTCGGTATTAGCACCTCTATTATTTAATGTATATATATAGCCAACCTCCCAATGACTCACTCCATTAAATTCGCATACGCTGATGACCTAGTTATCGTAACTCAACACAAAGATCTCAATGAAACAGAAAGGATACTCACAGACGATCTCGTCACTCTAGGTAATTACTTCCATGCCTGGAGACTACAATCTAACACCAGCAAAACAGAAGCGTCCTGTTTCCACCTCGACAATAAACTTGCTAACGCTCAACTAAACATAACTTTCAATGGAGACGCTCTAAACCACAATTTCCACCCCAAATACCTCAGCATAACATTGGATCGCACTCTCCTTTAAAACTCACCTCAGAAATACCGCCGCTAAACTTAGCTCTAGAAATAATATAATACATAAACTCTGTGGTACATCTTGGGGTGCTTCGGCTCACACTCTGCGATGCTCGGCTCTTGGTTTGGTCTACTCAGTAGCTGAATACTGCACATCCGTCTGACTAAACAGCGCTCATGTGACAAAAGTAGATACCCTACTCAACACTACCATGAGACTAATATCTGGTACGATAAAATCGACACCTACTCACTGGCTCTCAACATTAACAGCATTTGCCCCCCCACCACTTCGCAGAGCGACCGCCTTAGTTAAAGAGTTCTCAAAAATAAATCTCAATCACGAACTGCCCATTAATAATTTTATTGATGATGCGACCAAAACACGATTGAAGTCTATAAACCCCAATCAAAAACAGCTAAGGACCTAATCAACGCAAACTTCGATATGATGATGAAATGGAAACAAACGTGGGCAGCCATGGTAGAGAACGACAACAACCTAGGTAACATATCACCAGGACATATACCCACAGGATTTTACCTACAGCCCAATCTGTGGTGCACACTTAATAGAATACGTACTTCGCACGGTAGATGTGCAGATTCCTTGCACAAATGGAGAATGAGAAACTCACCAGAATGTGACTGCGGAGCAGAGAAGCAGACCATCTACCACATAGCTTTTGTATGTCCTATCCACGCCTATCGAGGTCCCAGAATCGACTGCCTCCCACATTTATTAAATGGCTGGAGGAACTAGAACTAGATCTCTAATACCTTATTGTTACCTTATTAATATTACTCATATTACTAATATATAATTACCCTATTTTTTTTTTATTCATATGTTATACATTAATTAAATTTAATCTACATAACCATATTATAACGTTAATGCATATAACCATAAGCCATACGCTAAATAAAATTAATTAATCTTATTTGTTTCATATTTGAGAGAAAATTTGTTTTATAAATTATACATCAAGAATAATTCTAATTTCGTATATTTTTAAATCAATAAAAATTATTATTAATCGTATTGTTATATTTAATATGAAAGTAAAATATTTCAATTTCAATTTATTAAATAGATTTTCAAAGTTTAGATTTTGGTAAGTAATTTGTATATCAATACAGAAAATCAGGAAGTGGAATGGTTGAAAAAATAATTCAGTAACCTAAATTTCGTAATTTTTCTACACAATCATTATTTAAATTAAATTTGCCTTATGAAAACAATTAATTTCAAAATAAATTCTTCTTTATTATATCACACATAAGTTCTAAGTGCCGACATAGGTCGACTATTTAAATTCTCATTTTCTACACTTCTCATTACAGAAACAAATTATATTATGAAATGTACATTTTTTTTTTATAATCGACGCTAATAATGAGAAATATCTTACTTATTAATAAAAAATCATAAGAACTTATAAACAACATATACTTGTGTAACATATAAATATTAATAATAAATTCAAGAATAAAATAATATTTTACTCTTGAAATATTAAAATAAAGAAAAAATTCCATAATACGAGTATACCCATTAAAAACAATACATTAATTACTTCGTTTAAAATGAATTAGTACGTTTTAAAACAATTGGTATACATTCATAAACTTTGCTATTATTTTAGATGAATAAAATATTTAAAAATAATTATTGTAATTAAATTCATTTTATTTGTTTATATAGCTCCAGACGAAGAAAACCAGAAGTGTAAGTTAAAAACATAACTAAAGCTTACTGGAAGGTTTTCTTAGCTTCAATTAAATTTTTTAAATGGATCTAATGTATGTCGCACCAGTCTTATATGGACGAAATTAAAACAGTTTATATTTGCCAATTGTGGGCTCAATATGTTTGTCTTAAAGTTTATATGGACGCCGAAAAATTATTAAATATTGAGGCAATATATATATAATGAGCTATTCATTATTAACATTAGTGTACATTACAAGAATATTGTAATTAGAAGTAATGATATTCCAAATTGGATCATTGCATCTTTAAATTTATTGGAGTTACTAATTTAAAAAAAAAGCAAACAGCACATTTGATTTTTAACTTAAATTATATATTTTTTTATTACCTCAATTTGATTAGTTATAAAATGGAGTTATAATATTCTTTATAATATACACTTGGAGAATTTAAAAAAATCACATTGTTTTATAACTACTAAAATCAGTATGTTCTGCGTTTCTATAAATTCAAATATCACACTATAATACATAGGAAATTATTTCATGTAATTTTAAATTTGGCCAAAAGATCAAAATATTTATACAAGAACTTTGCATTTCATAATATTTTATGCCTTTGGACAGCATCCTTACAAGAAGGTAATACTTATACAATAGCTTTGTCTTAAATATTATCCTTAGTCTGAGTTTATTTTAAATTTGTGTCTCCAAAATGTATAACATATATTATGAGTTGCTTCATTTTGTGTTTGATAAACATACTAGGGTATACTACAAAAATATAAGCATTTTAATACATATATATATTTTTTAATATTCTTAATACGAACATTGTAACAAACAATATATTAAACTAGCTGACCCGGCAAACGTTATTTTGCCAAAAAGTTTTTTTAAATATTAAGTGTACCCGGCGAACTTAACGCCTTCAGATAAACTATAGAGTGATAATAAAACATATAGTACAAGAATTTATTTATTGATTTATTTGAATTGAGACAGAAATAAGTTGAGTGCAATATGATAAACAATGTTTTTCGTTTTGTTTTCTTGGCGCAAAAACAAACAACGAAGACGGTTTGCCAACACGCGAACTGGCATGTACAGCTGACCATGCGAAAAACATGAAAATTTTAAATTGATCCCACTGACTTCCAACGATTGGCTTTGCGATTTATTGTTTGTCATCGCAAAAGCCAATCGAACGGGAAACTGAATCCGCTTGAATTGAAATGGAAGATCTGTTGGAATGATCAGAATTCGTGGGATAAGGACTTCCTCTCCTTTGAATTTGCCCTTGATGATCGTTGCTTGTATTACATTGTTCATCAGTTTCTTGACGGACAATCGCGTACCATTGCACAATTTAGGATGATTTAGATTCCGCAACATAATGATGATCGATCCCACCTTTAGCTGTAAATTATGCGGCGGAGTTCCTGGCACATCAAGTGAGTTCAAAAATTCCGTCGGATAGTTAGGTCGCTTCATTTTCGTCGGTCACGCTGTCAACGGATTTGTACGAACGCAATTCTCAAGTGATTTTACTTTGAATAATAGAATTCAAGCTATCGACGTCCTTATTCTTCGCTGCTAGTATTGCCCGTTCACTTATCCAATCAAGATGTTTATAATTGTCTTTAATGCTTGGGAACACTTTTGTAATGAGTTCCTCCTTCGACGATGTGAACTTACAAAAATTTTTCGAGAACGATATTAATCCAGTCGAAACATCAACCGGAATTTGGCCATTGCCAAGCGCCAGCAGTTGTCTCGAGAATTCAGCAGCCGATGGGTCATTCTGCAACGCAACTCTCATGTTCGTGGTCAATTTCAACTTCTTGATATGCCACCACAAAAACGACGAATTCTGACATGCATTAAGTTCATCGGCAGCAGTAGATTTCGGGATGACGGGAAGTGTTTGACGAAAATCTCAGGAGAGCAATATCATTGCCCCACCAAATCGTCTCGAATCACCTCGTAAATCCTTCATCGTTCGGTCAACTGCCTCCAAAGCTAGTTTATGCGCCATCGTGCATTCATCCCACATGAGGATTTTGCATTCTCGCATTAATTTCGCTGTCGCTGAATTCTTGGTCGTTGTACACGTAGGCTTGTCAACCGTGAGAAGATTCATAGGCAGCTTCAAAGCGGAATGTGCAGTTCGACCGCCTTCCAACAATGTGGCAGCAATGCCAGAGGATGTAACAGCCAACACAATTTGAGATCTTGACCGAATTGTTGTCAGAATCAACGAAATGACGAACGTTTTGCCTGTCCCACCAGGAGCATCAAGAAAGTAAATGCCTCCCGATCCATCATCAACAACCTTCATCAGCGAATCGTATACATTCTTCTGCTCGGCATTCAACAGCGGCACATTTGTTCGGACTCTTTCAGCCAGCTCATATCGATCATAGTCTTTCTCCCACTGCAATTCACGATTGAATGCATCATGCGTCGAACGATTTGGCGCTGACATTCCCAATGTTGACAACAGATTGCCGCACATGAGCACGCACATGTCTTCGATCAGAACTAATGCTTCGTTACGCATCTCGTAGTTAATTTCAAGATCAAAATTCGAAGTTGTCGTGCGAACTCTGTGCAAAATGTCGTCAGCCATCTCGTCCTTGTATTTCTGCCACAATGCAGTTGGGTTCGATGGATGACATGTGGCTATGATGATCGCAAACAACGTACGAATTTGATTCGCTGGCTCAAAAACAGTTGCATCGGCGAGTGTTGAGTCCCAATGTGTATCGTTTTCGAGCAAATTCAAACGTTGGCAAGCCTCCCGAAAAGTGGCGCATAGCACACCATCTACAGTACGCAGGTAATTGAAGGATGTCGGGCTCCTAATGTTCACCAAAAGAAAGCGAAGATAGAGTCATTCGTCTTGGCGTGGATGAATTGTGTATATTCGTCCGAGGGCATCAGTCGAATAGACATCAGCGAAGCCAGCAACAGCATCACCTTTCTTCCTGCGTTGAAACTTCTTCGTTGCAGCATTCCATTTATAATAGCGTGGCATTTCCGAATATAGTAAAGTCCTCGCGAACGGATCGCTTTCGCATGTCGAAAAAAAATTTGTCAATTTTGTCGCTGTTGGTCGTTCTGCTCTTTGCGCTGCATTCGCTTCCGTAAAGTAGACATGCTGGACGTTCTCCAAGTGAACTGTCAAATGTACGACAGTCGGGTGAAGATCATGAATCGGAAATGAAAACAGCCGCCAAATTGCCTCATTACAACTCACGTAACGTCCAAGTTGAAATTTCATCAACTCATCGTTTACATTTAGATCAGCAATGCCAAACACAGCCATGTCACTCCCTTTGTTCACATATTTGCAAACGTATTTGATAGATTTGTTGGAGTTGCAATACTCAATATTACAGTGAGTTGAGAAGGTTTTCGACAAAAGTGGACAATACAGCGATTATCGACATCGTTTCCTTTCACTTTAATCATGATTGATCTGCCGTTGTCATCTGGAAAACGACCCCAATACAGTGGATATCCGTCGATTCCACTGATTGTGTCAGCCACCAACGGACGGGGAAAACGGTTTGTGCAGTTTCCGTTTTCCATGCACGGTGACCCTGGATTGTGAGCTCCGCAAAGGCCATGTATCATGTTCGTTGTCACAACGGAATGCAGCTCAGGATCAGTTTCTGGGTCTGGTATTTCGGCAGAAATGATCGAATCAATATGATATGGTCGGATCTTGTCGAACATCCAAAGCAGAATGTGTGCATGTGGTAAACCACGCTTCTGCCATTCAACCAAGTACATCCAACAACGGAGTGCGCCAAAGACCTTCTGCTTAACGATGTAATCCATGAGTAATATGATCTTTTGTTTGAATATTCGTGCAGTGATGTCATGTCAATCACTGGATGTTTGTCCTGTCAGCAACTGATTTGTAATTTCGGGCCATTTCGGATTGCAAGTAAACGTGATGAACAAATCAGGGCGTCCGTAATTCCGCACGTACGTCATCGCATCTTGAGCATATTCATGCATGTGGCGCGGGCTTCCAACATGAGTAGCTGGGAGAATGGTCAAACGACCAATGTTGGCCGCGTCTCTTTCGGTAGCGATGGCATCACGCAAGTGGATGTACTCGTCTGATCGTAACTTCGACTGATTGAAGCGAATGAAATTGAGACGCTCCGTTTCGACCTTGACGTACATGTCGACGCAGTACTGTTGAAACAACCGGCGATATCTCAATAGATGATTGTCAACATCTTGCCGAATCATCAATCGATATGCATAAAAATTCATTGAATTGACATTTGTATTCGTTTCTTCTCCTGAAATATGAATTCGAACTTATTTATAGTATGAAAAAGAAATGATGACCTGTAAACAAACCTGTCATTGGATTGACCATCTTTATATTATGTGATAGCCATCTTCTCCACGACAGAACATCAACGGGTATTGAAGTGCATCATATGACCGATGAGTCTCGTACACGCGCTGCAACTATCCACCATCCCGACGCTTGAGAACAATATCGCGTGATGCCACATTCTCACCAACAATCACCACTGCGACTTCATTGATAGTGGGAGCATTGAATTGTCTTGCATGGCTTCCAGAGGGTCTTTTATCTGCCCTGATAATGATTTTGTGGTCGTCAGAATGCATTGTATCCAATGCGGTTTTGAACAATCTGACCAATTTATTATGCTCATGCAGAAGATTTTGCAATTGTCCGATCATTTCACGTTTATTCGCAGTAAAAATTGCACAACGTTGATCTAGTTCAATTGCCGAATTCCCAACGTAATAGATCTGAAGGAACTTATGATCTTCGTTTGGTGGTGGTAACAAAGTGCCCGCTCGATTGTGAATTTGCCCTTGAATCTGAATACGAGGTGTGGCTATTTAAAAACGGGATTTCATTCTGATTAGAGTTCTACTCTTTGGTGGGTAATTATATCGTAGTTATTATCTGCACAAGCCAACGCATCAAATAATATCCGTTTTATCTCTTTTGGTCAATTAGTTCGCATTCACGCGTTGTTTAAAGTGGACAATATCGTACGAAACTGCCGGAATAATGCCTAATTTAAAAATCGAACAGCGTGTTAATTTAAAATTTCTTGTTAAATTAAAAAAATCGCCCACAAAATGTCTAAAGATGTTGACTGAGGTGTACGGGAAGGACACGATGTCACGTACTCGAGTTTTTGAATGGCATAAAAGATTTAAAGATGGGCGAGAAGAAGTGGAAAACGACGAGCATCCTGGTCGCCCTTGCACATCAAAAACTGATGAGAACGTCGACAAAATTGACAAAATTGTCCGAAATGATCGTCGTCTCAGTATTCGTATGATTGCAGATATGATAAATATAGACAAAGAAACAGTTCGATAAATTTTTCACAACAATTTAAACATGAACAAAGTCTGTGCCAAAATGGTACCAGAAAATCTCAGTCAAGACCAGAAGGACAACCGTAAAAACATTTGCTCTGATATCCTGCAAATGATAAATGAGCAACCAAATTTATTGGAAAATGTCATTACGTGTGACGAAAATTAGATTTTCCAGTATGATCCAGAAACAAAAAGGCAATCAATGTACTGAAAGACTCCTACCTCGCCGAGAATCAAGAAAGCTCGAATGAGCAAGTCCAAATTGAAGGTGATGCTTATCGTTTTTTTTTTTGATATCAAGGGCATAATTATGATCGAATGGGTTCCTCAAGGTCAAACAGTTAATCAAAAATATTATATTGAAGTTCTTATTAAGCTCAGGGAAAGAGTTCGGAAAAAAAGGCCTGGTTTGTGGTAGGACAATGCGTGGATTCTGCATCAAGACAATGCGCCTGTACACAATGCTTTTTCTGTTAAGCAGTTTTTAGCCAATAAACGCATTCCAATACTCGAGCATCCTCCATATTCGCCAGATTTAGCACCCTGCGACTTTTATCTATTTCCAAAAATAAAAACAGCGTTGAAGGGGACTCATTTTCGATCCGTGGAAGACGTAAAGACTAATGCGGCAGACCTACTTAAGAGCTTGACATCTGAAGAGTTGTAACACTGCTTCGAACAATGGAGAACACGTATGGAATGGTGTATAGTAATGGGTGAGGAGTATATAGAAGTGGATCACATTTAATAATTGTCATTTTACAAATAAATCATTTTTATAACAAAAATCCCGTTTTCAAATAGCCACACCTCGTATTTAGATGGTCATTTGTAAAAAAAAGTTATTGTTATTATTGTTAATATTATAATTTTTATGAGACGCTATTACCTTATAACTCGGATTGTAGCCTGGTTGATCAACAACTTCGGCTCCAAATGACGTCATTTGAAAACATCCGTTGTACTCGTATTTTTGTGTATTCGCCAGGAAATGTTTTGATTGGATTGTATTTCCATAGAGAAACGAATACAATGGCTCTGGTGATTGAGCCAAAACGGGCAATTTCACCTTGACACCAGCGCAGCATAAGCCGGGGGTTTCCGATCGAAACTTCAATGCATTGCAATGCTGGCATACGATAGATAGTGAACCGATATCAACATAGCAAAGATCCTTGTAGGTAATTGCGGAATCGTATTCGAAAGCAGCGCGATTCAAGGCTACATTTGAACTTCTATTATCACGTTGTCGAATTTGAGGTGGTGTTTGTGCAGCGCGAACTTGTGTTATATGAGCACGTCTCAATTAATTTGCTTCTGCACGTTCCTCTTGCATTTGATTATAACGGACATTCTCACAAATTATTGCATTACGTGTACGTCGTCCAATGTTTGATCTTCTAATAGGAGGCATTAGTCAAGCAAATAATTCTGTCCAAAAAGTAACAAAGTCGTTTTTGATTAATCCTATTAAAAAGAAAATACTCTTAAAAAAAAACTGCAAATAAGTTTCGATACCTTGGGCGGATTCGAACCACGACAGTTCACCACTCTTTAAATGATGCCTTAACTCATTCGGTAACCACTGCTGATAGAATTATGGGAGCGTAATAAGGTTGTTAAGCCCATATAGTAAACTCACGTTAAAATTTTAATTATAATAATATTATTATATGGATGGATAATTTTTAATTTGTTTTTTTACTATGACAACCAAAAATTTAAACAATATTGGCATTTACTATTTCTAATAATGATTAGATTAATTAAACATTCATTTTATAAGAAATGCAGGTATTAAATAAATGATTGCTAATTAGTAAATAAAATAAAATAAAATAAAATTGTACTCAAGCAGTTTTTCTGGTAACGCCAACAACGGAAAATGGAAAATGAAGTCGTTAAAAAAAATAAAAATAATAATCATATTTCATATAGATAAAACCTAAATTCTATCTCTACAATCGACTATTGCGTTCTATGTAAGGAGAGGGTATTTACGGCTATAAATGAAATTGAACGGAATAAAAACGATACGAAAATTATCACTTTAAAAAATTTAAACTTTACTTTATATAGTGAAACATAATATTAATACCTAATATTCAATACACGATATATTTCTCCATGTTGATCCATTTTTTTGGTGTTGGCTGGCGGCCCCATTATAACGATTAATTATGTCATATGGACAATTTTATAAGCTAAAGCTTGCTGTAACTTTTTCAATTTGAAAAAACATTCCAGAACTCAAAAAATCAATCATCAAAAAAATGTTTAAAAAAAAAATTTAAAAAAAGGGTTTTTCCAACATTTTTTTCGTAAAAACCTTCACCTGGCAATTATGAACAATTAAAAAAATTTGAGCCAAATCGGCCCAGCCGTTTTCAATTGATGAATTGTTATACATTTTTTGCTCCATTTTTATATATATATATATACATTAAAAAATTAAAAAGAAAAACAGATACATATCATTAACTACTTAATTTATTTATAAATATTTCAGTTTTATATTGTTCAAATAAAGAATAGTAGCTATTTTGATAAAGTCAGTAGAGGGAACTCCCTTACCCAAAAAAGTTTAGGGTTAATCCAGTTAATTCCTGTCCTATGAATAAGTCTAGGCGAAGCACGTACCCACTCAATACCATAGAATAATATAGAAACGACACTTAAGGTGATACCAATTTGTTTACAAAAATCTTGAGGAAAAGCCTAAAGTTGACAGCGAATGCTTGAGGCACAGCCTTGAAGTTAGTAACGTTTACTCCGCTATGAACCGATTAATGGATGGATGATATCCATAGCCGGTTTGAAACATCTATATAATAATTTAAGTTCTGAACCAACAAAAATAATTAAACTTTGTACTCGCAGGCTAAATCAAGACTGTTTAGAAAACTCCTTTGGTACAGTTCGAATACAGAATGGCAATTGTGTTAACACGTCTTGTATACAATTCAAACGTACTTTTAAAAAACTCTTCTGTATTAATTACTTTGAATATTCTGAAGGAGCAAATTGCTTAGATGATTTAGATAACGTTTTGATTGGTCTTCAAGAATCACAATCTGATGATTTAAAAATAATTTTCCCAGAAAAAGTACACCTGTAAATACTTGTCCAATACCATTAGAAATACCATAGAATATTATTGTTAATATTATTCTATGGAAATACGTGTGGGATATCACAAATACACCGTGGTGATAAGATAGTCAGCTGATTTCGAGGTCAATGAAAAATAAATTGACTGAACAAAGGAAATCCGGAGAGTGTCGCTTCTATATTATTCTATGTCAATACTATTGCGTCCGTAGCTGGCCGATAAGGTTTTTGTCGCGGGGATAGCCACGAAAGCTCTATAATAAGCCGCTGACCATGGGTATTGTAATTGTAGATATCTACCTTTTAATTCGTATTAGTTGGGTTTCGCTAAGATGATAGAACAAAGCAATAGAACAAATAGCGTCCAAACATACTAAATGGAACATGGAACTACATCAGTTCTTATATATTTATATTCCTCGTTGAATCATTGCAATCTTAAATTTGATCGAGTTACTTTTTTAAAAATCTGCAAATACGCATTTCATTTTTCACTTATTTCATAGTTATTTAAAAAATTCAGTTAAAACAGTTAAAAAATATGTTAAATCTCCCTCATGAAATTTTCAAATACGAGTAGAGTTCGTAATTTGAGTTCG
>CM032339.1:71785053-71800554 GCA_019022885.1 Schlechtendalia chinensis
AACTCAAAAATAATTGTATCTGAGCTTTAATTAAATTTTTTAAGAATACTATGTGTGAGAGAAGGTTTTGATTTATTTAATAAACATATTTTTATTAATTCTTAAAATTACGGCACGAATAAATTATAATAAATCAGTGTATAACAACTACAGAATTAAATTAATTAATGATTGCAACTCGAAGACATTTGGATTGCATCTTCAATATGTGAATTCATTTTGGTTTCTAATATGTTGCATAAGTCAATAAGAAAAATTAGAATTTGAGTTTAAAATATTTAGTAGGAAAAACATATGTTCATCAAAATTTCTAAAACTCAGAAAAATATTAGATTACATTTCTCCAACGGTTCGTTTATTACGTATTCCATTTATATGTATTTAAAACAAACACATTTAAATTTCAGATATTGAGTTTCTTTATGATAATTCATAATATATGTGCAGGAAAAATAAGTGATATTAGTTAAAAACGAGTTAAGTTGAAAATTAAATTTGGTAACGAAGGTACGTTTAAAATTTAAAACTCGACCAAAACGTATATTATTAACAACTTTATTGCATTAAAGTATTGGTATTTTTTTTTTAAATTTATGTATATGAAAACAGCTACAATAAATGTAAATAAGCAGTTCGTGCAATAAAAAATAAAAAATTATACGCCTAAATGTTAGGCTACGTACAAACGTACGTTTTACATTAGTATCATATGAAATATTTCAGAAAAAATTTAATTCCATATTAAATTATTTTTTTTTAAAGTCGGTTTATAACGTTTAGATAATATTTAATATTCTATAAAATTATAATTTTTTGAAACCAACCAAGAATTAGACTTTAAATCTTATCGAAATTCTATTGATTACTCAATATTTCATAAATATAAACATTCTTTTTTCTGTTACTTCTTACAATTCAGTTAATGATCCTGAAGGTACTAATCACTACCACGTAATGGAAATAGCATAGCGTATGACATACTAATGTAGCATAAAAGATGTATATATATATAACGAATCAAAATGAAGGAGATTTATGTATTCCTTGAAAATCCATGTTTAACAAAAAGCTGTAATAACATTATAACTATAATATGATTGAAGACATTTGAAAATATCGTTATTCCATATGTTGCAAAACGAAAACTATTAAATTTATCAAACATTTTTAGATATTATCAATCATTGGAAACTGCTACTCCTATGGGAACAATAAATGTCAATAAAATTCCTAATCGCATTGCAGTTATTGTATAGGTAAACCGTTCTTTTAAATGTTGATTTTATTGGATGGATGATGAGTAGACTGCATACCATTAACTATTAAAAGATTTCGGGGCTGGCCGGTGATCAAATGATACTAAAAGGATAACTAAATTAAAATTTTTTATTTCATTAGAGACATTATTTGCTTGAGACATTTAATTCGTACATAGATTAACACTACATTCAAGGAAAATATATCAATGCTATATAACAATAAGAATTTTTATTTGTTTTTATGTTTATATACAAGCGTAAACGTGTAATTTCTATGAGAATTTTCCTGCATTCAATAACTCAAAAATAATTGTATCTCAGCTTTAATTAAATTTTTTAAGAATACTATGTGTGAGAGAAGGTTTTGATTTATTTAATAAACATATTTTTATTAATTCTTAAATTTACGGCACGAATAAATTATAATAAATCAGTGTATAACAACTACAGAATGAAATTAATTAATGATTGCAACTCGAAGACATTTGGATTGCATCTTCAATATGTGAATTCATTTTGGTTTCTAATATGTTGCATAAGTCAATAAGAAAAATTAGAATTTGAGTTTAAAATATTTAGTAGGAAAAACATATGTTCATCAAAATTTCTAAAACTCAGAAAAATATTAGATTACATTTCTCCAACGGTTCGTTTATTACGTATTCCATTTATATGTATTTAAAACAAACACATTTAAATTTCAGATATTGAGTTTCTTTATGATAATTCATAATATATGTGCAGGAAAAATAAGTGATATTAGTTAAAAACGAGTTAAGTTGAAAATTAAATTTGGTAACGAAGGTACGTTTAAAATTTAAAACTCGACCAAAACGTATATTATTAACAACTTTATTGCATTAAAGTATTGGTATTTTTTTTTTAAATTTATGTATATGAAAACAGCTACAATAAATGTAAATAAGCAGTTCGTGCAATAAAAAATAAAAAATTATACGCCTAAATGTTAGGCTACGTACAAACGTACGTTTTACATTAGTATCATATGAAATATTTCAGAAAAAATTTAATTCCATATTAAATTATTTTTTTTTAAAGTCGGTTTATAACGTTTAGATAATATTTAATATTCTATAAAATTATAATTTTTTGAAACCAACCAAGAATTAGACTTTAAATCTTATCGAAATTCTATTGATTACTCAATATTTCATAAATATAAACATTCTTTTTTCTGTTACTTCTTACAATTCAGTTAATGATCCTGAAGGTACTAATCACTACCACGTAATGGAAATAGCATAGCGTATGACATATACTAATGTAGCATAAAAGATGTATATATATATAACGAATCAAAATGAAGGAGATTTATGTATTCCTTGAAAATCCATGTTTAACAAAAAGCTGTAATTGCATTATAACTATAATATGATTGAAGAAATTTGAAAATATCGTTATTCCATATGTTGCAAAACGAAAACTATTAAATTTATCAAACATTTTTAGATATTATCAATCATTGGAAACTGCTACTCCTATGGGAACAATAAATGTCAATAAAATTCCTAATCGCATTGCAGTTATTGTATAGGTAAACCGTTCTTTTAAATGTTGATTTTATTGGATGGATGATGAGTAGACTGCATACCATTAACTATTAAAAGATTTCGGGGCTGGCCGGTGATCAAATGATACTAAAAGGATAACTAAATTAAAATTTTTTATTTCATTAGAGACATTATTTGCTTGAGACATTTAATTCGTACATAGATTAACACTACATTCAAGGAAAATATATCAATGCTATATAACAATAAGAATTTTTATTTGTTTTTATGTTTATATACAAGCGTAAACGTGTAATTTCGATGAGAATTTTCCTGCATTCAATAACTCAAAAAAAATTGTATCTGAGCTTTGATTAAATTTTTTAAGTATACTATGTGTGAGATAATGTTTTGATTTATTTGATAAACATATTTTTATTAATTTTTAAAATTACGGGACGAAAAAATTATTATAAATCAGTGTATAACAACTACAGAATGAAATTAATTAATGATTGCAACTCGAAGACATTTGGATTGCATCTTCAATATGTGAATTCATATCGGTTTCTAATATGTTGCATAAGTCAATAAGAAAAATTAGATTTTGAGTTTAAAATATTTGGAAGGAAAAACATATGTTTATATGATATATTACATATGAACATATATTCATTAAAATTTCTAAACCTCAGAAAAATATTAAATTACATTTCTCCAACGGTTCGTTTATTACGTATTCCATTCGTATGTATTCAAAACAAACACATTTAAATTTCAGATATTGAGTTTCTTTATGATAATTCATAATATATGTGCAGGAAAAATAAGTGATATTAGTAAAAAACGAGTTGAGCTGAAAATTATATTAGTTAACGAATGTACGTTTAAAATTTAAAACCCGACTAAAACGTATATTATTAACAACTTTATTGCATTGAAGTATTGGTATTTTTTTTTTAAATATATGTATATGAAAACAGCTACAATAAATGTAAATAAGAAGTTTGTGCAAAAAAAAATAAAAAATTATAAGCCTATATGTTAGGCTACGTACAAACGTACGTACTACATTAGTATCATATGAAACATTTCAGAAAAAATTTAATTCCATTTTAAATTATTTTTTTTTAAAGTCGGTTTATAACGTTTAGATAATATTTAATATTCTATAAAGTTATAATTTTTTGAAACCAACCAAGAATTAGACTTTAAATCTTATCGAGATTCTATTGATTACTCAATATTTCATAAATATAAACATTCTTTTTTTTGTTACTTCTTACAATTCAGTTTATGATCCTGAAGGTACTAGTCAATACCACGTAATGGAAATAGCATAGCGTATGACATATACTAATGTAGCATAAAAGATATATATATATATATATAACGAATCAAAATGAAGGAGATTTATGTATTCCTTGAAAATCCATGTTTAACAAAAAGCTGTAATTGCATTATAACTATAAAATGATTGAAGACATTTGAAAATATCGTTATTCCATATGTTGCAAAACGAAAACTATTAAATTTATCAAACATTTTTAAATATTATCAATCTTTGGATACTGCTACTCCTATGGGAAAAATAAATGTCAATAAAATTCCTAATCACATTGCAGTTATTGTATAGATAAACAGTAGTTTTAAATGTTGATTTTATTGGATGGATGATTAGTAGACTGCATACTATTAACTATTAAAAGATTTCGTGGCTGGCTGTAATCAAATGATACTAAAAGGATAACTAAATTAACATTTTTTATTTCATTAGAGACATTATTTGCTTGAGACATTTAATTCGTACGTAGACCATGACTAACACTACATTCAAAGAAAATATATCAATGCTATAAAACAATAAGAATTTTAATTTGTTTTTATGTTTATATACAAGCGTAAACGTGTAATTTCGATAAGAATTTTCCTGCATTCAATAACTCAAAAATATATGTATCTGAGCTTTGATTAAATTTTATAAGAATACTATGATGTGTGAGAGAAGGTTTTGATTTATTTGATAAACATATTTTTAATAATTCTTAGAGTTACGGGACGAATAAGTTATAATAAATCAGTGTATAACAACTACAGAAAGAAATTAATTAATGATTGCAACTCGAAGACATTTGGTTTGCATATTCTATATGTGAATTCATATCGGATTCTAATATGTTGCATAAGTCAATAAGAAAAATTAGAATTTGAGTTTAAAATATTTGGAAGGAAAAACATGTGTTTATTAAAATTTCTAAACCTCAGAAAAATATTAAATTACATTTCTCCAACGGTTCGTTTATTACGTATTCCATTCGTATGTATTTAAAACAAACACATTTAAATTTCAGATATTGAGTTTCTTTATGATAATTTATAATATATGTGCAGGAAAAATAAGTGATATTAGTAAAAAACGAGTTGAGCTGAAAATTATATTAGGTAACGAATGTACGTTTAAAATTTAAAACCTGACTAAAACGTATATTATTAACAACTTTATTGCATTGATGTATTGTTATTTTTTTTTTTTAAATATATGTATATGAAAACAGCTACAATAAATGTAAATAAGAAGTTCGTGCAAAAAAAAATAAAAAATTATAAGCCCATATGTTAGGCTACGTACAAACGTACGTACTACATTAGTATCATATGAAATATTTCAGAAAAAATTTAATTCCATTTTAAATTATTTTTTTTTAAAGTCGGTTTATAACGTTTAGATTATATTTAATATTCTATAAAATTATAATTTTTTGAAACCAACTATGAATTAGACTTTAAATCTTATCGAGATTCTATTGATTACTCAATATTTCATAAATATAAACATTCTTTTTTTTGTTACTTCTTACAATTCAGTTAATGATCCTGAAGGTACTAGTCACTACCACGTAATGGAAATAGCATAGCGTATGACATATACTAATGTAGCATAAAAGATGTATGTTCGGTATTGGCGGGAAGCTCGTGCCAGACCTCGCGATAACGACGACGTCGATAGAACACGGTAGAACGTTCATGAAAGTCAGTCTGACACCGGCGACGGTCTGTCGTGTGACGACCGGTTGTCGCCCGTTGAAATCGTGTGTTTTTAAGATTTGTAATTCGACTTAGTATATGCCGTACGTTTTCGTTGTTACATTGCGAATATACATACGTTATTTGAATACAATTGTTTTACTTGGATACGATTCGTAAGTACCTAAATTTCGATTATTGTATAAAGGCGGACGCGAGTCATAAGGGGTCACCTGCAAGAAGCACCCCAAGTGGCGAACATTTTTGGTAGCAGAGCGTGGTTGTTTTGGTTTATGACGTAATTTAGCGTCCACTTTACAATCTTCCATATTTACTGTATTTACTGTATTTTCTGTATTTCGAGTATAATAATATTGTTCGTATATTGCACTATTACAAGTAACCGTGATGTCGTATTAGTGAGGCACGGTCGGTATGAGATTGTAATTATTGTCGTTAATAGTGATTAATAGTCGTAATAATAAATATCTTTATCGTTCATATTGATAATTGTGGTTATCGCATTAGAGTTTTCGTATTATATGTGTATACGTGTATAGGTCATATATATAAGTTTGTATTGTGATTTATCTGCTGAACTTTGTATTCGCGTTAGGCTTAATCGTCAATTTTTGTTATTACATTCCATCCATTATTATACGGGATTAAATTGGTTTTGTTCGTTGTTAATAAAAGTATATTCGTGGTAACTGTTTCTATTCGTGTCAAGTACTATGGCACTCGATCCAGATGCGGTTCGTTTAAGGCGATTGAAGGAAAGATCGACAATTAAACGTGATGGGTACGTTAGTCAAATCCGTTCCGTGTATGCCTTAGCGCAGCGAAGTCTAGAGGACGTAGAAGTTTCCCATCAATTATTGGTGGCTGTCGATAATCTGGATGATCTGTGGTCATCGTTTTCCATAGAAGATGACGCTGTGTTAGATCACCTAATCGCCCTCGGCTTATCATCGGAATATTCGAATTATTTGGGAACCGAGATGCGGGAGTTAATTAATTTTTGTAAGGCGACGGCCACGCGATGCCGTAACTACCACCCAGAACCGAATAATACCTCGGATGGAGTTTTCCAACGTGATGACAGAAACGAGCAGCTTCACAATACGCGGGATTCTATGCTGAAGCTCAATATTGGATCGAGTATGCATGCAGGGCTACCTACGATTCCACTTCCCACGTATAGTGGAGACATCTACAAGTGGCCGTCGTTTCGAGACCGATTCGTATCACTCGTAGACCAAAGTCCATATTTATCGACGATTGATAAATATTATTATCTCATAGGCTGTTTGAAGGGACCCGCTTCTGACGCTATCAGTGGTATACCAATTTCGGAGGCCACATATCCATTGGCATGGACCACCCTCGAAACCCATTTCGACAAACCACGGTTGGTTGCCTGTTCTCTAATAGACAATTTATTACATGCTCCGGTGTCGTCTACGGAGACGTTATTCGATATGAATAAATTTGTATCTACCTTTGACGAGAGCATTTCCATTATTGAGTCCCTTCGAATTCCTAATTTGGGAGATTTCATATTGTTTTCTTTGGCTTCACGGTGTTTACCTGTGTCCTGTCGAACGTTGTTCGAATCACAATCTACTGCTGAATATCCAACCGTCCGTGAACTGATAACCTTCGTTAAGTCCCGTATTTCGGTTCTCGAATGTGTTCAAGGCTCAAGTTCGATGAAACCGGCACAATTGTCGCGTCAGCTAAAATCGGCATGTTCCATGCCGTACGAGAAGGGATCCAGCAAGGTTGTAAATTCGTTGCAATCCTCTTCATTTGTGGCAGCTCAACCCTCGTCGTTGAAGTCACTGTGTAAATGTTGTCGGGGCAATCACAATGTTGTGACATGCCCAACGTTCAAGCGTTGGTCACTTGAAACTCGGTCCAAATGGGCTAGAGAACAACGCCTTTGTTTTCGTTGTTTGAGTGAAGGTCATTGGGCTCCTCGATGGCAGTCTCCCATCGTTTGTGCCCAATGTTCTCGCAACCATCACACCTTAGTACATAAGGAGGTAGTCATGGCCGTCGCAAGTAAAGAAGGTGTCCCATCGGCCGACCAACAAACGGATGACGTGTTATCTTCTTGTATTGGGCAACTCGAGTCGCATTCAGTGTTGCTAGGCACTGCGTTAGTGCATATTCGTGATAATACTGGTACTCTTCAGACGGCTAGGGTGTTGGTGGACTCGGCGTCCCAGATCAGCGCCATAACGTCAGCATGTGCGTCTCGATTGGGATTACGAACTTCACGTTGGACCGCATCTGTCTCTGGCCTTGCGGGTGTATCCGTTCGGAATGTTCAAGGAATTGTGGAGTGTTACATTCAACCTAGGTTTGCAGTCGAACCTGTGTTACCGTTTAAAGCTTGGGTATTGTCTTCAATCACTGCAGACATGCCGCAGAAACAATTACCACGTGCGATTTATGACAAATTCACTCATTTGGCACTGGCAGATCCCTTATTCACGTCTCCAGCCGAGGTCGATTTATTATTAGGTGCTAATATTTATATCTTCGCTCAAATTCTGGACGGAAAACGCGTTTCCGTAGGTGAATCGTATCCGACGGCTTTCGGATCAATTTTCGGATTTATTATTATGGGATCGTTACCTCACATTTATACCCAGCATCAGCATGCATACCCCATATCTCTGATGTAATCTGTGGAGTCGTTAATGAAGAAATTTTGGCACGTAGAAGAGCCCGAGACGGCTCCACAGGAGTTTACTGACGACGGGCTATGCGAAATGATATTTCGTGAAGGTCATTTCCGTTCTGACACTGGTCGATTCATTGTGCCTCTTCCGTTCAGCAAACCTGTACGTGACAATTCTTTTCGGGGTTCACGCGAAGTCGCTCTTAAACGGTTTGAGCAGTTGGAAAGAAAATTCGCCACTGATCATCGTCTTCATGCATTGTACTGCCAGTTTATGTCGGAGTACATATCCTTGAATCATATGTCACTTGCTTCATCAGCCGGTACCTACTTCATCCCACATCATGCCGTCTATCGACCATCTGATACTAATCCTAAACTTCGTGTTGTGTTTGATGCATCAGCTATAGCGTCCTCTGGTGTATCGTTAAACAGTTGTTTGCTTCGGGGTCCCAAATTACAACGAGATGTGACGGATGTATTGTTATCGTTCCGTTTATATCGTCATGCATTTACTACCGATATTTGTAAAATGTATCGACAAATAATGGTATCTCCGGAACATAGACGATATCAACACATATTTTGGCGATCGTCACCGTACGAACAGTTGCAGGAATATGAGCTTAATACCGTGACATATGGTGTTAGCTGTGCGCCGTTTCTCGCCATACGGACGCTTCATTCGATCGCTGATTCGGAGTGCGGTGATTTTCCATCAGTTCGCCAGGCCTTGCTTACCCATACGTATGTGGATGATATATGTGTTGGCGCTGACACCGAACAGGAAGCAATCAAGCTTCAGTCGGATCTGATTACAGTTTTATATCGAGCCGGACTAGACCTTAAAAAATGGTCTAGTAACACCCCGTCCGTGTTGAACACAGTACTCCCCGAAGATCGCGCCTGCGGTTCCTTGTCTTTCGATGACGGCGAGGTAGAAGGAATTAAGGTATTGGGATTGCAGTGGAACCCTGGTGATGACGTTTTCCACTTCACCTTTAATGCAGTCGATTTCGTGGCGACGAAATGAGGCATGTTGTCATCGATTGCACGGATATTTGATCCATTGGGTTTTTTATCCCCTACAGTGTTTTTCGCCAAACACCTTATGCAACGAGTGTGGAAGGCCGGATTGACCTGGGATGAACAATTACCGCCTGATATCATGGATTCATGGACAAAATTCGTCTCTGGAATACCAGAAATACAACGATTGAGTGTTCCTCGATTCATTAATACTAGACACTGTATTCAAGGTGTACTATGTGGATTTTGTGACGCGTCGGAGCGTGGATATGCAGCCGTTGTATACTTGCGAACAAACGATACATCCGGTAGTCCTTCGATCTCATTAATCGGTTCAAAAACCAAATTGGCACCAACGGGTTCAACAACGATTCCGCGACTTGAACTATGCGCTGCGGTACTTTTGTCTCGATGGATGTCACGAATAAAAACCACATTGAGCATTGAGGTGGACATTACCGACGTTTTCGCCTGGACAGATTCGACGATAGTGCTTAATTGGTTGTCAGTGCGTCACGTAGCGTTTAAAATATTTGTATCTAATCGAATTCATCAAATTAAGTCATTATTACCAGAATGTCGCTGGAACCATGTTACTTCGAAAAATAACCCAGCGGATGTCGCCTCTCGCGGAATATTGCCACACGTGCTCATTACTCATGAGCTGTATTGGAAGGGTCCCACCCTGCTCGAATCGTCTATATCGGAGTGGGACACCGAAGAGCTGTTGATGTCGCCGAGACAGTTGCCAGAGATCAAACCTGTGACTTCGGTGGCTCTTGCGTTGCAATCCGATCCGGAATGGATCGAGCGTTTCTCGTCATATGTTCATATGATCAGAGTCGTTGCACGCGTACGTCGGTTTACATCTCGTTGTCGCCATCAAGAATGGTCGGAATCGTATTTGTCTAGGTCCGAACTTGATCAAGCGACTATAATCGTTGCTCATTCGTCACAGCGATATTTCTTCGAAACCTTACGTCATGAGTTGATTCATGCTCTACCCGTGTCCGCAAAATCGATTGCCCGTTTGCGACCCTTTATTGACCAGCGAGGCCTTATCGTTGTAGGTGGTCGCCTTTCAAACTCGGACTTACCTGTCGATCAAAAACATCCGATATTATTGGCCAAATCGTCGCACATTTCTTTATTATTGGTGCGCCATTATCACGAATTGACCGGTCATGGTGGCCCAAGAGTGGTGACGTCTCTTATTGGGCGCCAATATTGGATACTCTCTGTTAGATCACTCATACGCACGGTAATCAGTCGTTGTACCACGTGTGTGCGTCTTTCTGCTGTTAATCCACAACCAATAATGTCGGATTTGCCTCGATCTCGTGTATCGGAAGTTCGTCTTTTTTCACAAGTGGGGATCGATTACGCCGGCCCTGTTGTAATGAAAGAACATCGACTTCGCAAGGCTCGGCAATACAAGGTTTACATATCAGTTTTTGTATGTTTTGCGGTAAAAGCCGTACACTTGGAAGTCGTTACGGATCTGTCGACGGACGCGTTTATAGCTGCTCTACAGAGATTTGTTGCTCGTCGCGGTTTACCCAACGATATTTACACGGACTGCGGGACCAATTTCGTTGGCGCGGCTCGACAAATTCGGAATTTGGTTAACGATCCAATTCATCGAGACATATTGGGTGCTAGTGTTCATTGTAACTGGCATTTCAACCCTCCCGGGACTCCTCATTTTGGTGGTCTTTGGGAGGCAGCAGTTCGTTCCGCAAAATCATTGATGGTGCGAATCATGGGGGAGCATACCTTCATCTTCGAAGAATTTGGCACCATCCTATGTCGTATCGAGTCGATTTTGAATTCTCGTCCATTAACCCAGGCGTCCACAGATCCGACCGAAGTCGAATGTTTAACACCCGGTCACTTTTTAATCGGACAACCTCTTCTCGCCGTACCTGAGACCGATCTAAGTCCCTGTCAACGACCTCTGGTACATCGTTGGAAATTATTAAACCAACGTGTACAATCTTTCTGGCGGCGTTGGCGTGATGAATACTTACAAACTCTCCAAGTTCGAAGCAAGTGGATCAAGAATATCCCAAATATCGCCGTGAATGATATGGTTATCATTAAAGACCCTCAGACGCCTCCTCTAAAATGGCGAATTGCCCGGGTGTGTGAGACACTTCCAGGTTCGGATGGGGTTGTTAGAGTGATACGCCTACGATTGCCCAATGGTTTCTTGATTCGCCCCGTTGTCAAGTTGGTTAAGTTACCAGTATAAGCCAACATCAATTACTTGTTTATTATGTCGATTCTACTTGTTATTTATTATTTATTCATTTATTATTATTATTCTCATTTATTATATTTATTATTGTTCTTAATTATTCTTGCGTGTTAAGAGTCATCATTACTCTGTATGTATACAATATATTTATTTTATTTTGTTTATTTATATTTGATATTCTTCACCTTAATATGTCATACCGATTGGAGTTTGTTCACATCCTTATTATATAATGGTAATATAATTATGGTTTAGGTGTTGCTTATTACATTACTGCAGTATTTGTTATTGTATACGTATTATATTTTGTAGTATTTATTATAGTCTGTTGCATTCATTATTATTATGTATTATTCATTACATTATTGTATTTAGTCAGTTTTCTTTTTTTTTAATCTTTTTGATTGTATAATTGTCGTGATGAATTGTGCGGTTTAACGTCTCGGGCAAGGATGTCAAAATGTCCGTTCATCCATCATGTTGGAAGCTGTGCCATCTTCCAAGGAGGAGTATGTTCGGTATTGGCGGGAAGCTCGTGCCAGACCTCGCGATAACGACGACGTCGATAGAACACGGTAGAACGTTCATGAAAGTCAGTCTGACACCGGCGACGGTCTGTCGTGTGACGACCGGATGTCGCCCGTTGAAATCGTGCGTTATTAAGATTTGTAATTCGACTTAGTATATGCCGTACGCTTTCGTTGTTACATTGCGAATATACATACGTTATTTGAATACAATTGTTTTACTTGGATACGATTCGTAAGTACCTAAATTTCGATTATTGTATAAAGGCGGACGCGAGTCATAAGGGGTCACCTGCAAGAAGCACCCCAAGTGGCGAACAATGTATATATATATAACGAATCAAAATGAAGGAGATTTATGTATTCATTGAAAATCCATGTTTAACAAAAAGCTGTAATTGCATTATAACTATAATATGATTGAAGACATTTGAAAATATCGTTATTCCATAAGTTGCAAAACGAAAACTATTAAATTTATCAAACATTTTTAAATATTATCAATCTTTGGATACTGCTACTCCTATGGGAAAAATAAATGTCAATAAAATTCCTAATCACATTGCAGTTATTGTATAGATAAACAGTAGTTTTAAATGTTGATTTTATTGGATGGATGATTAGTAGACTGCATACCATTAACTATTAAAAGATTTCGGGGCTGGCTGTAATCAAATGATACTAAAAGGATAACTAAATTAACATTTTTTATTTCATTAGAGACATTATTTGCTTGAGACATTTAATTCGTACGTAGACCATGACTAACACTACATTCAAGGAAAATATATCAATGCTATAAAACAATAAGAATTTTAATTTGTTTTTATGTTTATATACAAGCGTAAACGTGTAATTTCGATAAGAATTTTCCTGCATTCAATAACTCAAAAATATATGTATCTGAGCTTTGATTAAATTTTATAAGAATACTATGATGTGTGAGAGAAGGTTTTGATTTATTTGATAAACATTTTTTTAATAATTCTTATAGTTACGGGACGAATAAGTTATAATAAATCAGTGTATAACAACTACAGAAAGAAATAAATTAATGATTGCAACTCGAAGACATTTGGTTTGCATATTCTATATGTGAATTCATATCGGTTTCTAATATGTTGCATAAGTCAATAAGAAAAATTAGAATTTGAGTTTAAAATATTTGGAAGGAAAAACATGTGTTTATTAAAATTTCTAAACCTCAGAAAAATATTAAATTACATTTCTCCAACGGTTCGTTTATTACGTATTCCATTCGTATGTATTTAAAACAAACACATTTAAATTTCAGATATTGAGTTTCTTTATCATAATTCATAATATATGTGCAGGAAAAATAAGTGATATTAGTAAAAAACGAGTTAAGCTGAAAATTATATTAGGTAACGAATGTACGTTTAAAATTTAAAACCCGACTAAAACGTATATTATTAACAACTTTATTGCATTGAAGTATTGGTATTTTTTTTTTTAAATATATGTATATGAAAACAGCTACAATAAATGTAAATAAGCAGTTCGTTCAAAAAAAATGAAAAAATTATAAGCCTGTATGTTTGTACGTACTACATTAGTATCAAATGAAATAATTCAGAAAAAATTTAATTCCATTTTAAATTATTTTTTTTTAAGTAGGTTTATAACTTTTAGATAATATTTAATATTCTACAAAATTATAGTTTTTAATGTTTTTTGAAACCAACGTGGAATTATTCCTGTTGTATATTGGTATAATATTATATAGTATATTAGAATTATATGTCATCTTATTTTAAGCGAGTGGCGTACGTGACCACGGAATCGAACCGTCGAGCTGGAATTCGCTGAATTAGCGGTTCCCACCGATGGTGTTAGCTCTTTGGGTCTCTTGGTAACGACCGACGAGTAGTCGAGAAGTATATGACCAAGCAGAACCTATTTTGTTTTAGCAGAACCTCTATAATATTATTTAAATATATTTTGTGTAAGTTTAGTGTTCAAGTGTAAGAATAAATTTAATTTGATAATTTCATTTAAATATAAAAGCATTTAAGTTTTTTCCAATCCTTTTTGCAAATCACATTGAAGTGGTGCACGTCGCTAGACTTCGTATTTGAAATTATATACAAAATATTAATGTGGAATCACATCGTCAATTTAAGTTATATTTACAATTACTTTACAAAATAAAACTTCCAATATATAAAATAAGATTTATAACTATGATATTAAATTACAATATATATTTACAAGCTTACGCAGGATATAAGGAGGATCCGGCGGTTTCAAGATCTACATTTACTTTGCTAACCTAACCTAACGCGTTCCCCGTTCTCTACTAACCGTGGCGCAAATACGCTGGCTGCCCAAGCTTTCACCCCGTGAAGTTGGATGGACGATGGAATTATGAATCGCCTCCAAGTAGAGGGTTACGAATAAGAAGAGAGGGCACACCCAAATAGATTGCCGAGAACGGGATGACCGAGAACAACTCCAAATAGAGTGTCACGGATAGGAATCAAGGACACACCCAAATAGATGGCCAAGGTTAAGGAAAAGAGCAAACACCTCCAAATAGAGGGTCGCGGCTGGACGACGATGGCACACCCAAATAGGTAGCACTTCCGCGTGGAGTTTCACCCGGTTCTCTTTGCCATGTCCCTGGTCAATACTCGGCTGTAGATGAGGTATGCGTGCTGTTCCGTCCACGTCGATCGATGTTGTTGCTGCGTGTGTTTCGTTCTCCGTTCGTCAAGACTGCAATGTTCGGCTGGAGTCGAAGTACTGCTGTCTTGATGAATGTGGATGAACTGATTGATTCTCACAGTTTCTTTTTTTTTTTTTTTTTTGGAACGGGAGGAGGAAATCTTCATAAGACACCTCAGTAATGAAAAAGCCGGAGGTAGTGCCGGATTCACCATGAAGTGGTGCCTACCGGCTAAAAACTCCTCCCCAGGGGTTGACAATAAATGTTATTCGCCTAATGAAAAAACGAAGAAAGAAGAGTGGGGAAAAAAGGAGAAAAGATGTATATGTGGAGTAAAAGGTGGCTATAACTAACTTATAGGGTTGTGCAGTGAGGCACTCGCGCGTAAGGCGATGCTGGGAGGGTTAGCTACGAAGCTAATGTAAACATGAAGAGAAAGCAAAAATAAAAAAATACAATAAATAAAAATAAAAATACGATAAATAAAATAAATAAAAATAAAAAATACAA
>CM032339.1:71801054-71831054 GCA_019022885.1 Schlechtendalia chinensis
TGTGAAGATATCAATTATTTGTCATATGCTTTTTTTTCAATTAAAATAATTATTTTCGGAACTATTGTTGTTTTATGAAAACTATAGGGTCTAGGGTCAACGTTTACAAGACATTTCATTATTTTAGAACACACATTTTTAATATACTGTTGCGTCCAACTGATAAATTTTTTCCCAATTCCTAGCACTGAATAAATTCTTGAAATTCGAACGAAAACACGGATTGAAAACGAATATTATACCTAATCTCGAAACATTTTACAAAAAAAAAAAAAATACAAGAGTTCCAAACACTATATGTAAACAATCACCAGATCTCCGCCGCGGTTCGTCCGAACTGGCCCGATCTTCATTTGACTCCATTGTGCGTGTTATATTGTTGTTATTATAATATTATATACGTCGACGATACACGACGAACGAGACGATTTCCATACATATTGTGCGCCTGGTAATTAAGGTCTTTTTTTTTTTTTGCTTTCTTTTTGTCATTATACGACTTTTGTTATACATAACGCGTATTACGTGCGTGTTTGTTTTGGAGCGCATCTGCCTGCAGTATATCTGTTTCGTATTGTTTCTTCGTATCGTATTGTATTGTATTATATTGTATTGTATTGTTATATTTATTCGTTTTATAATTTTTTCCTGTAAAAAAAAATCTAAATTTCCGACGACCTACGCGCAAATCAATACAGGACGTGTAAACCGTTCGGACGAAAGATTATCCCGCCCCTCTCCTCGTCAGAAAATAATCCCGACACGCCAGTGTTCGCAATTGAATATTGTGTATACTTTGTAAAAAAATACGACCAAATTTTCGACTTGTTTTAACTTCGCTACGAACTAACTTTATTTTCCGTCGAGATTATTACAGAATTTTAGTTCGCAAATTATTCATCATACTAATTTCATCGTAAAAATAATGAATAGGTTTCAAAAAATATTGATTTTTTCGTTTATTGATTTTTTTTTTTTTTTAATAGTTTACACGTTGTAAAATATGGACGATATGTTATATACCCGCGTGGTCGTAGTTCTGACACGACATGTTATATAATGCGGCCGGATGATGACTATATATATTTCACCCTTTTTGAATTTACCGGTGTAGAGAATGGACGTATTGTCGAGAATAAAAACCGAAGCGATGACGTAAGATCGTGTTATTATAATTATTTTATTTTACCACGACCAGCCGCGTGTTATACACTCGAACGATCGGTCACGTAATTATTCAAAAAAGCTGCTGCGCGATGTCAATCTGCAGCGGCACAAAATCGAATCTTTAAACGACAATTGTTCGCTTTATTACATCATATTTGAAGAACGTTTAACGATATCATTACACGCGATTGAACGTTTATCAACAATACAATTTTCAAAATTAATGCTTCAAAAACTTTGTTTTGCTAACATTTAGTTGGCGGTTTACCAACATTTTTCTTAACGCGCAAAGTATAGTTCTATGCTAATAATTCATTGCGACTAGGAAAAGAAATGCAATAATACGTATACTTCATCCAATATGTTGATCGTTTACCTACCAACAGTTTTACATCAAGTCACTACGTAAGAATAGGGATTATTAGTGCAGTAAGAGAGATGCGGAATAAACTTGTCACGACCGAACATAGTTAAATTTTCAAAAAGAAAAACGTCACACTTAGTGACTGCCATAATTTATGGAATTATTTCATAGTGAATTTATATTTGTTGATAACTTATCAATTATTATTATTATATCTATTACAAATGTCTAAGGTTACAAGTTAAGTAAAGTTTAGCCAATATACCGAACGTGTCGTAGCGATGGCAAAAAAAAATATATAAACGCGTTGATGATGGAAATCTTGGTTCCGCACATTATATACAAAGTGCTCGAATGAATTTGAAGAATGGCGATGAAAGAAAGAGGATGAATTCTTTGTGAAAAGTATTTCGGAGTTTGAATATTTTTATTTTTAACGAAACGTCGAAAAGATTATATGCGGTTTTTTTTGGTCACTTAAGTAATTAAAATTTTGTATTAAATAAAAAAAAAAGAAAACTGCAATATATTTTTTTTTTAGACGGAAAACATAATAAATATATATTCACATGCAATTCGAAAGAATTTTGGTAGTTAAAAACGCGGGGAAAAATTGTTTTCTAAAATTTGTCATTTAATTTATTGAATTAAATCGTCCTTTTATGATATTATGCTTATACGTTCCAACCCAAAGTTATTGCGATTTATATTTGTTTACAAAGTTTGACGTAAATAAAAGTAATACGTTTTTATGTTAAAAATACAATGACACCTCTTCAGTTACGATTCCCGATAAAGTTAAAAATAAAAACTTTATAAATCTATTTACTTACTTATATGTATGCAGAGTGCCCGATGGTAATATATAATTTTATGTTTGAGAACGATTTTAGGAGCACATTTAAATATTTATGTGGGCCCGAATTATCGTCATTGATTACGTACTTGACTTTTAATACAAAAATTACATGGCCAATATTTTTTAAGTTTTCTATTTTTACGAAAACAATTACAGACAATTTTTCACATTTCGTTACGAAACAGGAATAACATATTTCTTTAATGTTTTGAAGGTGACCGCGTCGAATTAAATTAAACACAATTTCATACTTTATACATATACGAGTATATATATATATATATACACTATATTATAAATGGTGTAAAGGAACGAGTACTTAACGTTTATTGTGTATAGTTTCGCCATATTTCAACGACAATGGAGAACAACAATTGACTCGTGCTAGCTATATAGAAAACGTTCAGACACATGACAAAAGAAAAAAAACACTTCTCGTTTATGGTATACAATGCGCGATTCTCTAAGTAAATACAAATTGTTTAATATTTAATTATGCGAATGGATTTTATCTGGAACTTTTCTGTTTATCCCAGATTAAAAATACTCACACGAAATCGTATTAAAAATGGTACGTATTTATTTAAAATTAATGTCAAATTTATTGCAACGCTATATACAGATAACTTTTTCTTTGGGAAATACAAATTCTTTATTATTAAATACTATTTTTAGAAAATCGTCTGAACATTCCGTTCTACATATTCTTTCTGTCTAAAATTATTGAGAAAAATCGAAAAACGTGTCAATTAAGGTACTAACTAGATACAATTTGCTCGTGTAAAGTGGTATCTAACTTAAAAATCTGAACGTTTGCGCTGAGACTATACCAAAAGTGTAACACAAAAAAAGAACATCGTAAAACCAATTTGTTTTGCTCAGAACTTAAAATGAAAAAACAATTTTATTTATTTTAGTCGCAATAAATAAATGTAGTAGAAAAAATGTAGATTGTTATTTAAAGATTTTTATTATCAATATTATTTATCAATTAAAGATTAAAATTTAAATATTTTGTTTAGGTTATAAAGAAGCAAAGAGAATTACGCCATTATAATGTAATATACATTTATTTTCGTATATACATTATTTGTTTAATATTTTGTTATTTTAACAACATTATTATTTTTAAATAGAGATATTGTGCTAAGTTTAATAATTAAATGAAAATATAACTCATTATATTTTTCAGTAATGTCTACGTTTATTATGAGTGGTTTCTAAATTCTATCTCGGCAACTACATGTGCTTATCTCATATTGGCCAGAAAAAGAAAGGTAAAAATAAAAGTCTAGCGGTGCTTAAACATATTATATTCTTTTTTAAAAATAACATTTGAATTAATAATTTTGTTGATTTTCCAAGACAACGACGATATGTATTTAGGTACACCAGCAGGAAACAGTACATCTACAGATGCATTTCAATATTATACGCACACACATATTCATAGAAATTGTCCACGTTAAAAAATGTAATTTCGAAATAAAACATTTTTCACCTGTTTATATTTTATTGTCTTATAGCATTTTTGATTATTCGTTATGCCATCAAAAAATCCGGTCTCTACTATAATAACGTGCACATAGCTGTTGATGCTATTTATAGGTATGTGTTCAAATGAATTTCTATAGCAGATGGTATTACAACACCCGATTTTATAACGTAATCGTTATTGTAAACATATTTGGTATTATGATACACGCCCCAATATACACCATGTAAATATGTTGTACCTTTTACTACTTCTGCGCCACTCTGGTCTTAAACACGTGTAACAAGTATACGTCTGTAAACGAGTTGTGTCCCAAGTAAGGAATTGCGTCCCGTAGTTAATTACTATTTTTTTTTTTTTTTTTTAGCTACAATACCTCCGCATGATGACGATTTTTACGAGTTATTTAATATTCACTCGATAAAATTACGACACGTATTGAGTAATGCGAAAATTAAAATATATAGTAGACAATTTTAAAATATACACTTACAGGCTACAACATTCGACCGTGTTGTAAGTATACAATTGATCGAATGTCTAGCTTTCTGCAATAGTTTCAAAGCGATTTATCGATCAGAAAAATAATGATTTTTGTACATTGTACTTGACGTTTATTTCATTAGAATTTGTTGATTCCTATCGTTTAACTCGTGTTTGTAAATAAATAAATTATAACGGATGAAATGTTATTTAAAGTAAATTTATACTTGAAACGTCGAAATCTGAACTTAGAGTACGTCGTGTTTGCTGAACAGAAAAAACGAAAATGTTAAGCTCTGAATGTAAATAATTATAATATGATTATTTAAAAGTATACTCCAATACGTAACGCAATCGTGTGATAATATTTATATTTATTATGGATGAACTCGACTGATTCTTCTGGTCTACTATGAGATCTAAGAAAATGATAAGTAGTTCCTATAGAACATCTGTTATACGTACACGCGCCAATCAATGAGAGTAGTATAGAAATGCCGGTTTCGAAACCTCCTCCTCCTCTTTGACCTCCTCCTCCTCCTCTTTGCCGCCGCCGCCGCCGCCGCGCCACCGGTTCTAAAACCTCCTCCTCCTCCCTGCCACCGCCACCGGTTCTAAAACCTCCTCCTCCTCCGCGCCGCCGCCGCCGGTTCTAAAACCTCCTTCTCCTCCGCGCCACCATCGCTGACCCCCGCCGCCGCTGACCCCCGCCGCCGCCGACCCCGCCACCGACTCCATTCAAACTTAACCCGATTTACCCCTTTAAAATTTGCATAAATTAGTATATCATTTTAATTTTACATATTCCACTTTGCCAGTGCCGGTGCGGCCGGGTTTTAAATTTGCGTAAATTTTCATAAATAAAAAGCCTCCTGTATAAATCATAATTAACATGACGTAGGCTCAGCAAACGCATACATATAATATTTGTTCTTATGGTAAACCATTTTCATTTATTATTTAAAAGGACTTTGAATAATAAGTGACCAGATATATAACATCTACACCCCCTCGTTTACTATACATATATGTATATACATTAAGCACAACGTATTTAACAATATACTCGACCTTGTAAACCTACTTGAAACTACATCATTATTTAGGTCCAACGAAATAATCGATACGGACGAGGGATTCTGATCATCGAGGTCAAAACCATAAAATAAACCCGAACACAACCGTTCCCACATAAATTCACATAATGTAAATACGCAGTTATAAGAAAGTACATAATAAGAGGGTATTTTACTAGAAGGACACACGCCATAAACCAATAAAAAATAAACCTACATTAACGAAAAAGTGTAAGAGATACCGTTAGGCGACACATGGACACAAGTTCTCTGGGGTACTACGACACGGCATTTCAACAAAAGAAGGGACACATCATGGGAACAGATTTCACGCTTTGAAGGGAAAAGAAGAAAGAAAATACATACGTTGTTCAAATAGTTTAAGATATGTACATGTGTGAAAACAGACCCAAAATATTAAGATCATAATACCGACCAGAACTAATAGTGGGACGTTTAAATGTTAATTTTCTGTAACAATCGATTGTACCGTTATGTAAATAATGCCCCCTTTGACCCTTCGATGATCACGTCTCCTCGTCAGTATGCGCACACTCCAGCAACCATCCAGAGCTCTCCGTCAAGTCTGTGTTCCGGAGGACCGCGTAATTTAATTCGACTTGTAATTTTTCCGTGAGTTTAGTGATTTTTTTTTCTTTGTGTTCAGTATTTATATCATTTATTTCAAAATGTTTAAATGTGAAAAGTGCTCATTCGCCTTTAACCGTAAAGATAATTTAAATAGACATACAAAAAAACATAATATCTCTTGCTTTTCATGCGAATACTGTTCGGAACTCTTTACACGTAAAGACAATCTCACTAGGCACGTAAAACGAATACATCGAAATGTCATACAAATGGTTATATCTGAACCCGGAACATCGACCGGCAACAATAACGATCTTCAACAACCGACAAATTTATGGCATGACGATGAAAGTGATATGGCCTGCGTAAAAGCATTAGAAGAATTTGAAAATCAAGGTGAGAAAATTATAAAAACCCATACTTATATTATAAGAGGATTTTCGAACAATCTAAATTGTTTAAATATAATCAAGCTATTAAATTTTAGCAAAATAATTTATAAAATTTAATAATAACTAAAATTTTTTTTTTTCCGTCGACTTTTCTATTACACGTAAACGTCAAAATATACATACTAATCTAAAATCAAAAAAGATTCGCTTGAATATGGTTGTCTCCCCCGGATTTGTCAAAGTTGGATCTTCACATTCGCGTAAAATAATTTGGTATTATTTTAAAAATGTGCAACATTTTCCAAATTATCAGTCATTTTTCAACTCGATAAAATATGATTTAATCAACCTTTTGAAATCATTCGAATTACCATTAAAATATAATTTGAAAGTAGAGTCAATGTACAGTAAACCCAACTTTGTAGATTCATCGGAAAATAGATTATTTAAGACTTCGGCTAAAGCGCTTTTCGCTGACAATGATTTTAATAACGCAATAGATGAAGATTTTACGAACCTCCTTTCTGAACAAGACGAGTACATGAGTAGGGGGAGTGGTTTCTCTCTACAATGTATCGATGGAATATTGTTAACAATATATCGTTATACGCCTTTAGGCGGTTCGTCGTATATTTCTCTTCCGGAAGATATCATTCGAAAACGGGCCATCATAAATCCACAAAATTTTGATAACAATTGTTTCAAGTGGGCAATTTTGGCCAAATATGTAACTGGGGGAAATAAACATCGTGTAGGCGAAAATTATTCAATGCACGAAAGCAGATATAATTTTTCAGGGCTTACTTTCCCGACGCCTATGCATGAAATACGAATATTCGAAAAAAAAATTCTAACGTGTCTGTAAATGTGTACGGTCTCAAAAAATATTTTGAAAAACCACAAAAATTAGCAACTCATAAAGTATACCCACTTAAAGTTGTGAAAATGGAAAAAACGGATCATTTCGATCTTCTCCTTATTACAGAAAACGAAAAGTCACACTATACGTATATAAAAAATTTATCAAAACTCGTATGCTCGCAAATTACACAACACGAACATTTAATTTTAATATGCAAAAGTTGTTTTGCAACCTTTAATGATAAACCGAATAAATATAAATTGAGTGGCCAGGTGGCATTAAATGAACACATGTTGGTTTGCGGCTCACATAAACCTATACTACCAATTTTGCCGAAAGAAAGAGAATCGTTACAATTCGAAGCATGGACGAAAACGCAACGTCACCCGATAGTTATATACGCGGATTTTGAAGCGCTTCTTTTGAAATCTTCAGAAAATAAAGGTGTTAATACTATGAAGGTCCACAACCATAACCCAATGAGTTATGGGTTTTTAGTAAAGGCTTCAGAAGATGTACCAGTAAAATTATTGGAACAATACGGATTACCAATGACGCCAATAATTTTTCGAGGTTGTGAGACACAGGAGGAAGTAGCGAAACATTTTGTGAAAACGATAGTTGACGTAACGAAAAAAATTGAAATTTTATTGAAAACTAATAAACCAATAAGTATGTCAGACGAAGAAAAGCGTAAACACGAGTCGAAGAAAAAATGTGATTTATGCGAAACTACTTTTGTGCAAGAAAATCATAAGGTCGCTGATTATGTTCATCTCAACGGGAAATTTAGACAGTCTCTTTGTAACAACTGTAATATGAAATTACGTACACCGAATTTCATCCCATGTTTTTTACATAATCTTTCTAACTGTGATGCTCACTTTATCGTACGCGAACTTGGCTACGATACAAATACGATTAAAGTTATTCCGAACACTAATGAAAAATATATTTCATTTGAAAAATATGTTAGTAATACCTTTACTATAAGATTCGTTGATACGTTTTGGTTTATGGCTTCAAGTTTGGCGACATTAGCGTCCAATCTTGTTACCCACGATTTTTCAAATTTCCGTGAGTCTGCTAAATTTTTCGATGCCGAAGATTTGTCACTTGTTACTCGTAAGGGGGTGTACCCATATGAATATACGGATAGTTGGGATAAATTGGAGGAGACAAGTTTGCCATCGAAAGAAAATTTTTATAGTATTTTGACAGAGTCGGAGATCACCGAGGAGGACTACGAACATGCGGAGAAAGTTTGGAAACATTTTAAATGTAATACACTAGGCGAAAACAGTGATCTATATTTAAAAATTGATATATTGTTGCTGGCGGATGTTTTTGAAAACTTCCGAGATATTTGTTTGAAGACGTATAATTTGGATCCGTCATTCTACTATACAGCACCCGGTCTCAGTTTCGATAGCATGTTGAAACTAACATCGATAAAGCTCGAACTCTTAACAGACTACGATATGGTGCTAATGTTTGAAAAAGGTAATTTTTCTAACTTTTAAATAAATATAATATTAAAAATTATATTTTCTATAGGAATACGTGGTGGGCTAGTGCAAGCGAGTAAACGATATGGAAAAGCAAACAATTTCAAGACACCCGATTTCGATGATCGAAAACCAAAGTCATGGATAATTTATCAAGATTGTAAGTATTTGTGTGTTTCTTATTTAATTATAGTTAAAATCCCGTTTAATTAATTTTATAGGCAACAACTTGTATGGATGGGCAATGTCCCAACATATGCCATACGGCGGTTTCAGGTGGATCGAACCGACACTCGACGGTCTTAACGAATTATCCGAAACATCAGACGTAGGAAAAGTGTATGAGGCGGATATTTCGTATCCTCAACATTTACATGATGATCACAACGACCTCCCCTTCCTACCAAATAATAACATACCACGAGGTTCTAGTATTTCAAAGTTGATGGCTACATTAGAACCAAAAACCAATTACATAATACATTACCGTAACCTGCAACAAGCCATCGATAATGGCCTGATTGTTGAAAAAGTAATAGTTTTTTTTTTTTTTTTTTTTTTTATTATGTTATAATATTTACATTCATTTTAATATTTGTGTAGGTACATAGAGTCCTCGAATATAATCAGTCACCATGGTTGGCACAATACATAAACTTGAATACAGAAATGAGAAAAAATGCGAAAAACTCATGAATAACGTAACGAATTTGAGAAAGATTTTTCAAATCTGAATAACGCTGTATTGGTATGCTATTTATTATTATTATTATTATTATTATTATTATTATTATTATTACAGGAAAGACTATGGAATCTGTGAGAAAGCGTATAAAAATGGAATTAGTTTCCTCGGATGTTAGGATGCAGAAATTGATTAACAAACCAACTTTCAAATACGCAATGTCATATAATGAAAACTTGTCTGCAGTATCTTTAGAAAATAAGATTATCAAATTCGATAAACCGATTTACATCGGGTTTGCAGTGTTGGACATTTCAAAATCGCTAATGTATGACTATCACTACAATGTAATGAAACGACATTATACTAATTCAATTACATTAATGTATACGGATACAGGTATATTATTTTATATTATTTATATGTCATATATTTTATTTTGTTTTATTTTTTCAGATTTATTAATATATTATATATACACTAACAATTTTTATGAGGATTCGCAAAAAAATTCAAACTTGCTCGACCGAATGGATACTTCAAATCTTCCTCAAAATCACCCCTGTTACATTAAAGAGAGGAAAAAGATACCAGGGCTGTTTTCTGACGAAACGGATGGACGTACAATATATGAATTTATAGCACTTCGAGCCAAGTCGTACGCGTATAACATCGATGACGAGGAGAAAATCAAGGCCAAAGGTATTCGAGGACATGTTGTCAAAAAGCACATGACGTTTAATGATCATATACGATGCCTGTTTGGTGATGAGGAATTGAACCGGTATACGTATAATGTTTCCATCAGATCATTTAATCATCGAATCTCAACGATAAAAACAAATAAATTAACATACAACAATCATGACGACAAACGACGTATTCTTGATGATCAAATACATACGTTGGCACACGGACATTATAAGATTGAGTAAGTTAAACTGAAAAATGTAGATTTTTAAAACTATTTTATTTATTTGTATTTTATATTTCAGCGAAATAATGACCGAGGTTGAAATTGATGAACTTGATAATTGATAGCAATAAATTATTACTTTTTTCTATTATATTTGTATAATGTATACCTACCCGTGTATTGTACTCGTATATATTTGTTTATTATTGTTTACTTTAACTTGTATATTCACATTATTATTAATTATGTCTGTACTTTTATAAATAATACACACATTATATATTTGCAAACTGATTTTATATAAGTTATAAAATAAAAAAAACGCATAATCATTAAGAAATATATTAAATTTTATTGTGAAAAAACATTCAATTTATATATTATTTGCAAACCATTTTTTTAATGCAAAAACTTTATAGAATGTACAATGTTTCGGGTTCAAATTCATATGGAAAATACAACAAGGTAAACTATCTTCAACGCATAATTGATCCAATCGTGGACATCCGAGTTCTTCAATGTTGATAACGGAAATTTGTGGAATGAAGTTGCTGATAATTTTCTGTTTCTGTTCTCCTTTAACGTATATATTCTCAAAGTTCAATGAGTTTAATATTCTGTCGACTTCTTCATACTCGACATCACCGTATTCCATTGAAAGGCCATGGTAATTCTGTTCAAGCCATTTATTTGTTCTTTGACTTTTTACATCCTGTGTGTTGTTACAATGTTTGAAAATCCAATGTTGTGTCGACCAAGTATCAGTGTCGATAACTGACATTTCTTGAATAAGGTACTTTGAGTTTGTTCCAAGAACAAATTGAATATCTAATATAGCCGATGACATTGCACGTCCTGTCTCATCAACTACAGTATTAAAACTGAGTTTGTTTACTATGCGTTTATTATTTTTATATTAAACTGTTACATTCGAATAGTTACGAGATGTGTTTCAATCTTCGTTATTCTGTCTGTTATATCTATTATGGAATTTTCAAGATATGCTTCACTATTTATTTTGCTAGTGTTCAATTCTTTAGCATAATATTTTATAAATTCTAATTGTTCTATTACATTTTCAATAGTGACTTGTAATTTACTAAATTCAGTATTAAAATTAGTAGTTAAATTGTTTAGATTTTCTTCGAGCTTAATATTAATATTTTTCTGTACGTCTATCGTGTGATTATTAATCATTACATTAGATTTAAGTATTCTGTAAGACTCCTGAATTTGAGAAATAGCTTTATTACCACGTTCACTTAACGAGTTGTTAAATACGTCCATGATGTATGACTTCGTATACAATACTATGATTATAATTTGAGATCACTAGTTTTTATCCAACTGTTGTGCGATTCATCAAAACCTAACCACTTTACAAATATTTTGTTACCTTTTTTACGTATAATTTTTTCAACCAAATAATCGTCGGGGTAATATGTTTTTGATAGTTCTTCACCGTAAAAACACCCGGCCACAGGTCTCTCGATATAATCTTGTAATTGATAAGTAGTGGGTAATGTTTTATTAATTTTTGCAATTTTGAATATTTCTGAAGACCAATTGGGTAAATAACCTTTTGTAAATATACCTTTCTGTGTACTGATACGGACCTTATCGTTTATTTTAAATTTAATTTTGCTATTTATGATATTACGCTGTTTTAATACAACCAATGATGGATTCTCGTCAGCTTGTATGGGAGTCATTCCAATAGATCTATGTTTAGAATTGTTATATTTATCGATTATCATTGGTAATATAGAAATCCAATCATGCGATCCTCGGGCTGTAAATTCTCTAAACATTAACGATTTTAAAGTACGATTAAATCGTTCGACGATGCACGCTTTCATAGTACTATAAGTCGAATATTTCTTAATGTTATATTTCGCCATTAACGTGTCAAATTTTTGGTTGTAAAACTCTTGCCATTATCTAGTTGCAATAATCTTGGTGCGCGGTTAATTAATATTTTCGACATTGCATTAGCGACTTCGGTTTCTGTTTTGGATTTAAGCGGTATAACCCATGCGAATTTCGTGAAACAATCGATTATACAAAGTATATACTTGAACCCTTTATTTTGTTTTGAATACGGTATCATTTCAACCAAATCGGCTTGCCATAAATCGTTTTTTCCATACACATTGACCCTTCGTCTAACATAATTTTTTCTCGAGGGTTTATGCAGTTCAAACGCGATTTCACGTTTAGACATTTGGTATTCGTTTTATTAAACCGGCTTCTAATAATTCTTCAAAAATTGATAAAATCTCGTTGAATACACCCGTATTACCTGCCGCTTTTGATGATAATAAAAGTCGTAATCTATTGACTAACTCGTTTGGATCGTCCCAGTACACAAAGTTATGTTTTTGCAATTTCATGGAATATCCACTCCCCGAGATCGAAAACAATTTTTCAATAATTTCTGTATATTTATCACCTCCTTTTTTAATTTTTGTTCTGTCTTGAGTCAAATGTGCAGAGGTTTGATCAAGTATCTGTTTATATATTTCCAAGTCATTCTCGGTGTATACCGTAGGATGTTTATAAAACAACAAACGAACGAGACCGGGTGTTATCGGGTAAGTTGTGTCTTTGATAATTAATGTGTCTTGAAAGAAATTGACTTTTTCATTACCTAAAGTAATAATTCCACTGGAATCATTTAATTTTGGACCGTAAGTTTTGTCTAAATCATAAGATTGAGACCAATTGATTATTCTTTGCTGATATTTATCTTCGTTTGTGTTTCCTTCATCAAGAAAACTTTCAGTAGCATATGTTTGTTCAGTATTAATTTTATCTATATTCTGTGGTGGTGGTGCTGGCGTTAGAAACGAAGTATTTGTTATTTTGTTTAGTGGATCGATTATTGGTTTAAATGTTTTTGATACTAATTGTTGAAAATTAGTTTCACCAGCTTTTAAGGTATTATATTTTCGTCTAATACAATCTTTCGCCTTTACTAACTCATTTAATATACATTCCTCGTCCATGACTACGTGTTAAATGTGAATGATATTTCTGAAACACAGTCTATATAACGACAAACGTATCAAAACCAAGTCGATAACGTCCATTGTCGCGTTCACTGTCTTTACAAATAACGACAAATGAAAACCGCCCCCTATTCCAACATGTTGTGCAAAAAAGTTTAAATTCTAAAAAACTCATATCACCAGAGCAATGTTCGTTATACACGTGTTTTAAATTTCTCTCGTCTTGTTTGAATAATACAATTAAATTCGCGTTATCACGTATTAACTGTTTGGGTACTTTCGAATAACTCTGAGCCAAATAAAATATATCTACTTTATTATGTCTTCCACGTGAAAAATATTCTCGTATAATGCTTTGGTTTTCACTGATCACGTCATCCATTACAAAAACTGAATTTGGCAAAACTTTTTCGGGTGAAATAACTTTATCATTTTCAAAAAATGTGAATATATTAACGCCGTCAATATCACCAATAATTTGTTTTAATAATTTATATTTGGGTTGTTCCAGCGTCTTGGCATATATGTAAACGTTTTCGAATCGTAACCCGTTCTCGTTAACAAGTAAAAAATATATTAAATTTGTTTTTCCGCAACCAGAACTACCCAATATTAATGAGCGTACAGTGTTTGGGAACAGCGATATGTGTCTTGATTTTATAATATCTGGCGTATCGATATTATAAACTGGAAGTTTTAGTTCTTGTTCGATGAAGCGCATTTTAATATAAATACTGAGGAACTGCTATCAAATGTATCACACGATGTCTCGCACACAAAAGAACAACACGAATAAAGGTTCGGGGATTGTGAACTCTCTTATAAACCGTTTGCCAGTAGATCTACATTTACCAGGCTATAGGTATGTGATTATAAAGTTAAATGTTAATGTAAAGCTAAAAATATTTTTTATTTTAGATTCTGTGGTCCGGGTACTAAATTACGTGAAAGGATGACGTGGTGAACGTGGAATTAACAGTTTGGACGAATTGGCTAGAGAACACGATATAGCATATGAAAATAGTAATTCGTTACACGATAGACATAAAGCAGACGAGATTTTAGAAAATCAAGCTTGGGAAGTATTTAAATCAAATAATACAGGATTGAAAGAAAAAGCAGCCTCTTGGTTGGTAACTACAGCTATGAAAGCTAAACGCAAGATGGGTGCTGGATGTGGATTTAAATGCGCGGTCAATGCCGCTAAAAAAGCAATAAAAAATAAAATCGGTGAGAAAAACATTGTGAAGTTGACAAAAATGTGTGTTGCTGTAGCTAAAAAATCATTATATAAAAATAAAAAATCGAAAATTCCCAGAGTAATACCAATACCGAAAAAGGGTGGAGTGTTACCGTTAATACCTATATTCGCCGGCTTGTCTGCACTGTTACGATTAGAACGTCCACCAAAACATTTATACACACTATAACACGGCTAATTATCAAACTTGGTCAATCGCGATGCGGCACGTGCGACGCGACACTTCGACAAGGCAACGAAGAAGTCCGGGCGGCTTTAACTTCAATAACATTCAATCGGGCGATCACTAAACGTTACGTCGTACGACTCTGAAAACGGTGTGCCGCTCGATTCTCCGTCACGACGCTTTTCGTTTGAGTGATAATTCCGTCGTAAACGGAATATTGTAAACGACATGAAAATAAAATAATCAATGTTTTTCGGTTTATATATTTTGGTTCTGTACAACGGATACAACGGCGTAGTGAACACACGTCCGTGAGCGATTTAATGAAAAATAAATCAAATTAAAAATACGATTTGTTGAGAAACTCGACGGATAATCGCTGGGCCACGATGAGAAAATCGCCCCGTGTATATGCGTCCGTACAACGGCAAAGGCCACGTTTTTTTTACTCCCGTCACCGCTTTTCTAAACGCCGCGTGTGACTTACGACACGACCGACACGACGACCTGTGCAACGGACTCGCACATACACACACGCATGTATATATTATACCGAATACCGATAATAATAACGACAATAACGATAACGATGATGACAACGATCGACCGGTTTCATTGGCATTGTGCATCGCCGCCGTCGACCGTCCTCCTCAACGAGGGATCCCGTCATACTCCCGTCGTTTTATTCATCGTTGTTTCGTTTTTCCATTTTTTTATTTTCCGTCCCCCTCGTATTTATGTTTTATATACACAACCGGATACCGGCTGCGAGCCGATGACACGAGGCCTGCGAGCTTAGGCTTCACGTTTATCATAAACGAACGTAACTTCACAAGACTAATTGAAATTTCAAAAACCATGACACTTGATCCGTTATATTATACAACAGTATATTTTCGAAGGGATTGGGCAGTGGAGATTTTCTGTTTAAATATTGTAGTAGCCTCGAGCGTATAGGCTTTCGAATGGGTAAAATGTGTGTAGAGGAAAAAATAAGTCTGAGCCTGAATAGATACAATATAAGAACTTTATTAATTTTAATGTTATAATATAATTTTGGTGTGGTAACGCGAGGACGGTGTCGACTGCACTGGCTTTTCCTCTAATTGTTATCTGCGTCGGCACCGACCGCCGTATCGGGAGGGAATAACACACATAAATATACACACATACACAACAACATGTTACAAAAATACAATATTACCACAGTCGGCCTTCCTGCATATTTTTGGCCCCGACAAAACACAAAATAAACATTTTTTTTTTTTTTTAAAAAAATACAATATGACATATTCAACAATATAATAATTGCATTTTTTTTTCATTTTTTAATTACAAATAATTAATTTTCAATTTGTGACCCTTTTTAATCGATCGAAACCTACAACGGAACTAAATCGTTTTCCCCCTTGCTGCTCCCCCGGTATATCTGTTACGACATAACGGTCGTATCGTAATTCACGACTAATAATGTACGGTCCTTTATACTTCGGTTCTAATTTCCTACTTTGTCCAGTAGCCGGAGCCTCCCACTTAACCAGTACTAAATCACCGTTACTAAATTTTTCTGGCCTTTTCTTTCTTTCTGATATCATTTTACATTCTCTTGTCCTATGTTTATTTAGATTTTCAGTTGGATCGTCATTAGTACTATTTCCCATTCGCTCATTCAACTCTTCTATCTCTTTCGCCAACGGATCGTTTACTAGTCCTTCGGCCCTATACTTGTGCATAACTTCAAATGGTTTGCATTTTGTTATTCGGTGAACACTATTATTTATAGCCCACTGAACTTCCATGAGCGTCAAGTCCCAATCGGTACACTCAATACCATCAGTTGATGTCGCTAAACATCTTAGTACGATTGCATTTACTATCTCCACTTGACCGTTACTTCGTGGACTTTTGGACGCGACTTTCACATGCATAATGTTATGTTCTCGGCAAAACAGCGTAAACATGGCTGCCGTAAAAGCCGTTCCTCTATCGGTAATTACTCTTTCGGGTTTACCCTAATGACTTATAAACTCACGAAATACTATTACTGTCTCCCTCGCTGTCACGTCTTGCACCGCTCGCATAATTACGTACTTACTAAAGCCATCTACTATTACCATTATATACTTTTTATCTCGTTCCGTCAGAGTAAACGGGCCTAAATGGTCTAGATGGACCGTGTGCATAACGCGAGTCCCTTTTTCTAATGGATGCCAATACAGCTGTCCTTTTTTTGATGTTTTATAATACAGGCAATTTATACACCGATTAATATATTTAGTAATGAAATCACGCATTTTCGGAAAATAGTAATTTTCTTTAACTTTAGACATTGTTTTATCTACACCTAGATGCGTTAATTCTCGGTGGGCTTCGCTTACTACGTCGAACCGCAAGTCCTCGGGTAGATATAATCTCCATCTTCCCCCTTTCACTCTATATAATCGACCATTATCGACGGCGTATTTATCACACACACCTGCCTCTTTTGCACTCAATTTCTCCAAAATGGTAGCTACCTCAACGCTAGATCTTTGCAATGCCGCAACCCAGTCAGTGTTTATTTTTATACCAAAAATTTGTAAGTTGGCCACCTCCGGTTCATCGGCCTCCTCTGTCGGATTTCTACTGAGGGCATCAGGTACTCGGTGCTCACTTCCTTTGACGTATTCTATTTTATAGTTATACTCGGACAATTTCATAAACCACCTACCAATTCGGGAGCTTAGATCACATTTTTCGGCCAGTAACCTTAGACTGTTACAATCAGTCTTGATGACAAATTCTACTCCTATTAAATATACTCTAAATCGGTCTAATGAACACACGATAGCCAATGCTTCCAACTCATATGAATGATACTTCTCCTCATCTTTACTGGTTTTATGACTATAATAGCTAATGGGGTGCATTTTTCCGTCTTCCTGTCGTTGGGCAAGCATAGAGCCTATTCCCTTCGAACTTGCATCAGTATGTAATTCTGTATATGCTTCTGGGTTATACATTGCCAACTGTATGCACTAACTGACTGCACTGGCTTTTCCTCTAATTGTTATCTGCGTCGACACCGTCTTCGCGTTACCACACCAAAATTATATTATAACATTAAAATTAATAAAGTTCTTATATTGTATCTATTCAGGCTCAGACTTATTTTTTCCTCTACACACATTTTACCCATTCGAAAGCCTATACGCTCGAGGCTACTACAATATATATATATACATGGATATACCCCCCTTATACAATGATTCAATGACTTAACGATCGATGATAAATCTGAAAACGAATTCGGATTCGTCGTGAAGTCTACTCAAGAAGTCGGCTTGCCCACATTCCATTTTTTATTTTTCATATTGTATCTAATCGCTACATTATTCGACACGTTTTACGATTTTCCTAGTAGTTCCGTTGAACGTAATTCAAAATAATCCAAAAATTGCAACAAAAAAACCGGTAATATCATCGATATAATATTGTTTTGGCACGACAATTTTTGTGTTTTTTGAAAGTGGAAACGACAATCAGTATAGCCCAGACGCAAATCCGTTTTCGAATATCAAAAAACCTCATCGGAAGCAAAAGGACCGGTCACCAATCTAATCGTAAGCATCACGACGTGATATTTCCCAAAACGAAACTCGAATTCCGAAAATCTATAGCGCTATCCGTAATACGGTTCGATGGAAACCTGTCGCCTCCTATACAACAATCCTTTCGGACGAGAAACTGTTTTTGAATAACCGACACGGTTATCGAATTCTTCGAGAATTCCGAGGGAAAACGAAAAACGAAAAAACTAGAAATCGACTTCGGCCCCGGGGGAATTCACGAAGAGGCCGACTGCGGCGGCGGGATCGCGACGGCGAGGGTGTGGAATAGTAATAAAAACAAATTTCAGAAGATCGTTGTGAATGTGTGTCCGCGCGACGGTAGTCGTCGATTCTCTCACACAACAATAGCTGCCCGCGTGTTATGTACGCGCGTACACGTCGAGAAAATATGCGACCACCACAACAGGTTTGTAGTATTATTATACGCGCGCGCGCATATATCTGTTACGTTCGGCGTCAATGGAATTTTTTCTCTTTATTGTTATTTTTTTTTCTGCTTCATTACAATAATAATAATAATAACAATAATATGACTCGCAATGTTTTGCACTTACGAGTGTAATAAATTAATATTCGGAATACTGACCCGCGCGCGCACATCACCTCGTTTTTCTCGGTCTTTTGACGCTTTTGACGATGATAACAACAAATACAATAACGACAATAATAACACACTAACGGACGCAAGCGTACGAATGGAATTTCTGCACACGTTTTAGTGGTTTGTATCATAATAAACACGCGCAATAATTTACGACTACTTTCAAAAATATTTACTAACTTCACTGATTCGGCTTCGTGCCGATTGAACGTTTATACGAGTGTCGATGTCATCTCGTTCGACTACGTTCAATTCGTTCACGTTGCAATATCAATATATCTTTTCAACCAGTTTTCAATTAACATAAACATTATAAACAGACGACTAATTCATTCGAACTTTGTTTTAATATTTACATTTGACAAAAATTATTCTACGACACGAATAAAGAATACACCAGATAAGTAGAAGACTGTAGCTCGAAATATGCATTTTCGAATACTATATTTACATGATTGGTTATGAGAATAGATTGTTGTGATTAGATTTGTTTTTTTACCTCGTTGTTGTATATATATATATTGCACAGAATTAATATAAGTTTACATTTTTATTACAATATCGTCCGCGCGCGCGTGTGTGTAAAACGTGTGATGTTATTACGTACAAAACACGGACCGGTCCAATAAATTTAACGTCAGCGGTCGACCAGTGTCCGGTAGTCGTCTGCTCGAGGAAGAATACCGGTGGCCATCGCTTAACACACACGGCACATACGCTAAACCAAAATTTTTTTTTACATTATATTTAAACGTGACGCCTTCATACAACACATTCATTCACACACACACACTATATATACTATATGTATACGTATATGGTTTAATTTTTTTTTTTTATAGCCGAGTCACAAGTCAATATCTTCCTTGTTTTCGCTTTAAACTTAACTACTATTCATTTGACTCGACTTATTTTGGTTAATTTTGTTCGTTCGACAATTAATACTGTTGATCGTTTCTAGTCGTTTTCAGTTATTCTAAAGTATAATAAAGTCACATATTGTACACAGCTGTAACGTGTACTCGGTTCTTGTCCAGTTTCGACGATATAAAATAATGTCTGCAGCTATGGTATCGTCGACGAAGGTGGTTCACATATACAGATGGTGGTAGCTGGTCGTCGGTAAGGTGTGTCGGCTATGTATAAATCATATCACACATTTTTCTCTCGTTCTCTTCTTCTACAAAATATCTAATAAAAACATGTACTTTCGTTTCGGAAACGATGTCACTACACTATATATGATATTGTCTTGCGCGCGTCATTATATACAGGGTAAGTTTTCTGTCATTAGTGACACTATGTAAATACAAATTACATTTGTTTTTTGTTTTTTCCTTTGGAAATTGTAATGATATGCACAAATATCATCGTTATTACAACCAAACTCTTTCATTGTATTAGTTCTTTAAATTATATAATCATAATCAGCTATTTGATATTTTTTTTAAATAAAATACACTAATGTTTGATCTTCTCGGAACACATCACGAAACTATCTTATATTTTTTTATATAAACAAAAACATACTGAAGTTTGCTCTTTTTGAAATAATGAACAAATCTCCAAGTAAAAAAAAAAAACAATGAAATTATTGAATAAATATCGAATAACTCTTATACGGACTATTCGAACTAAAACGAAATGATAAACATATAACAATGAGAGACAGTGTTCATTGGAATTATAAAAAACATAAACTTGCCACACAGACGCAAAGCGCTGCACGTGGCACGAACAGAACAGAATAGGCGCGTGAACAAATCAAAGACAAACCATTGTAACGCCGGATATAACAGCCGCTACAAAATTAAACGGCCAGAAAATTCAACAATGATTTGGTCGCTCGTTGATCGGTCGGAATACCAACGGAGTCTTACGTAGCAGAAAAACATCACAAAAAATACAAAAACTACACCATAGACCTTTCCATGAACACGTCTCCTCGCCAGTGTGCGCACACTCATGTGACGAGCCAGTACTCCGCTTTAAGTATGTGTTCCGTGAGACAAACTTAGTCTTTGCGGAATAATTTGACTGAGTTTTGGTTCGTTTATTCTCGTCGGTGAATTCGCTCTGGAAGCGGAGTCACCGATCCAACCTTTGCCTTTTACGTTTTTCTTTTTCCTTTTTTTTCACATACTTAATTTCATTACCCGACTGTTCGTCTCTACAGATACCAAGTAGACTTCGCATGAGCAAAAGGTAAGAAGTTTTAACATTTAATAATTTAATTCAGTGTATTGTCTAACATTTTTAGCTCACTATTTTTACAGTGATTCCCATAAAAATAATTATATTAATTAAGCCTAAACGATTCTCGAGCTCACACCCCGCGATTCACTTCGTGCTCTTTTAAATAACCATTTCACATTATTTTATTCTTCTTGTATTATTACAAAAAGTCCAAATATTATTACTAAATAATTTTACTTATCTTTTTAATTTATTACAAAATTTTTCACACGTTTACTATATGTTCTATATTTTTTCCAAAAGTTTAATATTTTCAACCCCATACGCCAATTATTAAGTCTCGAGAAACATATTTGTACGGGAATTCACACACGTTGATTTTGAAAATCCGATTAATATTAATAATAAACATTTAAACACAAGACACGGCGAAGAGGTCGACCTGACCAGATTAGATCGCTCTTCTCAATCAAAGTCCTAAGCATGTATACGCGCTCTTACAAATACTAAAATGTTTCGAAAATTAGGATATGAGTGCTTATAGACGTATTCGAATGTTTTGTAGCAGGGCGGTATCGTAGCTAATATTTTTTCCATCCATTTAATTCTCAAACGTTTACGTTTTACTTGTAATGCTCAAAGAAACATATAATATAATATATAATATGTAAGTGTACATAATAATACGCGTATACGTACTTTACGGCGATAATAAGTTACACGAGTCTTGAGATGCAGGAAACTCGTTTGAAAACGTGATTAATTTACATTATTATATATATTAATTACATCGTGTCGTCATCGGCGGTGATAAACAACGTTTACTACAATATATTACAATATTTTATAATATAATCCTTGCGTTTACGATAACTGTTGAGAAAATCGAATTTAATCCTGAAAAAAGATTTTAACTCATTATACTATACTCTTTTTTAGGTTATTGTGAGAATAGGTTTTTGAAATTCTAAATGAAATTGCGTACATTAAATACATTTAATTGAAAATTTACTGCTACAATAATCTAAAAAACTAGTCGATGAGTTCAAATTGTTTGTCAGAATTAAATTTTATCCGTTCTAAATAATTGAATTGTTGACTAGCTTTTGGGTCTACAGCAATGAAAAGTACGCCATTTTTTGTCCCCAATTTATCTATAACGGACAATATAGCAAAATCTCATTAAGTACGTAGAACTTTAATTGTTAACGTTTGAACATTTATTATTAAATCCTAAGAGAAGAATATTTTCGATTGAATTCATCTCATAGGCTTTTTGTAAATTATCGTCTGACAAAAAAGTTACAGCGTTTTAAGATTTCGATTCTTTTAAATAACAGCTGTATATAAGAATGTGTTGAAGCTTTCATGAATTGTTGATTTCCTAACATTGTTTTCAGATATATCCACGTGTGTAGTTTTGGGAAACTACACACGTGGATATATCTGAAAACAATGTCAGGAAATCTGTATATAACTTCTTTGTTAGTTGATATTTTATAAAACGCCTAAACCGTTTCTATAAAATATTCTAAATTGTCCGTTAGCCAGACGGAGACAACGAATGCACTTTATGTTAATTTATAATCAACATCAAATATCTAATAAAATAATTATTATGACAAAAATACTTTTGCCGCAAACGCTCTAAAATTTTATCGTTACTGGTATATTTTTAAAAAATATTTATTTTTTTTTACATGATAGGCACCAATATTACTAACTGAGTTTTTATTGATAACGGGAAAAAATACATTACATTTAATACGATCAAATCTTATCGGATAATTATTTTATATGGTTAATTATTGTTCCGAAGAAAGAAAATCTAAAGTAGTAAATAAAGAAAATGTGTTTAAAAACAGTAAGCTAAAATTCAAAATTAATTCGTTTGGCCGTTAAAACATTTATAAAGTATTGTTCGTAACTCTGGCCATACGAGTTTCAATTCGGAGAGATTGACTTGTTTACTTTGAAATCGAACACGAAAAGTTTGCTTTCAGAATAAGTACTTTCGTTTTTTCCCCGACGATTCTGATTAATCATTTTCGCGATACGAGTGTACGAAACCCGATAAAAATAAAATGCACAACTTTGTTTATAATTTCAGCTGAAAATTGGATAAATCAAACAATTAAAAATGAACATATAAAAGAAACGAAAATCAGAATTTTAAAATACGTTTCCCAAACGATTTAAATTACGACACATACGCTTAGGTAACGACTGGCGATGGTTAAAATCCACCCTGTACATAAATCATACGTATTGTATACTCGCGCGTAGGATCTATATGGGTTTTTTATTTTATTATTATTTTTATTCGACACCTTAATATGGTTTGAAAAGAATGAAAAAAGAAATAACGAAATAAATAACACGAATATTATATTATGTACGCACGCACAGGCACAAAGAACGCGTCCGGCGGATCCGGTTTGGAATAACGTTTTACGAATGTATTACACAGTAGCCGTGTCGGCACAGATTAGATGAATAGAGATGGATCACTCGCGATGTAAACAAAAAATATTTTGTGATTGGTTCCCCCTCAAATCAGTGTTACCGCACAATAGTATATATTTACCTAAAATTTACACATTGCTACTGTAAAATAACCGGTTGGTGTTTTTTTTTACATAAAATGAATTGTGAATTGTGATTTCGAGTACGCTTGAACTGCTCTTTTGTTTGATCCTCTTGATTATTCAAGTAATAAAATAAAATTTTTTATTTTCTTGTAAAACAAAGCCTTTAACAAAAATAAACGGTGCTCCGTTAAGTGTTGTACCAGTTCTAGCAGTATTCAGAATTTAAGTTTCTTTGGATACCCAAAAGAAATTGAGCGACGTGAGATTTGGATGAAGAACTGCCACACAAAACACTTGGCAAACAGTATTTCAAAATCAAACATTAGTTACAGGATCTGTGAAAAGCATTTTGAAGATAAAATGTTTTTGAACTCCACAACAAAATGTAGGCTTGTATTCAATGCAATCCCTACATTGTTCAATTGTAAGTAAAAAAGTTATATTAGATATGACATGCAAGTAATATAATTAAAATCATTTCTTACATATATATATATATATAAAAATGAAAAAAAAAAATGTTTAATTTGTAGTTGATGTTGAAGAGGATCTTGTAACTAATGTGTCAACTTCTTACATCAGTTGTGCTAGTGTAGGCAGCAGTTCTTCATTCGATGTAGTGAGTGTTGAAAACATCAACACTAACCTATCACCTAATCTAACTACATCACCCGTTAATTCAAGTGATTCAAGTAATCAAACGCCAGGGTACTTGTCGGCAAACACCCCACGAAAGAAAAAAATTGTTGGTAATTAATCAGTATAATGTGAAGAAAATTAATCGTTTAAAAAAATCTGTTTTAAATTTAAGTAAAAGATTAGCCAATAATGACACTATAGAAAATTATGTAGAGTTAAGCGAAAAGTACTTATCTCCTGGTTTATTTTATAATTGCCAGAAATCACCTTAATTTAAAAAATAAAAATAAACAGTGTTATAGGTATAGAAATTCAAAAAAATTAGATCATTCCTTTTTATTATGTTATTTTAAAGCTTATGTAAATCATGAGAAATCAACTTTTGGTAATTTAACAATTCCTTATGAAGAATTTTATAATTATATTTATAAATTAGAAACGTTGTTCGTACAATATTTTCCCAAGTTGTCTGTTGAACAAAGTGTAGGTCAAAAACTTAAGCAATGTATGATCAATGTAGTATACGAACATCTATGTCCTCAATTTAATAAAAATTATTTACTTTCATTTTTTATTCGTTTTAGGATTTATTCGTCAATTAAATTCTTAAATAAAAATCTTTTATCAGATAAAAAATTAAAAAATAGGAAATTAGTTATTTTACAACATCTGTAATAAATATAAAAATGTTAGTTTTAGGAACTCAATATTCACATAATTTTGTCTAATAATTTATTCTAAATTTGCCTATACTTTATACTGTAATCTCTATTCTCTATATAATTTAATACAGGGTCAATTAATTATATTAATATTATACTTGTGAATTACCTTGACTAATTTCTGAGCTGCTTTTTTCAGAACTAAACGTTTAGCTATTTTTTTAAACAGTCCTTTTTAGGACTTCTTTTTAAACAGTTCTTTTCAGGGCTTTTAAAACAGTCATTTTCAGGACTACTAAAAATATATTTTTTCATGTTTTAAATTATTTATAATTTCGGAACAATCATATTGAGATGAACTAAATGAATGAAGTAAACTGTTAAAGAAACAAACTATTTGTGTTTGGTATGTTTTATATGATTGTAAGTTAAATGTTGGTACTATATGGTCGAATAAACTGTATGTGTTATTAAAAGATTATTCCTAATTACAGATTTTCAAACTCATTATTTGATTTACTATGTGCGCCAAAAATGTACACGAACAACGAAAGAAATTTGCAGCCAACCAGCAACCGTGTTCAGATCACTAGATTATAATTTACTATAATAAAACGTATAATATTCATCTAATCCGTGTAATTATTTCATCCTTACATTAGTTGAAAAACAAACATTTAAAATTATTTGTCAAATGAAGACACATAAATAGTATAAGAAACATTTATCAGTTAAGTAAAAATCTGTAGAAAAATTGAAAGAAATTTCAAACTATTATATAAATTAGGTATTACTTAAATTTCATTATTAAAATATATATATATAAATAAAGAAAAATGTATGTAAAAAATACAGAAATTAATTAAACAAATTAATATAAGAATATATATAGCTATCAAAAAAGTCTACCACTTTAAAAAAAAAAAAAAATAACGATACATATTAAGAAAATTATTGCTGTTTTCTTACTTAAATTTTACCCTTAAATATTAAAAGCTGGATTAGAACAATAGTTAGTAATATTTCTTTCTATTGAATTTGTGGTCAAGTTCATTTGTTAAGAATTCATGTAGACAAATAAGTCTATACTTGGTGTAAATTAGTTAATCGAACATGGCATTTTTTTAAAATAAAGCCATTTTCCGTTTTGAATTATAATTCAATTGAATTTCATTCACATATTAGTTGGAAACAAATATGTACTTAATCTGCATTAAATTTTTACTGGCATATGATAATCATTATTATTATATTTAAAATAATAAAGAAGTTGTACAATAATATTGTATAATATCATCACTATAATTTATGTTATCATATGCGCCTACATTGATTTGAGGGGGAACCAATCAGAAAAGCGTATTTGCAATTATTTTGTTCTCAGGCCGAGTGATCCATCTGTATTCATCTAATCTGTGGTGTCGGCGTAAACGACGACGAGATTCTATCGTGTCCGATTACAAGAGCATAAAACGGTTAAAAAAAAAAAGTAAAAAAACCACGTCACCGCCTACTACGACTGCCGCGACTATTGTCGTTTATGTTTTATATTTTTATTATAATCGTTTTTTCTTTTTCCCAAATACAAAACGCGTTTTTGCCGTCGCGTCGTCTTCGGAGGGGCGCGACACCAGCCGTCTGTAGTAGTCGGCGGTTTCCGTAGGAATATGTTCGACACGTTCGGTTTCACTCGCGTGTCCAAAGTTCGCCCTCACCACCAAAATGTTGGCAACTGTTTGTGACTTTTTCAAAACCGGTGACCTAACCGACGACCCGTAACGAATCATAAAAAAAAATCAGTTACGAAAAACGGTACCAGATAACACAACCCGTACGGTGTTGATGTTACGAGCATTTTGGATAGTTATGTACGGGCGGTGGAATCGAGGACGGAAGCCAACTTGGATTAAAAAAAAAAATTTTAAAAAAATCACAACCTGTATACTTGTGAGTACGCAGTGTTTTATAATATACATATGTACATTATTATACGGTCTCTGCGGGAATGGAAATAAATAACGACGAGAATGAGAAAAAAAAACCTCTCGCGCCACGTAATATATGGTAATTTACACGAGGAAACACGCGGACCGACGGAATGTTATAACACACGATATTTTATAATAATATTATTACACTACGTTTTTTCGCACTTGACACTCGCGGTAGGTATCATGTATAACGTGCACATTACATCCAAATAATGTGTAAACTATCCATTTTCGCTATTCGTTCCCTCCTCCCTTCTCAAGGCGCAACTTTAAGCGAGAACATGGTTTTCAAAAGCTAAATCCACCCGTTTGGAATTGTTTCAAGTCCAACGTATCGCATAACGCGTAAGTAAGTGCGTAAACTAGTACTGCTGTTTAAACGCGAATTCATATAGTACTTTACATATGAAATCGGTTTGAAATTCAGTTTCTCTACTCGTATTCCGTTGTCCTCCACGTGGTTCAGTTGATGATATTTCCAGCGGGTAAATAATCTTTTGTATCATTCCGTATAGTCGGAAACGGTTTCTCCAATACGCAAATGTTTTAGAATAATTGCAATATCAAGTGAAAAACACCAATTCGATGGGTACGTAATAAGTCGTAACCATAACTCAGGCAAACTATAAATAAACATTTTTGAAAGGTTTAAATGAGATTTAGGTTCCAATCATACCATTTCGGTTCGAAATCGCATTTTTATTACTGAATAAATTCGAACGTAACAATACTTTTTCCAAATCGATTACAATGTGTTACACCGATTTATTTTTTTTACAAACACATTACAATTAAAAGTTCTTTGTAGTATATCGATTAAAATGGAGTAAAACTACTAAAATTTCTGTAATCTTAATCGATATATAGGGAGGATAAAATTTCAGAATTTTAAAAATTAAAAAAAAGCTAAATTTTCCACCAAAATACATTTCACCGCCCTATAAAAATCATTGAAGAATTAGAAAAAAATCGCCACCTTGTAATTCCAAAACTATAATAACGAGAAATATGTGTACATTCAATTAATCTTTTGATTCAATATTATTATACATATATATACACAAGAACTTGTTTTGATATAATTTAATCAATTTCAGAAACATTAAAAATTTCGGGTTATTTTATGCTTAAAAATGAATACAATTTTAAGTTTTAGGACTAAATGTCTGAAAATGTAATATACAAGATCAAGGTCATATGGTATTCTAAACATATTCAAACGTAAAAAATTTAAAAATCGTTTTAAAACGTTAAACATTTAACTTTACACGTTTAAACGTTAAAATTTAGAATGAAACGGAAGATTCTTACATAAAAAGCGAATTTTTCTATTAAAGTTCATAACGCGAGCAATATATATGTAAGAGCAAAGCATTTTATACGAGCTTACATATGTATACACGTATATCATTTCCTACGTTTACGCTCAAAATTCATTAAAATAGATTTGGATAGATACTTTTTATAGGTGTATTTATTTACGGTAGAAAATTTCATGGAAATTACAATAAAAAAAGATGTTTAAAACTTGAAAATTGTATTTAAAACTGATGTCACTGTTTTTAATTGTATAAAAATCGATATAATTGTGGTAATATTGTATTTTTGTAACATGTTGTTGTGTATGTGTGTATATTTATGTGTGTTATTCCCTCCCGATACGGCGGTCGGAGCCGACGCAGATAACAATTAGAGGAAAAGCCAGTGCAGTCGACACCGTCCTCGCGTTACCACACCAAAATTATATTATAACATTAAAATTAATAAAGTTCTTATATTGTATCTATTCAGGCTCAGACTTATTTTTTCCTCTACACACATTTTACCCATTTGAAAGCCTATACGCTCGAGGCTACTACAGATTAGGTGTGGGGTAACGTGTGTGTATGAAATTAAGTGTTTTGAGCGTCGTGAAAAGTGTCGTCTTTATTTTGTTTTTGTGCGGTAACCGAGAGCGACTCGGTAGTCGGGTGTGTAGTTCGAGGTGCGAGTTCGTTACGAAAACGAAAAGAATTTAAAACGCGTTACGAAATTTTAATCGCTCGTGAACTACCGTGTGTTTCGTAAAGTACAAGTGTCGTAAATTCGAAATCGGTATTATTATTATTTTTTTGAATTAACTTTATAATTCTAGTGCGTATTATAACGTGGTGTCGCGTTATTCTTATTTTATTGTTTGTCGTCATTTCGCACGAGTGCGAAAGGCCAAGTTATTTATAACTGGGGCTGTATTTCCCGATATATTCTAACGTGTGGCTTATACGGAGTGCGTTGCTGGTGTATTATTATACTCTAGGAACTGGATAATTGCGTGCGCGCAATAGATGAAGAGGAAAAATATAATATGATTAGCAACACAACACAACGTCAATGGTTATCGGACTTAGCGACAATAATACCTGAATTCGACCGGGTAACTGGTACACTTACAATCGACCAATGGATTGATAAGGTAGAAGAATGCACAGTTTTGTACGATTGGGACGATGTAGCTGTTCAACACTTTGCGTTGTCAAAACTTACGGGAGTTGCCAAACTGTGGAGAGACAGTTTACCCAGAGCAGCAAGGGGGAAAACGATTTAGTTCCGTTGTAGGTTTCGATCGATTAAAAAGGGTCACAAATTGAAAATTAATTATTTGTAATTAAAAAAATGAAAAAAAAATGAATTTATTATATTATTATATTGTTGAATATGTCACATTGTATTTTTTTAAAAAAAAAAAAAAATGTTTATTTTGTGTTTTGTCGGGGCCAAAAATATGCAGGAAGGCCGACTGTGGTAATATTGTATTTTTGTAACATGTTGTTGTGTATGTGTGTATATTTATGTGTGTTATTCCCTCCCGATACGGCGGTCGGTGCTGACGCAGA
>CM032339.1:72461890-72484871 GCA_019022885.1 Schlechtendalia chinensis
ATGGTTTTTGTAAAATAATTTTATACAGCTTGTACAAATAAAAAATATAATGATAAAAAAAAAGAAAATTCGAAAACTATGATTGATAAAAATATTTATCGTTACTAATTTCATAGACGTGATGTCAAAATAAACATTTTTCCGAGGTACAATAATTCATGTTTATACTTAGTACACATGTAAACAATAAAATTGAGAAAACGCATCTTCTTCGCGTCCCGAGCCTGGTCAAAACGAATTGTGAAATCACTTTATTTTCACCGCGGACGTCATTTATGTTCATATTTCTGTCGGTAGGTAAAGTTGATGGAATGCTGATCTCACCGTCACACCGCTTCGTACCGATCGTCCAAAACATCTGGATAGCCGTTTTCTTAACGGTTCACCTACAAGTTGTCGCCGACGAATTATTCCAATTCCGTCGTTTGTCAGTGTCCGTTCTTTAGATTATTAAAACGATCGATGAATCGTTACGTTCGATCGCATGACGCCGTTCCTGTCAAACACCAGAAAGTTACTATTTGTGGTGTATTTAAATAAACTCAAACCAATCGTCCAAGACGTCATCCGACGTGTTTGGTCCGGGCGTTCCAATTTGTTGGACGGCGGTAAAGTCGGCGTGTCATCGTCGCCGTCATGACGGGACGACCGCGAAAACTTTCTGTCCCTGTACCATTTCGGGACGATTCCGTTCCCGCGTAACTTTGATACCGTCTCGTCCGAGGACGACCGCGAGACCGTTCCGTTCTTTATCCAGTGCATAGCGCCGTTCTTGTCGAACATAAGCATGTAGCTCTTTACGGTGTGTCTAAACATATCCGCCCGATTGAGAGTCCGAGACTTGTCTGACGCGTTGGGTCTGGTCGCGTCGGTACTCCCCCGGGTCGGCGATGAAATCGGTATCGTGACATTTGTAAATTGTGCCGTGTATGTCCGTGGACTCTGGACGTTTTCGGACGGCAGCTGCGAGGACGGCGTAATCGGACTGCCGCTTATCGCATCACCGATTGGTCGCCACGTGTCATTCAAGCCGACGGCTTCGTCGATTTTTGACGCCACTAAACATATTACGTACACGTGAAATATCGCTTTTTTTTTAAAAAAAATTCCACTCGCGGCGACGCGTTGTCGGAAACTGACGCACGAGCACATTGGTTCTCGACTACGTTATTATCGCGCCGTCGACATGTCCCGCGGAAGCGTACGCAAATTATTAAAATTATAGAAATTATCGTGAATCGAACAATCCGATCAATCTGTTTAATCGTACACAATCCCGACAGAATAATGATCTGAATGTGTTGAAGCTTTCATGGATTGTTAATTTCCTAACATTGTTTTCAGATATATCCATGTGTGTAGTTTTGGGCTGACGTTTCGGACTCCTTTCAGAGTCCATCTTCACGCTCTGAATATATATATTTTTATAATATTATTATATATCTGAATATTACACACATGGATATATCTAAAAAACAATGTCAGGAAAGAATAATGATCGTCAATGGTGATTTACCGACGGCGGTGGTCATTGAAAATTGCTCTTACCCTCACGGTTGTCAATCAAAGGTTCCGGGAAGTTAATCGAATTGACATTTTCCGTGTCGTCGATTTCCCAGCAACGATCGACCTATGAAGGTAACCAAAGTCCAGAATCGTATCCAAAGTAAAATCCATTAAACATTCCAACTTTTGGTGAATTCGCCAATCAGTCGGTTCTAATAAAAATACTGTTACTGGTACATACTATTATTATGCGATATGATTATTTTTGAAAAACCGGTGCTTTCTTCGTTCGCTGTTTTCGCCTTGTATTTGTAATTCATTTTGTATGATGAATACGTCATCACACTCAATAGTAAGAAATACATGCAAGTGAATTGATGACTGCCATATTTCCAAATCAAAATTATACAATTGCTATCGAAGAAAAGGCGTCTAAATTTGTACTAAAGACTTGAATAATTTTAAACGTTCATTGACTTTCGTCATTAATATTTATTATATATTGTAGTCATGGATATTGAAAATCATAGTTTTCATTTATTATAACAAATTTCGACAGTTTAGCAGTGAAAACGATATATTATAAATATGAAATAAAAAACGAATAGCGTAATAGTACTATTATATAATTATAAAATGTTATAATTTTTATTTCGGATGAGATCAAAACTATCACTGGCTACCCCTTGGAGGACGCCATAGTGTTAACAGATAATTGCAAGCGCTGGAAAGAGATTATTGTCAATATTAAATTTGGAGGGTCACCTAAATTCCGTCTTTGGAATATGGACTTAAAAAGAACAGAGTCAGATGGCCGGCCGACATGACGGCGATCACCGGTTGGCCCGTCCTTAGTGCTTTAGGTTGTGGCCTGTGACCCGTTGCCCAATGAATCATATTCCACACATCATTTTAATGTTATTTCATGTGGCGATAACTAATATAATATTCTTGATAATTTTAAATTCTAAGCCATACGTACGAATGAAACGACGTGAGATATTAATATAATATAATATGTGTGTTTGTAGGGGCTGTATAAGTGCATACCACCTTATCCGTTACCAGTATTTGCGCTTGTATCATGGAATATCATAAACTGTTTAATGGCAAATTAAGAAAACCTAAATATTAGCCGTATATAAAAAAAAATACACTAGAACTAAAAGTCTAGAGAATTATTATTTGTAAATAGTATTTCAATAAAATGGATTAATGTAATAGGTAAAATTAATACCGTTTATCGTAACATAATAAAGCGTAAGCAACCACGTTTAAATTTAACGAATAGTCTAGGTTTTATCGAGAAACATTCGTCCTTAATGGGTAGGGTCACACGAGCGTTTTATTAACGGACGTTACTTTTCCACTCACACTAGCTAGGGACAACGTCAGTTTCATCAAAATGAATGACTAGGAGGTTGCGATTTTTGCGTATACGGCTTTAAAAGTTATTCGCGAAAAAAAACGAGTGCAAAGACAATGGTGGTGCACCATTTTTGAAAAATTTTCATATAAAGCAGAAGTAACGTTCAACCAAGCTTCATTTTTTTTATTTCGGTTTTTATATTTTCATCAGACGTGTCCCACAATTCTGGTCGTTTTTCAACTTCCGATATTAAATGCTCCATATCCGTCTCCATATTGAACAACTATAATTTAATTGTAAAAAATATAAAAAAAAATTTTAAATGAAAAATTATCACCTCCTCATGTGAAAAACATGAACTAAAATACTGCAAAATATAAAAAAAACGGACGTCAAAACAACGTTCGTCTGTCTTTGTCAATTGTAATCTAATAATAATCTACAACGCTGATAAGCAAATCGTAACGGACGTTATAGCATGTCTTGCGTCGTGTCAACGTCGAACGGACGGTAAATCCAACGGACGTCGTATGTGTGGATGCTAGGTATACGAGGTGTGGCTATTTAAAAACGGAGATTTCCTTCTGATTAGAGTGCAATCAAATCTCTGGTGAGTAATTATATCGTAGTTATTATCTGCACAAGCCAACGCATAAAATAATATCAGTTTTATCTCTTTTGGTCAATTAGTTCGCATTCACGCGTTGTTTAAAGTGGACAATATCGTACGAAACTGCCGGGATAATGCAAATGTGTTTACGGTTGTCCATCTGGTCTTGACTGAGATTTTTGGTACCATTTTGGCACAGACTTTGTTCATGTTTAAATTGTTGTGTAAAATTTGTCGAACTATTTCTTTGTCTATATTTATCATATCTGCAATCATACGAACACTGAGACGACGATCATTTCGAACAATTTTGTCAATTTTGTCGACGTTCTCATCAGTTTTTGATGTGCAAGGGCGACCAGGATGCTCGTCGTCTTCACTCTTCTTGCCCATCTTTAAATCTTTTATGCCATTGAAAAAATCGAGTACGTGAAAATCGTGTCCTTCCGTACACCTCAGTCAACATCTTTAAACATTCTGTGGGCGATTTTTTTAATTTAACAAGAAATTTTAAATTAACACGTTGTTCGATTTTTAAATTAGGCATTATTTCGGCAGTTTCGTACGATATTGTCCACTTTAAACAACGCGTGAATGCGAACTAATTGACCAAAAGAGATAAAACTGATATTATTTGATGCGTTGGCTTGTGCAGATAATAACTACATATAATTACCCCACCAGAGAGTTGATTGCACTCTAATCAAAAGGAAACCCCTTTTTTTAATAGCCAACCCTAAAATTTATTTTAAATTCACAACGGACGTCATTAACTCCGTTAATAAAACCTCGTGTAACCCACCCTAAATCGAACAGGGGTTTTGGAAATATGGGAGAAATTATGATAAAATAATATTAATGACTAAATTATAAAATAAAATAAATTACTGCTGGGTCTTAACCTATAAAAAAATTTGAATTTTAAAGGGTACTAAAAATTTTACCCGATTGAAATCGTCTTTTGGGAATAGAGCGTTAAAAATTCGGCAAGAGGGTTTTTCATTTGGTGTTTTTAAACACTTTTTGGGGGGGGGGGGGAGCTTTTATATTTTTTTTTTCCATTTTGTTTTTTAACACGAGAAAAATTGTTTCGCTAATATTTAAATCTTTTGATGATTTTTCGTATTTTATGGGATATAAATTTTTATTTATTATATGTGTTGTGTGTGTGTGTTGTGTATGTGGGTTTTTGTTGGTGAGTGTGTGTGGTAGTTGTGTGTGTGTGTGGGTGTGTGTGTGTGTGTTTCAGTATTTTATGGTAACTTTTATTTGATTTTAAATTTATTCTCCCCTTTAAAAAATACCCTGGATATCCCATTGTGACATTTATTTTAGCGGGGAAAAAAAAACACGCCGGGGGTGGTAGGACAAATTTGAATCGAGAATTCCGCCGAAACAAGAACGTTAATATTTTTGTGTGTGTGTGTGTGTGTTATGTATGTTAGGTAACATTTTTTTATTTTAAATTTTTTTTCCCCCTTAAATACCCTGATACACCTTGGGACATTTATTTAGCGCGGCAAAAAAAAAAAAACGCACGGGGTGGGGGAAAAATTTTGATCGGAATTCGCCGAAACACAAGAAAACGTTGAGTATATAGCGTTTGGCGATCACGTCGAGGCACGTCCCTGATGATTACCAAGATATGGGTGGTAAAACGTATAAACCCGTAAATTAAACCACTTACCTGACAGTGAAAAATCGTTCGTGTTGTAAATATTGCTAAACCCCCGAGCGTAGTCTCCCCCGGTGGTCCATCGCGAGGGAAAAGATACTTATCGTAATCTACTAATCGAGTTACAACGTTGAGACTTGTTAACAAATTTCCCTGTACAAAAATGATGTATTGAAAAAATGTTTAACAAAAGACAAATAAAATTACAAGTGTTGTAAATATGGGACAATACCATCTTTTCCCCACGGATCATACAATTATTATAAAATATATGAAAATACAATCCCCTTTCGTTTACATAAATAAAAATTTTGCATATCTAAAAAAAAAAAAAAAAAAATAAAATTTTTTGAGCTTGATTGATGTAAAAGTGCGCGTCGTTTTCGTTTTCAAACCAAATTTTGCGCGACCCCCCGGCGCGAAGTACAAAACCCGACTTTTGTGCGAAAACACGTTCAGAATTCCGACGAAACTGAAAAAACGACAGTGCTCAAGAATGCAAAAATTTTCAGTCATATTATAAATACAAAGTCGATGTAAGTTTCACATACACTAATAAAATATAACAAAATACATCGTCCGGGGACGGTACAAATGGAAAACCAAAACCGCTTTTGACCGTTGTCGGGAAAAAAACCCTTATATCAATTTGAAAATTTTAACACCCGATTGAAAAAAAAAAAAAATAATCCCTTTTTCGGAACAATGTAAAGAATGAAACGCTCACATGTATCGTTTTTTTTTGACGAAAAATTGCGCGAAAAACCCTATTTTTTAGATCTTCTTCACGGGGAAACTTTGTTGTAAAAGTTTTTAGCAAAGTTCCCATTGTAAATCCCGAGGCTTCTATTTTTACTCGAAACATAAAATAACATACATCTTGTAAACTATCAATTTACTAATACTAAATTTTTAACACAATTTTTAAAAAAAAAATCATATTTTGTTTTGTCATTATATATGTATAATAAAAAAAATTAAAAAAGGAATTAAAAGTTTAAATGCTGAAAGGAAAAAAAGGGGGAGTTTTAAAAATATTTTAACAACCGAGTAAAGGGGGTGTGAATTCGAGAACCGCTTGCCTGTTCAAAAAAATAAAAACAAAAATACATGCTTTTAAAAAATTTAAAGTTTTTTACCTTTTTTGTGTCTCGAAGTTTGCCTTTTGGGTTTTCAACTTTTGGGGACAATTTTTTTTTTAAATTTAAGGTAATAACTTGAAAAACAAAAGAATTTAAAAAATAAAAGGTTGGGGATCCCGCCTTTGACTTGATGCAAAGTCCGCCAAGAAATAAAAAAACTCAAAAAACGATGATTTCCCTTTGAAAAAATTTAAGTCCCAAAATTTGGGAAAAACCACTGTTGAGTCGTTCTTGGTAAGGTGCGTATACCTCAGGTAGACGGACGGTCTGTCGTCGGGTGGACAGGACGATCTGATGCCTTGAAAGTGGGGGGTGATTCATCAATATTTTTTTAAAGGCATATACTAAGATTTCGGTCCCAAAAGGGTTACGCTTTTTTTTTTTTCCATTTCTGGAATTTCGCGCATCTAAAATTGTTCGTAGTGTCACAATTGCGACTTTTGTTTTCCCTTAAAAAATATTGTGATTCATTTCGTTCTTTCTTTTTTTCTCTTTTTTTTTTTTTTTAAAAATTTTACATTTCTGTTATCGGTATAATATTCTTTGTTTTTTTAAATTTAATGGTTTTATATAAAAATCATTTTGAAGTATGATAGGAATTCTTTTTGGGGACTGAAAGTTTATGTGTATTATAGTAAATATAAAAACGCTTTAAATAAATTTGTTATAAATTACTATTTTGTTTTCCCTATGGGGGATTTTGATCGGCTTTCCCGAGGAAATTTGAGCCCAAATAATTTATTAAAAATAAACTAAACTAAGGTTCTAATAAAAACAAATACTGAAGTAGTTGTTAAATATTACAAATTTTTTCCAAAAAATTTTGTTTGATATCAACGTTATTACTGATTTTTTAAAAAGTTAATCTATAAAAGTTTATTTTCTTTTACTGGTTCATTTGATATATGATATCATAATTTTAAAGACTTTAAATACCCATTTCAAAATTTTTGGGAGTATAAACATCACACTGTCAAAAACCCCGGGAGGGATGCACAATCCCGATTCGCCATTTTTGGCGAAACCTAGTACCCGTCGAGGTTTTGAAAAGACAGTCAAGCCCGAATCGTAGGGTCGAAATTTTTCATTGAAAATAATAAGCGAAAAACAAACACACGTCGACGAAAAAGCCCAAGATTTTTTTTTTGCATTTTTACGATATCGTAATTCGGAAAATTTTGTACGGTCCCACCCATTTTACAACAACGGCAGGTATGCGCAAATGCGATTCGCCATTTCTGGCGGAACACAGCCCCGCGAGTGTAGAAAAAGGCAGAAGTCCGATTGTAGATCGTAATTTTTATTAAAAACTAACAAAGCAAGGAAAACACGTCGAGGAAAGGGCACATATTTTTTTTTGCATGTACGATCGTTATTCGGCAAATTTGCATCCACCCTTTTTATTATAAAAACCCCAAATGCCAATCCACCCTTTTCTCAAACACTTTCCCCTACAAAAACAACTCCTTCTCCTTTTTTTTTAAAAAACTAACAAAACCAAAAAAAACCACTCCCCAAACCCTTTTTTTTCAAAAAAATCTTTTCACAAACACCCCCCAAATTGAAAAATTTACCAAAAAAACAAACCAAAAAAAAAAACAAAAAAACAAAAACAAAACCCCCACAAACCAAAATTAAAAAAAATAAACCTATTTTTATTTTTTTTAGAACCTTTTTTAATTTAAATAAATTTAGACCCAAAATTTTTCTCGGAACCCCGCTAATCCCCTTGGGGAATAACAAATAGTTTTTTTAAAATCACAAAAATTTTAATGCGTATTTTATTATTTTTTAAATAAACATAAAACATTCATTCCTTAAAAAAATTTGCTATCAAATTTAATATGATTTTTAATATATAAAATTTAAAATTTAAAAAACAAAAAATTTTATACTCGAAAACAGAAAAGTAAATAAATAAAAAAAAATGAAAAGAAAAAAAGAATGAACGAAAGAATCACCAATTTAATAGGGAACACAAGGTCACAGATTTGTGACTTTTACGAAAAATTTTAGATGCGCAAAATTGCAGAAAAAGGGAAAATTAAAAAATAACGATAACCTTGTGGGCCAAAAAGTTTTAGTATATGTCCTTCAAAAAATATCGATAATACACCCTCCACTTTCGAGGGCACTCGTCGTCCGTCCCCCTGACAGAAAAAACCCTCTGTCTACCTGAGATTTAACCATATTATAAAGAACGACTCAAAGATGGGTTTTTCCCAAATTAGTTGCCCTAATTTTTTAAACGTGGAAATCCCCTTTTGGAGTTTTTTCTTTTTTTCGGGCGTGACTTTTTCATCAAGGCAAAGGTGGCGTCCCAACCTTTATTTTTTTCTGTTTGTTACAAGTTATTACCTTAATAAATTTAAAAAAAAAAAAATGCCCGAAAGGGTTTAAAAAACCCGTGACAGGAAATCTCAGACGCAAAAAAGGAAATTAATTTTTTATATTTGCTAAATTTATTGTTTTTTCTTCCCCCTTTTAAATTTTTAAATCCCTTTTTTATATTTTTTTTGTTTTCTACAAAATTTTTGGGGCCGTAAAGATTCACATCCCTGAGGGTGAATTAACGAAATGATGCCAAACCCTCTACCGATCGCTGTTTCTCACAAAACCCATGAGTGGAAAAAAACAAGCTTCGTACAACTACTATAAAATTTTCTAAGTTTAGAAAAAGAATAAATTTTTCGATGAAATATGATAGTTTTAAATGTTTCAAACTCGAAACTTTCTGCATAGAGCTGCAACATAGGGCAATACTTTTTGTATCCCACGGGTCAGGGAATTAAAAATTTCCCAAGATATAGAATTATTATAAAAAAATCATACGAAATTTTCGGGTGGGTCAGTTTCTCCTTTTTGAAAAAAGAAATAATTTTCAATTTTTTTTTGGGTTAATCCCCAAACACAAAATTTAAAATTATAAAAATATAATTTAGTGTGATAAATGCAAAAATCTGCTTAAATTGTGAAATATGTTGTTTTAATGTATTTGGTATTTGTTTGGTAAGGGGTTTTAAAACGGCATTACAGTGAACGGAATAAAATGTTTTATTATACCTAAATATTTATATGTTGTGAAATATAATTTTTTTAAAATTTTTTATGAAAAAAAATTTTGTTTAAAGTGATTTTTATTTGGTTAATACGTAATATTTACCCTTTGTTATTTACCATTTTATAAAATTTTTTTTTTTATAGTTCTAATTGTGAAAAATTTTAACATTTATTTTGTTATTTTCCACAAATTAAAGGTTGAAAAATTTATTAATGAACATTTGGAACGTTGGTTTTAATTATCATTTTGGTATTTTCTACATCCGCAAAAAATGGGGTTATCAAATTTTTTTCTTAAAAAAGTAGCAGAACTGCCCCTTCCCCCGCAATTTCTTTTTTACGTATAAAAAAACAATTTTTAATCCCATTAAAAAAAAAAAACCAGATGTTATGATTGACATTAAAATATAAGTAAGCTCAATTTGTACTTCGACTTTTTCCCTTGCGTTCATGCCGTCGGCGTACAACTACTAGGGGGGATTCAAAACGCTGAATCGAAAAACTCCGCAAACATGGTAGACGTCGACGTCTTAACGAAAAAAGTCCGATTCAAACAGTCGCCCTTTTTCATTAAGATACTGTTCGGGGCAAGAAAACGCGACGACAATCGAAAAGTTTTTTATTTTAACGCGTGAAATTTTCTACTTCGAAAAATTTTTTCTCGCGCCACCGCCGGGGGTGTACAACCCCCCAAAAGGGTGGATGAAAACGCAAAATCCCCAAATCCGCCGAAATGAGTAACCGTCGACTCCACGGGAAAAATATAATTATTATTTAAAAATTTTCTGTATGCAAACAAGCAAAAGATTGGAAGGTACGTTGGGAAAACTGAATACGCTCGTAACTCGTCGTCGAAAAATTTACAAAAATCCCGAGTGTGGGAAATTAATGGGACCGTAAAAATCTACAACCTGACTTTTTAAACAAACGTTAATTTAAATTTGAATTTTTAAAAAAAAAAATTTCCACTAAGACGTAAAATGTCCATTAAGGCGGACTCGTTGGTCATCTATTTTTTTAAATGTCTTATATAGAATGTGTTTGGGTGTGGTGGTGTGGTGTTACGCGGTGTGTGTGTTTGTTTTCTTTAGGTGAAATGTGGGGTTTTGGGTGTGTGTTTGTGTGGTGAATATATGTTATGGTATTTTATTGTTTTTAAATTTATTCTCCCCTTTCAATATCCGATATATTTTAAACGCACTGCCCGTAAAAAACTGCTTCTACTTCACAAAATTCATTTCGCTTTACTTTAAAAATTCACGTCAAAAATTTTTCTTAAATTTAAATCAAAGTTGCAAAAGCCTCAAGTTACTTTGTACAATTTTTTGTTATCTTTAATAGATACTTTTCAATCGAATGGTATCTTTTTTAAAATGGACCATTCATATACTATTTAAAAAGTTATAACACACAAACCCCCACACCACGCGCGCCACACACCCACACCACACCCACACACCCCCCACACACCACACAACACAAACACCACAATACCCACCAAAGCTCTATTTTCCCAATTTCTTTTAATTTTTCTCGGAACGAAAATTTTAGGTAATCTTTTCGATTATTTCCCTTTTTCAAAGTTTTTTATGGGTTTAAATGCAACTTCTGAGTTTTTTTTTAACGAAATTGTCATTCTTTGCCCCAGCGCAACAAACCTCCAGAAAAAAAAACGAGTACTTAAATGTCAAACCGCAATAGTATGAATTGTTTAAAAAAATTCTTCCCCCCATCAGTAAATATTATCCCTGGTTTTAAAATTCTTGGTTTAAAATTTTTTAGTAAGCACACACTTAAAAAAAATTATGTATGCCATGTAAACCCAAAATTATTGAACAAATACATTATTTTTCTCTCTCACCCTTTTTTTTTATTAAATATAATTTTTTTTTATAATATTACGCAAAAGGGTTTTGTTAGTAAAAATATGTGTGCTTATCCATTTACAGTCATTTCTCCCGTATTTAAAATTTTGCAAATATTGAATTAAAAAATTTTAAATTTCAAATAGGTCAGTAGGTTTTCCAAAATGATTTTATTTTAAAAGACCTTGCAAACGCTCAACGACGGTAAAGCATCGATATAATAAAAATAAAAAAATAAAAATAAAAAAAATAAGAATAAAACAACAACAAAACTCAACAACAAAAAACAACAACAACAACAACAAAACAACAACAACAACAAAACAACAACAAACAACAAAACAAAAACAACAACAAAAAAACAATAACAAAACAATTTTAAAAAATAAAAAAAAAATAAAAATGAAAAGTGTGGTGTGTGTGTGTGCATGTATTTAATGGTAAAATTTTATTGATTTCAAAATTTTTTCTCCCCCCTTTTAAAATCCCGGTACGCCATTGTGACATTTTTTAAGCGGGAAAAAAAAATTTTGGGCGGCGAACACAGTAGAGGACAAGCGCCAATATTTATTCATTTAAAGTGCGTTTTGTAACGTTTTTCAACATTCTTCTCGGTCCACCCCCCCAAACTGACAACGCACGGTGGGGTGGGCAAATTGAATTGGGAATTCCGCCGAAGCAAAGTAACGTTTTAAATGTTTTGGTGTGTGTGTGTTTGGTGTGTGTATGTTTTGGAAAATTTTATTGATTTTTTAAATTTTTCTCCCCTTTTTAAAAAACCGGGGACGCCATTGGAAATTTTTTTTTGGCAACAAAAAAAAAAAACGACCGGGGTGGGAGGACAAATTTGAATCGAAATTCCCCCGAAACACAAAAACGTTTACGTTATAGCGAAAGGTGATCCCTCGTAGGGACGCGCCCGAGATTCCAAGAACCTGTGTTAAAAAAAAATCAACCCCTAAATTAAACCACTTACTTGCAGTGAATAAACGTTTCGGTTCTATATTTCTCACATCGAGGTAGTCTACCCGGTGAAGTCCTGCGAGATGAAAGTAGATTTTAGATATTTCGTAGAAAATACAAGTGTAAAAAAACGTTTAGACGTTTTAACAAATTTACCTGTATAAAAAGGGGATATTTAAAAATTTTTTTCTCCCAACAATCAAATTATAGTGCTTGTCAGAATAAACAATCCACTTACCCAGGATCATCTTTTAAAAATATATGAAAAAAAAAACATCCCTTCGTAACAAAATACATAAAAACATATGTCGAAAAAAAAAATAAAAAAAATTTTTTGAAATTGATTAAGTAAAAATGCGCGTCGATATCGTCTTCAAACCAAATTTTTGCTGCGACCACCCGGCGAACGTACGGGATACCCTACGTGCGACAACATGTTCACGAATTCCGACGAACTAGAATAAAAGACGGTGCCAAGAATTCAATTACAGTACAATTAAAAAAAACAAGTGGATTAAGTGTTCCAAACTATATATATAATTAAAAAATAATTCGTCCTGGTCGGGGAAAATGGTAAACCCAACCGCTCGTAGGGAAAAACCTTAATTCAAATTTTTGTAAATTAATACCGACTGGAAAAAGAAAACCCCAAAAAAACCCGCTCGTGAACAATCTTAAGAAACGAAATGCCACACCTTCGTATTCTTTTGACGAAAACTTTGCGCGTAGAACCCATTGTTTTGTAATCTCCTCACGAGGAACACGTTGAGAAATTTTTTAGCAAAGTTTTCATTGAAAAAATTCCGAGCTTTTATTTTTTTTTACTCGAAAAAATTAAAATCAATAATGTTGTCAAAAATATAATTTAAAAATACTAAATATTTAAAAACAAATTTAAAAAAAATATAAAAGTTTTGTCTTATATATTGTAATACAAAAAAAAAAATTTAAAAAAAGGGAAATTTAAAAAAAATTAAAGGTGAAAGGAAAAAAAAAGGGGAGTTTAAATATTTTAAATAACACGAGTCAAGGGGTGTGAATTTGAGAACCGTCTTTCCCTTTTAATAAGAAATAAAAACAATAAAAATGCAAATTTAAAAAAAGTTTTTTTACCTTTTTTGTCGTCTTGAAATTTGCCGTTACGGATTTTAACTTTGGGGCAATTTTTTTTTTAATTAAGAATAAATTTTAAATCAAAAAGAAAATAAAATGAAAAGGTGGGGGCGCCGCTTTGAATTGATTCAAAGTAGCGCCAAGAAAATAAAGAACAACTCAAAAGGTTTTTCCCCGTTGAAGAAATTAGAGTTACCAATTCCCGGGAAAAACCCATCGTTGATCGTTCTTGATATGTCTGCGAACTCAGGTAGACAGGACGGTCGGTTGTCAGGTGGGACGTGCGTCTGAGTGCCCTCTGAAAGCGGAGGGGTATTATCAATATTATTTGAAGGCAAAAATACTAAATTTCGGTCCCCCAAGGTTATCGCTTATTTTTTTATTTATTTTTGCAAATTTTTTGTTGTCTAAAATTTTTTCGTAGTTAAAAACGCGCCCTTTTTTTCACCCGATTAAAATGTGTGATTCATATTTTTCTTTTTTTTTTCTTCTTCTTTTTTTTTATATATTTATATTTGTTTGAGTTTTTCTATTTTTTGTTTTCTTTTAAATTTAAATTTTTATTATATTTAAAAAACATTTGAAATATGATGCGAATTCTTCTTAGGGGGCTAAATGTTTTGGGGTTTTTCAAATTGTAAAATAGCATTAAATTTTATGTGTTTTTTAAAAAAAATATTATTTTTTCCCATAGGAAAATTTTTGATGGGGTTCCGAGAAAATTGAGCTTAATAATTTATTAAAATTTAAACAAAATAAGTGTTTATATTAAAAACAATACAGAAGTATTGTTAAATATTCAAATTTTTCAAAAATTTTTTTTTATATAGAAATATATTTCATGCATTTTTTTAAAGTTAAATTTTAAAATTTATTTTCTTTTCTGGTCTCAGTTTTGTTAGTGCATAATTCTATATAAAGCACATAAAAACGCATTTCAAAATATTTGGAGTTATCAACTCCCCGACTTGTACAACAACCAGGCAGGTATCGACAATGCCGATTCGCCATTTTTTGGGAAACACTGTACCCAACGACGTTTTTATAAAGACAGTCAAACCCATTGTACGATCGTTTAAATTTTTTAAAATAACAAACGCAAAAAAAAACACACGTCGACGGCCCAAAACACCCTATTTTTTTTTTTTGCATGCTACGATAGTTATTCGGAAATTTGCCCCCGTTTGTTTGTAAATTGTAAATTTCACTATTCATAACTGAAACCCTTAAAAAAAATTAATTTTAATAGTTTACTTTTAAAAAATACATGTAAAAACAAACCTCATATCATAAAAAAAAATTTTTTGGAAAAGAATTTTTAATATTTAACCTATTTCTGATTGGGTTTTTTTTATGAACATTTTTTAGTTTTTATTTTTTAAAAATATTTAAAATCAATTTCTCGGAACACCGTCATAAATCAACTTAGGGAAAAACAAAAATAGTAATTTTTTAATCCTTTAATTTAAAGCGTATTTTATATATTAGAAATAAAATAAAACATTTCAGTCCCCTAAGAAAATCACACAGAATTAAATGATTTTAAATATAATACAATTAAAATTTAAAAAACAAAAAATATTATATCGTAACAGAAATAGTAAATAAATAAAAAAAAGAAGAAGAAGAGAAAAAAAGAAAAAAAAGACGAATCCACATATTTAACGGGGAACACAAAAATCGAGTTTTTTGACACTACAACAAATTTTAGATGCGCAAAATTTGCAGAAAATGGAAAAAAAAATAAGCGATAACCTTTTGGGCCCAAGTTTAGTATATGTCCTTCAAAAATATCGATAAATACACCCCCCACTTTTAGGGGCACCGACGTCCCAGTCCACCTGACAGCAGACCGTCCTGCTGCCCAAAAGTATAGAAAATACAAGAAGACTCAACAGATCGGTTTTCCGAAATTAGGTGACTCTAATTTCTTTCAACGTGGAAAAACACCTTTGAGTTGTTCTTTTATTTCTTGGCATGACTTTTCATCAAGTCAAAATGGGCGTCCCTACCTTTTATTTTTTTCTGTTTGATTTACAAAGTTATTACCCCAAACAATAAAAAAAAGAAATTTTCCGCAGAATTAAAACCCTGACAGGGAAATCTTCGAGAGACAAAAATGGTAATAACCCATTTTATACTTTCATGATTTTATTTTTATTTTTTCTTTTGATAAGCAAAACGGTTCTCGAAATTTACACCCTTGCTCGTGTTTTTTAAAATCATTTCATACTCCCCATTTTTTTCCTTTCACCTTTAATTTTTAATCCCCTTTTATTTTTTTTTGTTTGTAAAAATGATCAGGCCCCAAGGGCCACGTACCTGAGGGTGAATTAACGAAAAAGGGTCGCCAAAATGCACATATCCGCGCGTCTATTCACGAATCCATGGTCGAGAATCATTCCATTCGTAATTAAATACAAAAGTTTTAAAATTTAGAAAAACTAATAAAAATTTTTTGATGCGAAATACTGAATTGTTAAATTTTAACTCGAAACATTCTGCATAGGGTTGTAACTATGCAATACTTTTTTTATCCACGATCATAGAATTATTTTAAATCCAAAGACCATAGAATTACTAATAAAAATCATACACAAAAAATCTACGTTTATACAACAATTTAACCGCTATTATAAAAAAAAAAACCTTTTATTGCGACGTTTATATATGTCGCTACAATTTTGTATTTTGACATATTTCCCCTGCGTTCATCGCCCCCAGCTTTTTAAATACCAGCGGGGGCTCGAAAAAAAGGAATCCAAACTCGTTGATAAAATAGAGACATCGACGGCAAAAACGATAAAAAATCCCATCGAACGCGTCATTTTCATAAAAGTCATGTTCCGGCGAACACGTCGACGACAATCGACAAAATATTTTTTTTAAATGGGGGTTTTTAAACCCCCTTTAAAAATATTAATAATAAAATTTTATAAGTAAAATAAAAAAAATTATTTAGCCGCCTATTTCAAAAATTGAAAATCAAAACCCCCCCTGAATAAACTATACAAGCTCCCAGTCTACACACGTTTACGCCGCGTTTTTTTTGTCGGATATTTTTAATATATTGTTTATTTTCACCTGTTTTTTTTTATCGTTTATCTCTTTTTAAAAACCCAAGGGACAAAAAGATTTTTTAAAAAAATGTCAACAACTTTAATAAAATTTTTCTTTAAAGAAATTTTAAAGAAAATTTTGCTTGCATAGAAACCGGGGCCAGTAAATACAAATAAAAAATTTAATTTTTTTTTTTTAAAACAAAATTTCGTTAAAATAATTTTTGGCATTTAAAATTTTGTAATAAAAAAGTATAAACCAAAAAAACAAAATATACTGTATACAAAATGGTGTAGTCGAAGTTTCTTTTAAGTTTCAGAATTTTAGAAAAAAACTAAATTTGGATATTGGGCATAGTGTGATTTATCAATTCATTTGGGGGTTTGGGCTTTATTAAATTTTATTTAAAATGCGAATTCTTCCCTTAAATATTAATATGTATTATTAAATAACTATTCCGTTTACGTCATTTAAAGGTTTGGATGAAATTTCGTTTGAAAAATATAACTAAATTAAAAGTAATTGTTCCCTGCTGGGATGATTTCGGCTTGTGTTTAAAAATGTTTAAAAAACGCTATGAGATCCCCATAAGATATAATTACGATTCTGGACTACAACGTTATACAAGTCTGCTAAATTTCATAAATTTATTATTTAATCTTTTTAAAAAAACCCCTTTCCCCATTTTGGATGTCTCGGGGCATTTCATTTTTTTTTATTTGGGTTTAAGATACAAAAATTATTCTCGAAATATAACAAGGGGGAAAACAAAAATTAAACCATTTTATTTTAAAGGTATGTACAGGTCTCAAGACCTTATTTATATTACTTTTTTGGGGTTAAAATTCTAAAAATAAAAACTTTGGTAAATATGTTTTGCATTTTGGTAATTTTATTTATTTTTATATTGGGTTTTTTTTTATAAAAATGATTGCATTTAAAATGAAAAATATAATTTTATTTTAGCTTCAGGGTCAAATGTTTTTTTTATTAATATTAAAACATTCCCAGTAATGTGGGATCCTAAAGTAATCAGGTTAAAAAACAGAAAAAAGGGATACTTTATTGTTATATTTTTAAAATAAAAGAAAAAAATAGCATGTAAATTTTTTAAAATTTTATTAAAAAAATATGATATTATAGGTTATGTACTTTGAAGCAAGATTCATTGTATAAGATTCATAGATTTCTTTTGAATTACATAAGAATTTAAATTTCATAGTAATAAAAAGTAAATTGAGGAGTAGACTTTTTTTTTTAGAAATTGGATTTTTTAATATTGTCTCCCTTTAATTCATAAGAAAATTTATTCCGTAATGGGGGGTTTTTTTTATTTACAGAACCTTTGGATCCATCGTTATGCCTAATATAAATTTGGTTCAAAATTTGGGAAAAGATGGACTAAAGCTGCAGTTATTTGAAATTTTTTAAAACATTTTGATCTCGTTGAAAAGATTTTTTTTTTTCGGACTTTTAAGCTAAATTAAAATTTTTCACTCTGGTTTCGGAAGGATATAAGAGGGTTAAAAAAAAAAGACAAGTGTTCTTTATTTTTATGACTGAAGTTAATCAAAAGGCGAAAATATGTTTCCATTTACCCAAAGTTCAAAAAACATTTTTAAAAGGGGACCTTAAGGCTCAGTTTACATGGATCCACCTATACCAAATGCATGTTTGTTGTGTGTGGGGTTTTGGTGTGTGTGTTAGGTGTGTTGTGTGTGGGTGTGTGTTGGTGTGTTGTGTAGGTGTGTGTGTGGGTGTGGTGGTTGTTATAATAAAATCACACAATCAACCATAAAAGACATAATATTCATTTTGGAAGAAAGGGGAAAAAATTTTAATTTTTAGTAATTTTAAAACGAAAAATAATGGAACAATCGTTTGATTTACTAACAAAAAAAAAACATGTATAAGAAAAAGTTCAAAAATTTTTAAAAACCCCAATTTTAATTATTTTTTTAAGTTTGACCAAAAAAAACTGATTCGAGGGTTTCAAAAATTGATAATAGTGACCGAGGGAAAAATTTGTTGCAAAAAGTTGTAAAACTGCAACTATTTTGGTTTTTCTTTTAGTATCTTATATTAAGTTTAAGTTATTGGGCAAAGAGGGATCACGTGTCGTTTTGCGTATAGTGTGTTTGATATTGCCTATTATTTTCCCCCATGGATAAAAAGTTGGGAAACGATGTAATGTGAAATTTTTTGAAATTTGGGAAAAACAAAGAAAGCGTTTGAATTTTTAAGTGAGTGTTGGTGAAGACTTATGAACCAAAATAACCCTTTAAAAGTGGTAAAACTTTAAAAAAGGGCCCCCCGCACAAAAACTTTAAACAACCTTTCACTGCATCATGACATGCGCGCCCTCCGGGGGGCCCCGTCTGTAGTGGTTTTTTAAAAACGTCGTGGATTGCAAACTGTACCCCCCCCTCCGTATATCCAATTTGGCCACATGTACTTTTGGTTGTTTCCTGAATTAAGTTCCGTCAGGGACAAAATTAAATACAAATCAAGAAGTTAAAAAAGCTGGGGAGGCGCCTGCAAGGAGCGAAAAAGATGGTCGGGGTTCGTGTTAAAAAGTGGCAAGAACGGGGAAAAAGTGTATTAAAACCGGGAGGTTATTTTAAAAAAAAAGCATGTAAATTTGAAGATTGAATAAATTTTTTTTCTATATTGCGTTTTTACTTATTTTGAACGCCTACGTATAATTTTATATGTATATCAAATATCACTAGTTGTTTGTATGTCCCTTGTCTGACCGTTTTCAAATGTAAACTCTAATTCATTATTTGTCAACCAAAAAACCCGAATCAAAGGGTCGAAATTTTTTTCCTTTCAAATTTATCATTTAGCGTAAAAAAGTTTTTGTCCATTTCTGAACGTGGTAACCGAAACGTTTGATTTGTCAAAGATATGAACAAAATCAATTTTTTATTTAAAAAAAAAATATTATTACTAACGCTATTCGTTTTTTATTTAAATTATAATATAATCGTGTTTTTTGTTAATTTTTATATTTTAATACCAGACTACAATATATAATAAAAAATTAATGACGAAAGTCAATGAACGTTTAAAAAAACAAGTCTTTTAGTCAAATTTAGACGCCTTTTTTCGATAGCAATTGTAAATTTTGATTTGGGAAATATGGCAGTCACAATTCACTTGCATTGTATTTCTTTTCTATTTTAGTGTGTGAGTATTCATCAACAAAAAGAAATTTCAAATCAAGGCGAAACAGGAACGAAGAAAGCACCGGGTTTTTTTTAAAAAAATAAAAATCGCATAATAAAAGTATGACCCGAAAAATATTTTTATTGAAACCGACTGATTGGCGAATTCACCAAAAGTTGGAATGTTTAATGGATTTTACTTTTGGTACGATTTGGACTTGGTTTCCTTCAAGGCGATGTTGCTGGAAGTCGACGACACGGAAAAAAGTCAATTCGATTAACTTCCCGGAACCCTTTTATTGAAACCGGAGGGAAAAACAAAATTTTTAATGACCCCGCCGTCGGTAAATCACCTGTATCTTTATTTTTCCTGCATTTTTTTCAGATATACCAGTGTGAAATATTCAGATAATAATAATATTTTTATAATATAATATATTCAAGCGTGAAGTGAACTCTGAAAGGAGTCCAAAAACGTCAGCCCAAAATACACACATGGATATATCTGAAAACAATGTTAGGAAATTAACAATCCATGAAAGCTTCAAAACATTAGATCATTTTCTGTCGGGGTTTGTACGATTTAAAAGATTTTCGGATTTTTCGATTCGTAAAATTTTTTAATTTTAATAATTTGCGTACGTTTCCGCGGGGAAAGTCGAGGCGCGATAATAAAGTGTCGAGAACCAAAGTGCTCGTGCGTCAGTTTCCCACAACGTAGCCCGGAGTGGAATTTTTTTAAAAAAAAAGCGTATTTCACGTGACGTAATATTTAGTGGGCAAAAACGACGAAGCCTCGGTTGGAAAGACATGGCGCCCAAACGGGGAGCGATAAACGGCAGTCCCATTTCGCCGTCCCCCGCAGCTGCCCTCCGAAAAAGTCGGAGTCCACGGACATACACGGCACAATTTTCAAAAGTGTACCCTTTTATCGCCGACCGGGGAGTACGAGCGACCAGGGACCCAAAACGTCAGACAAAATTCGGACTTCAATCGGGGGGATATGTTTAGGACCCCCGTAAAGGCTACATGCTTTTTTTCGACAAAACGGCGCTTGCACTGGATAAAGAAAGGGAAAGGTCTCGCGGTCGTCCTGGGAGACGGTATAAAGTTAGCGGGAACGGAATCGCCCCAAAAGGACGGGGGCAGAAAGTTTTTCGCGGTCACCCCGTATGACGGCGACGAGGGGACAGCGACTTTCCGGCCAACAAATTGGAACCCCCCGGGGAACCAAACACGTGGGATGACGTTTTGGCGAGGTTTTTGAGTTTTTTTAAAATACACCAAAAATAGTAACTTCTGGTGTTTGCAGGAAGGGCGTCATGCGATCAAAACGAAGATTATCGATTTTTAATAATCTAAAGAACGGACACTAAAAACGAGGGAATTGGAATAATTCGTCGGGACCTTGGGGGTAACCTTTAAAGAAAAGGCTATCCAGGTTTGGACATCGGCGAAGCGTTGTGACGGTGAGTCAGATTCCCTCAACTTTATTACGACAAAAAATATGAAATAAATGACGTCCGCGGTGAAAATAAAATGATTTACAATTTTTGACCAGGCTTTGGGGGGCGCGAAGCAATGCGTTTTCTCAATTTATTGTTTTCATGTGTACTAAGTATAAAATGAATTATTGTACCGGAAAAATGTTTTTTAGAATATTTAAAAAAGTACGTTATTTTTTCAATCATGTTTTTGAATTTTTTTTTTTTTTTTTATCATTTTTTTTTTTTGTACAAGCTGTATAATTATTTTACAATAAGCACATTTTTTTTTTTTTTTTTAGGCCTATTCTAGACCCATTTTAGACCCATTGCCGTTTCCCAAACTATCCCCTCCATGCTCCTTTATTTGCTACCAGTTTCTTCCATTCAGCACTCCTAACATTCTGAGGTCTTCCTTGACTCGGTCCTCAACGTTGTCTAGGCCTTCCTCTCGGTCGACTTTTATTAGGTTTCCATTTCGTGATGGACGATATAAGTTTGCCTTCTACCCTCCAAACGTGTCCGGCTCACCTTATTCTCTGGCTCTTGAGTGTATATGGGGCCCACTATATTGGGCTCGTCAAATAGAGTCATAAGCTCTCTGTTTGGTCTTTTTTTCATGCCCCCTTTTCGTCATTTCTCTTTGGCCAAATACTCTTCACAAGATTTTCTTTCGAAGATTATTAATTTGTTTTCGTCAGATTTGGTAGATGCCCATGCTTCACAGGCATAAAGTACAATTGGTCTAACGAGGGTCTTATAAAATCTTACTTTGTTCTTCTCGATACATTTTAGACTTAATAATTGGACTAATGAAAAATAGCATCTGTTTTCCCAGCGTGATTCTTCTATGTATTTCTTCGTGGCTATCTACATCCAAGTTTTATCTACTCCTAAATACTTAGAATTCCAAAATTTGTCAAATTACAAGTGTTTTACTGTTATTGCGTTTTGTGGATTTTTCTGTTCTAGATATAATCATAATTTGGTTTTGTTTTTGTTTTGTTTTTTTTTTCGCATGTTCTTTTGGTTTTTCCTTGTCTGCAATTACAACTATGTCCCTCTGCATACGTGGCAAATACTATATGTTTTCCTTGTCAATATTTTAAACCCTAGGCTCGCTTTGTAGTACTTTCTAACTACCGATTCTAACGCAATGTTAAATAAGACCGGAGATGGAGCATCACCTGTCTTACCCTGTAGTTACTGTAAACTCTCTGATTTACCGAGTTGAATTTAACTTTGCGTCTTGAGTTTTTTCGTACATGCTTTCACTATCCTAATGGATTTAGCTGGTATTTCTAATTTGACCATTATGTTCCTAGAGTACTTCTTATTATCGAGTCATAGGCTTCTTTAAAATCTACAAATATAAGGCACACATCTTATCAAATTCATGGTTCTTTTCCGTTATTTGTTTTTATAGCATGTATTTGGTCAGTTGTGGATTTTTCCCGCGTAAAACCAGCTTGGTATTCTCCTACTATCTCTTTTTTATACGGTTTAATCTATTAAAAAATTTGTTCAAGAGAATTGTATATGATGTATTTTAAATAGGGAATACTTCTATATTTTTGGCAGTCTATTGGCTTTCCATTTTTATTTATTGGACATAGTACTGAAACCTGCAATGGTTTTGGTATTTGTTTCTTCTCTCCCTATTTTGTTTATCAACTGTTTAAGTTTAGCATTAGAGTAGTCCTCCTTTTATTTAAAAGTTCCGATAATATTGTATCTTTTCCTGGTGCCTTTTCTCTTTTTAGCATTCCGACCGCTATTTTAACCTCTTCCAACGAACGTTTTTCTAAATATTTTTAAATGTCAAACACTATGACCTTTTTCCCTTTCTATTTTCGGTTGATATATTCAACATTTTCTTGAAAACCTTTTTGAATCTCTTGTTACTTCTACCCCCTTATCAGTTATTAACCCTATACTTGGTAATGTATCTCGGTAGATACATA
>CM032339.1:72485371-72507871 GCA_019022885.1 Schlechtendalia chinensis
ACATCTGTACAGTGTGAGTAAACGTTCAACACAAAAAATTGACTTAATAATTTTGAATACTGATTGCGGTTCAGCCGCAAAAATGTTTTTTATTTATGACTTGGAATCGGAATGCATGGTTCGGTAATCGTCTCAATACGTTGCTCGACAAGATCATGATAGTGATTTGACGCATTCTTTTGTCACACACGTGGACTTAAAACTCATATGGAGGCATGAATTTATCGGGCGGTTTCACTCAGCAAACTTGTTATTGATTTGTCATGAGGTCTATCTTATAAATGGCCGAGGAGCAAGCTGAATTATATATTTAAATATTAGTTAATCAGGTAAGTCTAGATTTAGTCGTATATATGTTTTTGGTCTGATGAAATTAATAATCCAATATCAAATAATAATTAACGGTAATGGTAACAAAAATATTTAAAATAATAATTGGGTTTATTTCATCAATTAGTTTTAAATATATAATGTCTAATTAATTATTCAAACTTAAAAACTAAACCTTGAAAAATAAATATAAATGTCTTGTATACATTAAAAAATAATATAATTAATTTCGTCATACTGAGTGATGAATATTATTTATTTACACCAAAACTTTCTTGCTGGCTACACGTAGAAACAAATATATAAACAAATACGCATTTTCCATGACAACAGTTTTAATTATACAAATAATAATAAGTTTAATAAAAACAGTAATTAATTTCTTCCATTCAATCACCAGACGCTGAACGTTGAATAAGTTACTTAATAAATTTATTCAATTTATACACCGTAAGTAGGCTCATCAATAATGTTTATGAGAAATTTAACTGAATTAATCAACAATGTGAGATAATCTTGGAGATTATTTTCAAAATCAAATATCACAATTTACTAGGTACGTAAAAAAGGGACGTGTCGATCAAATTTTTTATGTAGGTTTTGTAAAAAAAAATTTATATGTAATACTGCAAATGGTTTAAATATATATATTTGAAATATTGGATAAAAATTATATCCAATGTATAGTATGTAATGTAAGTAGGCTCATCAATAATGTTTATGAGAAATTTAACTGAATTAATCAACAATGTGAGATAATCTTGGAGATTATTTTCAAAATCAAATATCACAATTTACTAGGTACGTAAAAAAGGGACGTGTCGATCAAATTTTTTATGTAGGTTTTGTAAAAAAAAATTTATATGTAATACTGCAAATGGTTTAAATATATATATTTGAAATATTGGATAAAAATTATATCCAATGTATCTAATTATATAATAATAATAATAATAATAATAATAGTAATAATAATAATAATATTAATAAAAATATATAATATATAATATAAATTAATAATATTGATATAAAAAAATCTGAAAAAAATTAAATATCCATAGACTTTGTTTTTTAAATGTTTTTTGTTAAAATTAAAGGAATTAAAATTGTTAAATTCCAATTTTTTTAATTATATGCCGTACTATTGAAAATGTAATAAACATTAGTTATGCTTACTTTTGTTGAAAATATGTCACAATATTCAATCCTACTATTTAAAAATTTAAGTTAAATTAAATTAATTGGTATAATTATACTTTTTTTCTATTGTAAATTTCAAAATTCATAAAAATCCTTAAAACCATAATCATATTATAAGCGTTTAAATTTTCGTTTAAAATAAAAGTCAACAATTTTAGGTGTTATTTATTGACTAATCTTAGCTATAGTCGTATTTTAATTTAAATAACAATACTTAACAATACTAAACAATACTAAATAATAATACAGGGTATAAAATTCGTATAATTATATAATATTAATAATTACTTCTAAATATTCTTTTAATTTAATAAATTTCTAGCTTTGTTCAAAATCGATTTTCAAATAGAACGTTGTATTATATTTTTCACATTTAAATTATTATAAAAAATTTAAATACAATTGTAATATATCTGTACAATATCTAACTCGAACGAAATCCACGACCTCAGCGGCTCCATTACTTTAGTGATAGGTCGTCAAATCGTACAATACAAGAGCACTGTCCGTTAGGTTAAGATTGTGAATGTGGACCTCGGGGACCCATCATAACTAGGCTTAGCGGATGTCATAGTTATAATAATAGTTATATAAAATAGTGAAATTTATTTTAATATTATACATGACATACATTTTTATTCTGACATTTAGACATTAACAGCTCCACAATAATTTCAAGAACCCATAAATTTGAAAATGAAATATAACATTCTTGTTCACTAGATGTAATGGTGTACTTAGTTACGCGACGCTGAATATTGAAAATTGCTGGCTACTTTTAAGATATCAACAAACACGAATTTTAACATGACAACCGTTCAAATGTACAAATATTGAATTGTATTCCTTTTATTCAATCAACGAACGCCGAACGTTAAATAACAAATTTAATAAAATATATTTTATGTTTATATAGTATGCTAATAACGTTTTTGTAAAATCTAGTGGAATCAGTCAACAGTCGACATAATAGTTGATAACGAAAATCTCGTTGCTCTGTTAAAATGATTCGACTAAATTCTATACTGTAAGTTATTTAACACAACTCTAATATTTTTATTTTTACTTATATATTATTATTTTAATTTTTTTATTGAAAATTTAATACAACTTCTATAATATGTTTTTTATATCATTAATTTGTTAACAGTCGTATTTTTTAATGTTATTGATAGATGTAAAAAATATTTTAAAATGGTCGGTCAAAAGTTGTTTTATTACGCGTTTGGTTTACTTTAATTAATTTTTTTTAAATTTTTTTCAGCTCTTAATAAAACCAACTTTACTATTTTTGATATACTATTCTCCTTCACGAATTTCAAAATTAATAAAAGTCGATTTAACATTGTTATGTGTGATTAAATTTAATTTAATGCGAAATTCAATAATGTTATTTAGTGTTTTTAGTGTTTATTTTATTAATATACTCGTGTTACAATAAAAATTCATCATTATTAATTATAATCTACTTGTTTCCCATTTTCATTGAAAATAATTTTTTTGTATTGTTTTCAATTTATAAAACTTCTTTTTTTTTTTAAGGAGAAATGGATATTACTACGTTCCCGTTACGTTCGTCGGCAAATCATACGCAGTAGAGGAACTCTGGCGAAAGGTTTAAGACGGTGGCTAGCTAGCTCCCAACTTCCCGTGTGCACGCACATGCCATCGGGCGCGTCCCCGGGTTGCGGATAGGGGAACGCCCTGCAGATATGCAGGGTAGCCGTGATATAAGCCATACCGCCACTCACGCCGGTATCGGACGAATAAGCGGTCGCGGACAAGTGCACCGCCGGGGGAAGTGATCAACCCCTGTCCGGATGATCACGGACGACCTGAATGGAAAACCTGCGACGGGGATTAGGCTGATCCCTGCCAAGACGGCCCAGCCAACCCAAAACACAAACAATGAATAGTACAACAGAAAACAGAAACGATGTTACTGCTACAGGAGCTTCGGATACTCCAGAGCCGGCGGTCGGGGGACGGCGCTCGCCCCGGGTGTCGTCATCACCGGCAAGCGTCAAAAGCGTAGGAGCGTCGGGACAGGCTTCTACCGCCAGCCACGGGGTGGTAACGATACTGTCTGCGGGGACGCTGAGCAGGTCCCCGCCGGTGGCGAAGAGGCCACCTCCGTTACTGCGAACCGCAAAAGACGACTACCCGAGTGCGTTGAAGATGGATATGAAACCCCGAAAAAATTTTAAAAAGGGATCGTGCGTTATCGGTAATAATTTTTTTAATTGTCTTTTTAAAAAAAATATATATATGCTTAATTCGCGTGCTTTTCATGTCGAACGGCAATGAATTGGAACATTACAGACTTCAATCGGAAATAATAGAGGAACGTGCTCTCACAAAATGTCCATATTCAGAGTTTTTCACGAACACGAAAACTTGTAATTAAAACATATTAACTAACTCTATCAATGCGTATGAGTGTGCATGAGTATAGTGGTTTATTGTAAAGTGTTCGGATATTGTTGTTAAACATTGTCAGGCCCGGCCCAAGTGGTAGGCGATATGAGCACACGACTTGGGTGGCAGTTCACGATTTGGTATTATGCGTGATTTTTATAAAAATGATTATATATTATATTGTGAAATGAAAAAAACGAATCTAAACTTTTTTGCTATAATATTTATATCAAAAGACACTTGAACTTGTATATCATATCCTTTGATTTTATATTCCAATAATAAATTACTAGTAACACCCCCACCCCCTCATTCACGCCTTAGAGAAAATATTGTATTTATAGTAGTAGTGTCCGAGAAACAATTATCTGTGGAAAACATGTATTCGATGTTTTTTAACGACCACTGTACTATACAAGATGTGTATCAAACACAGATTAAAAAACCTTTAATGTTCGTTTTAGATTTGTCCATAGAAAGCCAATACCAAACATAATGACGTATGATAAAATAATCATCATTGAAAATCAATTGATGTAATGATTGATCGAATATTTATACGCATTCATATTGTAATTAACTGATTTCGTTTCTTTAGAGAAATGGGTTTGTAGACATTCGGGAAGAACAATAGACGTTTACCTGTTAAATTCCGAACATCGCGGCATCAATAAAAATCTACTGAAATCGCAACGAAGCTTAACGAAGTACCAACAAGTACTATACGACTCGACAAATATAATTCGCATGGATCATTTACGTATTACGTTCTTGACGATTAATCGATTTGGTACGACGCACGTTGTTGTCCTATGATGTGTACAATTTTATTTCCAAAAAAATTGTTATTCATCGTCATTAATTATTAACATTCTTCAAAATATCATTCACGACTCGATATACAATTTCAATTGGCTTATTTACTTAAAATTAAATAAATGTCGTCAAGTTTAACTTTAAATTCACCGATATTATACACCATAAATATCTCCGTTCAACTACTTGACGGAAAAAATGTCTAATTACTTTTCTTGTTTGTATTCTGTGGAATAACAATGTTCTTTTTTATACGATTTTTGTATTGTACAAACAATTATATTTATACCATTCTTAAACCAAATCAAAACAATTTTACGACAAAAATCTAACAGCATTAAATTCAATAAAAATAATTGTGAACTTATTTATAATTGAGAATACGTATAAAATTTACCATGTTATGATCGATATTGGTTTATAAAATTAAAATGTTTAGTGAATTGTTTAAAACCTCTTCCTGATTTGAAATATTATTTCGATGTTAAATATAGAATATTAATATTGTTATCTTTAATTGTTTTTAAATAAAATTTGTGTTATGCTGAATATTGTTTTCTTGAATATTTTATTTTTCGTTTTAAACAATGCTTAAAATGTACTAAATCTATTTAATGTCATTATAGAAACATTAACTTCACTAATTCTATATTGAATAATTTAAACGTAAACAATCTGAATACAATGCACAAAAAATGACGCTATAAACGATTGGAATCAAAATCCATATTAGAAGACGTGATGGAAGTATTACATACCAAAAATAATATGAAACGTCACGTACAGACTATGAATTCGACTATAAAAAGCAATAAAAAAAAAAATTTAATTGGCGGTAAACGCAGGTTAGCTCTCATTGATATCAAAAGATTTGTTTTATTATTTTTATGCAAAATGTGTATATTTCATGTCGATTTATCGGTACTTGGAAAAACCAACGAAGCTTTAAATTATCAAAATTTGATTTTTTCGATCCTTGCATTTTCCTCATTTAATATAATTACCGAAGCACGATATGATCTTAAAATTATATAGATCATATTAATATTTTTGTTTTTTTTTGTATTTATTATTAAAAATGTTCAATGAGTCGCCACTGGAGTAAAAAACCAAATTTGTGAGTGGCGAATACGCTGAGATGTGTGCGATGATGGCTGGCGAGCATGTCTTTTACCACCAAATATTGCAAGCATTGGACGTAACAGTGTACAAGTGATATTGCCTAAATGTTTACACATATTAATATTCGCACAGACAGGCAGAACAACATGCCGTCAGAAGACAAGAAACTAACCGTAAGTCTCACTCGAATCATTATTACACAGAGGCAAACCCCCAAATATTAATATACCGATTTCATGTAAACGCGATTATATTTCTAGACGTACCGCATACATCGTCCCGCACGAAAAATATGCTCGTCTTTTGCTAAATCCGTGTAAGTTTTTAATCTTAATATAACTCACGTAGTCAACATATATGTAATACACATTTGATCTCGTCGCCATAAATATTATCTGTACTTCGGTCGAAAACCTTTATCGCCGTTGCTTTCCAAACTCGTATACGCACTATTCGAAAGTGATTTTGTTTCCCGTGATTAATTTATCGCAGAGTTAACAACAAAGGGTGTTGGCCGGAGTCGAACTTGTGGTCGTTCGTGATGGATCTAAAGCGAAACGAGAACAACGCTCAAGTCCACTGTTTGCCACATTTTGAAGTCGGGGCCGGCCCAAGGATTTGTCGAAAGTACGTGTATAAAAGGATGATCTACATAAACATTTATATTAAAATCGTATTCAACATTTCGTTTCCGTACGCGTGTACAGACCTATAGCTTGGGCGATTATCGTCGGACATTTTATGCATATAAGAAATGAATCCGCAAGAGAAGAATTATGTGTTCCGACCTGCGAAATTAATACAACCATTTGAAAATACAACACGCCTAATAATGGATTACACGTAGGTACGACTTTTCGTCTATTTTATTAGCTATTTAAAACGAACCTTATATTCGTAAATGATTTTAAAAAATCACTTTTAAAAAAACCAACATTTCTTAAGTCATTCCTAATCGATTTTTTATACTTCAGAAATCAACGAAACTTGTAATCGGTTTTATACAATTTCTAAATAATTAGGTTTAAACAAACTCTTTTATTTGAATTCATATAAAAATATCAATGAAATTTTTTCTTGTATAAAACAAATTGTTGTAGAAATTAACTTATATCACGTCAAACGTAATCACTGTACTTTCTCTTTAACTTTATTACATGGATCCATACGATAAGGTATAAGAAAAAAGAATATTTTCTGAAATACAAATTTCTAGTCCGTAATTTGCGTTCGAAAATTGGACAATTCGAAATACCTATCGTATTTCGATTTCCGATCTAGTTAAAATGAAAGTTTCACAATTCAGTTTTGTCATATAATATAAACTTTCTGAACGATATTAACGTAAAGATTATTTAAAAAAAAAAAGAGCCGTATTTCAATTAAACCTTTTTTTTTTTGTAAGTGAGAATTAACTATATACAATTGATAAGATATGGTTTGGAAGTCGAAAACTAACATAATACGTATAATCAAAAAAACATTTTCTCGGCGCCTATATTTTATTTATTTATGCGGGTGTCCAAATTTATTATGCATTACTAGTTCACAAAAATAACTTTTTTTATATGTATAAAACACAGTGCTGTAATTATATTAATTGTTTTAAATACACTCATTCGTAAGGCATAAATACAATTATTTATATAGAGCCGACAGGCGTGAAGGATAACATGCGTCGTGTCAACGTGAAAATTGATTAAAACCAAACAAAATTCAGTTAGCGTAAGAGCAGAATACGCGTTTAGGGAATTTGGGGATTTGGGCGCATTTTGCACGTTGGTAGTGGTTGGGATTTACTTTGCCACATTTCAATAATGGAAAAAATTGAACGTAAAGTACACAATTTCAGTCCATCGGAACGATAACGTATATATGTTTTCCCGTGTTTGAAAATTGAAACAGAAACGAAAATCGCCAGATAGTTTTCTATTATTTTGAAAAGTCAAATTTTTCGTTGAAAGTATTAATTTTATTGCCCATTGTCAATCTTAAAGTTTACCGATCATTTGTAACAATGTATCCAAATGGTTTATTGTGATTTATTATGGAACCACGACTTGATGTCCGATTATGTATAATACCACTATTTTATATTCTATAGGTCAATATAATTTAAATTTTGTTAATTTAGAATACTTTTTAATCATTTTTACGACGGTTGTCAAAAAACATCAAGATTAATGTATCTCAATTTTGAATGAATGAGCTTAGATAATTACATGCAGATATTGATGAAACAGATCGCATGTTTATTCTGACAAACAGATATTGAAACTCCCGTGTTTTTGGTCCTGAATAATTAATGTTATTGTTCCGTCTTGTTATTTAATTATACTAGTGGAAAACACCCCGAATAATGTTCAAATCAACAAATTTTGTAATTAAAAATATAAAAAATTTGAAATTCCAAAGAAAACTTACGCAGAGTAAAATAATATCAATTTTTTACATAGAAATTATATTTCTGTTCACACCAAAAAAAAAACCAAATTTTCATCTAGTTTTTTCTTTTTTCTAAATAAATGATAATTTAAATATGAACGCGTATGCGTTTTCTCTCAGAGGTAAAACATTTGCTGACGCCAGCGTTGAACGCTTTAAATGAAAACCGAACCAATTGGATTTTAAATCGTTCACATGGTCGTCATGGCCGTAAAAGAAAAGTGTCCACGGAGCAGAGCGGACGCTGGCAAACTGTTGGCCGAACTCGTCAAGGCGAGATTGTTATCAAAACTCATAGTCTACTTAGGGTAAGTGGGACAGTGTGGAATGCGCGTTTTAGTGTATATGCATAGTAACTTCATCTCGAACTCGTATAAAGTGATTTGAATATTGATTGTTGTATTATTGGATTAAAGGTTCGAAGAGGTGAGCAAAAACTACGCAAAGACAAAAATATACAGGTTTTAGTGTCGGAATTGGATTCCGAATTTGTTCGTCAGCTGTAAGAGATCTGATTACTTATTATTTAAATTTGTTTCTATTTTGTTTTGTGTGTATTTTGTACCTTTATTTTATTTCTATTTGTTCTATATGTTTTTATATTTCGTATTTTTTTCATAATTATTTATTTGTATCACTTTTTCTGGAATTTGTAACCTATCATTTTTTTTTTTTAAATTTTTATTTTGTTCTAACTGATTGATTTGAATAGTATGTCTCAAACTATTAATCATTTGAAATTAAAAAATTATACAAACTCAGTATTTTTCTATGGTGCTTTATTTGTTGCTGTTTTTGCTTCTGTACGTTTTGTATTTTTTGAATTTTTTGCTGTTATTTCTTTTATAAATTTGTTGTATTTTGTATTTGTTTGTTTATTATATTTTGTTATTGATGTATGTTATTTTTTATGTTGTTTTGTTTAATAAATTAAATTGAATGTTGTATATATTGCATTATAATTTAAAAAAAAACGTCAAAATATTATAATTTTTTTACATGTTATATACAATATATAGGATGTATATTTCGTCAATTGGTTATGTTTAAGGATATGTATAAATTTAAATAAATGTTTAACAAATCATATGTAAAATATTTACACTCAAAATAATAATTTTTCATAAAAGGCTAAAACTCAAGATTTGTGTAAGCACAAGTTAGACACTTTGAGAGGGTTGAATAATTAAATCCTTCACCACCATGTAGAGTCATCACAAAAACCCATCACTGCTAGGATATATAAAACCACATTTATTTTTGTAAAAACTTTTCGATATTAAGTTTTTCTCAACTGTGTCTATACATACTTTGTATGTTTTAATCGATGTCACGTAGATTGTGTCTTAAAAAATTAATCCATCTACATACGTACGACAATACTTCTTTTTGTGTATGTCGTCAACAAGGGTTAATAGATCAGGATCACTAATTGTTAATTGTTACCTATTATAACATAACGCGTGATTTTAACGGATACGATCCTCGATTCGATATACTATGTCACATACGCGACCATGTCTATATAAGAATTTCAGGGTGTCCCAACCTCGGATCAAGACCCCAAATTAAGATCGTGGAGGTTTTTTATAGTAGTAACGGAAGCATGTTTCACATCTTATTTCATTTTAATTTATTTTTAAATTTCCAGATGATAAAAAAAAAACGCTTAAGAAAATATTATAACAAAGTAAGTGTATATTACGTAATTTATATTTTTTCATACTATTTTTTCCCGAAAACGTCACGACAATCAGACCTTATCGCTGTATACCATAAAAGGGCGTAAAATAAATACTTAAAGATTAATGTATCACTACAAAAATCGCCTTGATTCCTCAACACCAATTTGGGGTGGACTCCCAAATTTATTCCATTATCGAAGAACTCGTGTAATGTGTTTCAGTATTAGGAAAATTTACTAGATGTATTAATCTGTTTATTAGATATTTTAGTAAATTTCATTTTTATAATATATGTTAACGAGTCTGTTGAATCAAACACGTTGAAAATAAAAATTTAACTTAAAATTTTTAGGAATCACGGTCGTATAACAATATAAAAAACTGCATACCGGTATTCGACAAAAGTGGTGTTTTGCGATATTCCACGCATGGATATCAAAATCTTGGACGCCCAGTTCGGAGTTGTCAAAACGTATCACAATGAGCCGCAAGCTGGTGTTTGACGAGAACGGCGTTATAGAATGGTATTCGGACGCTAGGTCTCACGGTTGTCCCAGGCAGACGAGTTTCGACGACGTCCAGTAACCACACATTGACTTCATCGCCCGCCCAGTAAGGAAGAGTGCTCTAACCTAACACAACAGACAAAATCTGGACATTCATTATAAGGTCGTTAAACATATCACAATGAACTGCATACAGTATTTGAACGAGAACGGCGTTTATGCATGGTCCACGCCGGATGTGTCTCGCAATTATCCATGGTCGACACACGACTTAGTCGCCGACCAGGAAAGTAGAACCTAACACGTCAGACCAAACATGGGACACTCAATACAAGATTGTCTAATCATACTAACAATGAAATACATGCTGTATTAGACGTGAATGGTGTTATACAATAGTTCACAGATGATGGGTTCTCGCGTCGTCCACGGACGTACAGGCTTCGCCAACATACGGTGAAAAGCTAGATCGCCGTCGTTCCGATGACAATTCAACGACATCATCGCCGTCCAGTAAAGTAACCTGACCTAACACGTCGGACAAAATCTTGACACTCAATAGGGGATTGTCCAAATATACCATAAAGACCATTTACAGGTTTTTGACGAGAACAGTACTATGCGATCGAACATGACGATATATTTTGAAAATCGAATGAATCGATAATTGAAACAGTGAAATGGAAAAATTCATCAACGATACAAACCGAAACATAGACAATTTGGAAATGAACCTCCATAAAGTCCGTTTATCTAGAGGTTTTTGGATGATTGTTTACGATTTTAAACAATTATTTTTAACGAATCATATATCAAATGTGAAATGAATTAATGTAAATTAATGATTTGTTTATAAATGTTGATATAAAGGTGGATGTGATTAGGTCAAAATTAGTCACATAAAATACGGATGCTCACGACTAATTATTTTTTAGTCTGTGGCACAAAAAAATTCGGTTTGGGGACTGATGATTCCCCCGCAACTTTATTACTCGGACCCCTAGTATGAAATAATTAGCCTTTTAAAAAAATAGGAACCACAACACGAAGTTTTCACGTTTTTACTATGCCAAATTGTGTATTTACTATCCCTATCAGTAAATAAATAAGTTATTACTTAAAAATCTCGATTATTATATCATTTTAACTTATATTAGTTTCAACGATTTTTTTAAAGCATTACATTTATGTCTAATACAGTATTTTTTCGTCTTAACTAAACTCGTTTAATATATTTAATATGATTACCGTGGTTAGATGTGATTGAAATACGTGAAACACAGACTTTAACAAACACGTATCAAAATCAAAGTCGGGTAACGTCCCATTGTCACGTGTTACATTATCATTACAATTAAACGATAAATTGAAAACCAATCTTGTATTCCTCCTCCATGTTTTGCAAAAAAGTTTATAATTTCTAAAATTATCTTCACCAGAAACAATGTTCATTAATACACGAGGTTTTGAACTACTCTCGTCCTGATCATTATGAAACTAAATGATGATAGGTATAAAAAAATCTGTTTTTTTTAAAATTGTGTAAAAACGGTTTAAAAAACAGTAATCCACGCAGGACAAATGTAATACATTTTTTTAGAATCGCCATATGGATAATTAATCATGTATTTTACCGCAGATTCGGGGAAGTAATATATTTCTAGATTTTCTAACACGACGCGTATTTTCCAGAGTCTATACTGCCAATTACACGATAGTAAAAAATAAAATTTTTTAACATTTTCATATTAATTATTACGTTTTATCTCTCTCAACAACAACAACGAAGTCAACATAAAAAAAAAAAAAAAAAAAGAAAAAAAGAGTAAAAGGAGGAAAAGAAGAGAGATAACGTAATAATTAATATGAAAATGTAAAATATTATTTTTACTATCGTGTAATTGGCAGTAGACTATGAAAATACGCGTCGTGTAGAATAACTAGAAATATATTACTTCCCCGAATCAGCGGTAAAATACATGATTAATATCCATATGGCGATTCTAAAAAATAGTATTACATAGTCAGCGTGGATTACTGTTAAACGTTTTACACAATTTTAAAACAGATTTTTACCTATCCTCTTTAGTTTCATAAAGATCAGGACGAGAGTAGTTCAAAACACGTGTATAATGAACATTGTTCTGGTGAAGAGATTTTTAGAATTTAAACTTTTTTGCAAAACATGGAGGAATCAAGATTGGTTTTCATTTATCGTAATTTGTAATGATAATGAACGTGACAATGGACGTTACCGACTTGATTTTGATACGTGTGTAAGTCAGTGTTTCACGTATTTCAATCACATCTAACACGTAATCATATTAAATATATTAAACGAGTTAGTTAAGACGAAATACTGTATTAGACATAAATGTAATGCTTTAAAAATCGTTGAAACTAATATAAGTAAAATGATATAATAATCGAGATTTTAAGTAATAACTTATTTATTTACTGATAGATAGTAAATTACACAATTTGGCATAGTAAACGTGAAACTCGTGTTGGTCCTATTTTTTAAAAGGCAATTATTCATACTAGGGTCCGAGTAAATACAGATGCGGACTCATCGCCAAACCGAATTTTTTTGTGCCACAGACTAAAAAATACATAGTCGAGCATCCGTATTTTATGTGACTAATTTTGACCTAATCACATCACCCTTTATATCAACATTTATAACAAATCCATTAATTTACATTAATTCATTCAATTGATATATGATTCGTTAAAAATAATTGTTTAAATCGTAACAATCATCCAAAACCTCTAGATAAACGACTTTATGACGGTTCATTTCCAAATTGTCAATGTTTCGTTTGTATCGTTGATGAATTTTTCCAATTTCACTGTTCAATTATCGATTCATTCGATTTTCAAAATATATCGTCATGTTCGATCGCATAGTACTGTTCTCGTCAAACACCTGTAAATGGCTCTTTATGGTATATTTGGACAATCCCATATTGAGTGTCCAGATTTTGTCCGACGTGTTAGGTCAGGTTACTTTACTGGACGGCGATGATGTCGATGAATTGTCATCGGACGACGGCGAATCTAGCTTTTCACCGAATGTTGGCGAAGCCTGTACGTCCGTGGACGACCGCGAGACCCATCCATCTGTGAACTATTGTATAACACCATTCACGTCTAATACCAGCAAGTATTTCATTGTAGTATGATTAGACAATCTTGTATTGAGTGTCCCATGTTTGGTCTGACGTGTTAGGTTCTACTTTCCTGGTCGGCGACTAAGTCGGTGTGTCGACCATGGATAATTGCGAGACCCATCCGTGCGTGGACCATCGCATAACGCCGTTCTCGTCAAATACCAGTATGCAGTTCATTGTGATATGTTTAAACGACCTTATAATGAATGTCCAAGATTTTGTCTGTTGTGTTAGGTTAGAGCACTCTTCCTTACTGGGCGGCGATGAAGTCAATGTGTGGTTACTGGACGTCGTCGAAACTCGTCTGCCTATGGACAACCGTGAGACCTAGCGTCCGAATACCATTCTATAACGCCGTTCTCGTCAAACACCAGCTTGCGGCTCATTGTGATACGTTTTGACAACTCCGAACTGGGCGTCCAAGATTTTGATATTCCATGCGTGGAATATCGCAAAACACCACTTTTGTCGAATACCGGTATGCAGTTTTTTATATGTTATACGACCGTGATCCTAAAATTTTAAGTTAAATTTTTATTTTCAACGTGTTTGATTCAACAGACTCGTTACAATATTATAAAAATGAATTTACTACAAATATCTAATACAGATTAATACATCTAGTAACTTTCCTAATACTGAAAACATTCCACGAGTTCTTCGATAATGGAATAAATTTGGGAGTCCACACCACAATTGGTGTTGAGGATCAAGGCGATTTTTGTAGTGATACATTAATCTTTAATTATTTATTTTACGCCTTTTATGTTTACAGCGATAAGGTCTGATTGTCGTGACGTTTCGGGAAAAATATGTATAAAAATATAAATTACGTAATATACACTTACTTTGTATAATATTTTCTTAAGCGTTTTTTTTTTATCACTGAAATTTAAAAATAAATTAAAATGAAATAAGATGTGAAACATGCTTCCGTTACCTACTATAAAAACCTCCACGATCTTAATTTGGGTCTTGATCCGAGGTTGGGACACCCTGAAATTCTTATATAGACATGGTCGCGTATGTGACATAGTATATCGAATCGAGAATCGTAACCGTTAAAATCACGCGTTATGTTATAATAGGTAACAATAACAATTAGTGATCCTGATCTATTAACCACTTGTTGACCGACATACACAAAAAGAAGTATTGTCGTACGTATGTAGATGGATAATTTTTTAAGACACAATCTACGTGACACTCGATTAAAACATACAAAGTATGTATAGACACAGTTGAGAAAAACTTAATATCGAAAAGTTTTACAAAAATAAATGTGGTTTATATATCCTAGCAGTGATTGGGTTTTTGTGATGACTCTACATGGTGGTGAAGGATTTAAATTATTCAACCCTCTCAAAGTGTCTAACTTGTGCTTACACAAATCTTGAGTTTAGCCTTTTATGAAAATTACTTATTTTGAGTGTAAATATTTTACATATGATTTGTTAAACATTTATTTAAATTTATACATATCCTTAACATAACAATTGACGAAATATACATCCTATATATTGTATATAACATGTAAAAAAATTATAATATTTTGACGTTTTTTTAAAATTATAATGCAATATATACAACATTCAATTTAATTTATTAAACAAAACAACATAAAAAATAACAATACATCAATAACAAAAATATAATAAACAAACAAAATACAAAATACAACAAATTATAAAAGGAATAACAGCAAAAAATTCAAAAAATACAAAACGTACAGAAGCAAAAACAGCAACAAATAAAGCACCATAGAAAAATACTGAGTTTGTATAATTTTTTTAATTTCAAATGATTAATAGTTTGATACATACTATTCAAATCAATCAGTAGAACAAAATAAAATTTAAAAAAAAAAAATGATAGGTTACAAATTCCAGAAAAAGTGATACAAATAAATAATTATGAAAATACGAAATATAAAACATATAGAACAAAATAGAAATAAAAATAAAGGTACAAAATACACAACAAACAAAATAGAAACAAATTTAAATAATAAGTAATCAGATCTCTTACAGCTGACGAACAAATTCGGAATCCAATTCCGACACTAAAACCTGTATATTTTTGTCCTTTGCGTAGTTTTTGCTCACCTCTTCGAACCTTTAATCCAATAATACAACAATCAATATTCAATCACTTTATACGAGTTCGAGATGAAGTTACTATGCATATACACTAAAACGCGCATTCCACACTGTCCCACTTACCCTAAGTAGACTATGAGTTTTGATAACAATCTCGCCTTGACGAGTTCGGCCAACAGTTTGCCAGCGTCCGCTCTGCTCCGTGGACACGTCTCTTTTACGGCCATGACGACCATGTGAACGATAAAATCCAATTGGTCGGTTTTCATTAAAGCGTTCAACGCTGGCGTCAGCAAATGTTTTACCTCCTGAGAGAAAACGATACGCGTTCATATTAAATTATCATTTATTTAGAAAAAAGAAAAACTAGATGAAAATTTGGTTTTTTTTGGTGAACAGAATATATTTTCTGAAAAAATTGAATTATTATACTCTGTAAGGTTTTTTGGAATTCAATTTTTATATTTTAATTACAAATTTGTTGATTTGAACATTATTCGATGTTTTCCTAGTATAATTAAATAAAAGAAGGAACAAAACATTAATTATTCAGACAAAAACACGAGTTCAAATCTTTTGTCAGAATAACATGTTTTTCATAATATGCATGAAATTATTAAGCTCATTTTATTGAGTACATATCTTGATGTTTTTTAGACCAACCAGTCGTAAAAATGATTAAAAATAATTCTAAATTAACAAAATTTAAATTATAATAACCTATAGAATATAAAAAAGTGTTATACATAATCGACATCAAGTCGTTGGTTCCATAATAAATCCAATAACCATTTGGATACATTGTTACCACAATGATAGGTAAACTTTAAGATTGACAAATGGGCAATAAAATTAATACTTTCAACGAAAATTGACTTTCAAAATAACCTAGAAAAATATCTGGCGAATTTTCGTTCTGCTTTCAAATTTAAAACACGGAAAAATATATACAGTTATCGTCCGATGACTGAAATTGTGTACTTACGTTCAAATTTTTCCAGTATTTAAATGTGGAAAGTAAATCCCAACAATCTACCAACGTGCAATGCGCCATCAAATTCAACGCGTATTCTGCTCTTACGCTAACTGATTTGTTTGGTTTTATCAATTTCACGTTGACACGACGCATGTTCTCCTTCACCGCCCTGTCCGGCTCTATATAAATAATGATATTTATCCTTACGAATGATGTGTATTTAAAACAATAATATATTACAGCACTGTGTTTTATACATATAAAAAAGTTATTTTTAGTCGAACTAGTAACGCAAATAAATTTGGACACCCGCAAAAATAAATAATAGGCGCCGAGAAATGTTTTTGATTATACGTAATATGTAGTTTTAGACTTCCAAACACATATCTTACTCAATTGTATATAGTTAATTCTCACTTAAAAAAAAGGTTTACATTTGAAATACGGCTTTTTTTTTAAATAATCTTACGTTAATTTCGTTCAGAAAGTTTATTATTAATATGACAAAATGAATTTGAAATTTCATTTTAACTAGATCGGAAATCGAAATACGATAGGTATTTCGAATTATCCAATTTTCGAACGCAAATACGACTAGAAAATTTTTAATTTAGAAATATTCTTTTTTCTTATACCTTATCGTATGGATCCATGTAATAAAGTTAAAGAGAAAGTACAGTGAATACGTTTGACGTGATATAAGTTTATTCTACAACAATTTTGTTTTATACAAGAAAAATTGCATTGATATTTTTATAATGAATTCAAATAAAAGAGTTTAAACCTAATTATTTTAGAAATTGTATAACCGATTACACAGTTTCGTGATTTCTGACGTAAAAAATCGATTAGGAATGTACTTAAGAAATGTTGGTTTTAAAAGTGTTTAAAATACAATTTACGAATATAATGTTCGTTAAAATATCTAATAAAATAGACGAAAAGTCGTACCTTCGTGTATCCAATATTTTGCGTGTTGTATTTTCAAATGGTGTATTAAATTTCGCAGGTCGGAACACATAACTTCTTCTCTTTCGGATTCATTTTCTAATATTAATAAATGTCCGACGATACTCGCCAAGCTATAGGTCTGTACACGCGTACGAAAACGAAATGTTGAATACGATTAATATCAAATGTTTATGTAGATCATCCTTTTATACACGTACTTTCGACAATCGTGGGCCGGCCGACTTCAAAATCGTGGCCAAACAGTGGACTTGAGCGTTGTTATCGTTTCGCTTTAGATCCATCACGAACGACCACAAGTTCGACTCCGGCAACACCCCTTTGTTGTATAACTCTGCGATAAATCTAAACACGGAAACACAATCACTTTCGAATACGTGCGTATACGAGTTTGGAAAGAACGCGACTAAAGGCTTTTCGACCGAGTACCAGATAATATTTTATGGCGACGAGATCAAATGTGTATACATATATGTGACTACGTGTGTATATATTAAAGATTAAAACTTACACGGAATTAGCCAAAAGACGAGCATATTTTTCGTGCGACGATGTATGCGACGTCTAGAAAATATAAACGCGTTACATTAAATTCGGTATATTAATATTTTGGGGTTTGCCTCTGTGTAATATGCATTCGAGTGAGACTTACGGTAGTTTCCTTGTCTTCTGACGGCATGTTGTTCTGCTGTCTGTGCGAATATAATATGTCGTAACATTTAGGCAATAACACTTGTAACACTGTTACGTCCAATGCTTGCAATTTTGTGGTAAACGAATGATCGCCAGCCATCATCGCACACATCTCAGCGTATTCGCCACTCAAATTTGGTTTACTCAGTGCCTACATAGAACATTTTAATAATAAATACAAAAAAAAAAAATATTAATATGATCTATATTAAATTATAGATCATTATCGTGCTCTTCGGTAATTATATAAATGAGAAAATGCAAATAATCGAAAAAATCAAATTTTGATAATTTAAGTTCGTTGGTTTTTTCCAAGTACCGATAAAATCGACATGAAAAATACACATTTTGCATAAAAAATAAAAAACAAATCTTTTGATATCACATGAGAGCTAACCTGCGTTTACGCCCAATATAATTTTTTTTTTTATGCTTTTTTATAGTCGAATTCATAGTCTGTACGTGACGTTTCATATTTACTTTTTGGTGTATTACTTCCATCACGTCTTCTAATATGGATTTTGATCCAATCGTTATAGCGATCATTTTTTGTGCCATTGTATTCAGATTGTTTACGTTTAAATTATTCATTATAGAATTAGTGAAGTTTAATGTTTCCTATAATGACATTAAATATATTTAGTACATTTAAAGCATTGTCTACCCACACGTAAAGAAAATAAAAATGGGCTCATTTTCTTTTAGAAAAATAAACAAATAAACATTAAATACAAATTTAAAATTGTAAAGTGACCTGTTGCATTGGTAATATTTTAAGACATTAGTTATATAACTGTGCAATATAGAGTAAAAATCAGACTATTTTTAGAACTACAAGTTAAGACAAATACATACATACATAACACACGACACAAATATAGGATGAATTTCAATTTTTATGAAAGTAATGTAATCTATAGTAGGTCAGTGGAAAAGCTAACTCACGCCAATAATGATTAGAACGTTTTAAATGATTTTAAAAATTAGGTAGTTTTTTAAATGCGTTACAACATTCTTAAACCCTGTGCTTACTTCCTTGCTCATTTCAATTACGTCAATTTTCGGTGGTATGCTGTGATATTTGTTCGTCGCTGTATCGGCGACGGACAAAAGTTCGACCTTCTGGAAAAACGAGGGTCAAAATTGTAACATAAAATTTACACTCGAAATACGAAATTGTTACATTTAATTCTCATATTATACTATTAAAAAAGATTTTTTTTAAACTATTACTTATAGGAAAATTATAATTTCTTTTTTAGTTCAATTAAGTTTTTGCAAAAAAAACATCTAAATCAAATGCTTATTTTTAATACAATTTGCCCGTGAATATTTAATGATGTATGACACAAATATAGGATGAATTTCAATTTTGATGAAACTAATGTAATCAATAATAGGTCGGTAGAAAATCTAACACATGCTAATAATGATTAGAAAGTTTTAAATAATTTTAAAAACTGGGTAAACTTTAAAATGCGTTCAATCTTTTTAAACCCTGCGCTTACTTCTTTGTCTGTTTCAATCATGTCCCTTTTCGGTGGTATGCTGTGATATTGGTTCGTCGTCATAACGGTGACGGGCAAGCGTTCGACCTTCTAGAAAAACGAGTGGCGACATTATAATATAAATAATACACTCAATAAACCATAATATTATATTTAATTCTAATATTTTACATAATACAATATATTAAACTATTGAATGCAATGTTTTTTGATGTATAGAGAAATTTATGCAATTTTTTTTTTAGTTCAATGTAGTTTTGGCTAAAAACTATCTAAAGCAATTGCGAAAAATCGCAAACAATTCTTAAAATTTTTAGCAATAATTTATTTTAATAATGGTTATACATGCAATAGTTTTAGACAAAATTCAATCAGTATTTATCAATATATAGAATATAGGAAATCTCAGTCGTTTTTGGTTTTATTGTTATAGAATCAATAAATGTATAATTTCTAGGACAGAAGGCCTGACAATTTATTACAAGGTTTGTCATTTAATATTCAAGCATCAATAAGTATATTTCTAGAATAGATAGTCAGATAATTTTTAGATTCGAAAATCGAAAACTCAAAAATTGTTAATACGTTCGATTGCCTTAAAATTTAAATTATTTTTTTTAGTTTACAAAATTATATTAGATAAACATGAATATTTAGCCAATTAGATACCAGTATAATATAAAAAGGTTAATGACATTTTGAAATTATTTTTATCAACATCAGGCTAAATTGAGTAAAATAAATATTTTAAAATTATAAAGATTTATTTATTATGATTGAAAACTGAAATCATAATACACGCTCTATCATGTCTTATTTGAATTCATGTTTAAGAATTATCAAAAAAATTTTCATAAGGGTTTAATGTTTAAAATTTTGGGTAAAACGGAAAAATGACTTAATTTAATTTCATAACACGTGCTATATATGTAATAAGTAGCCGTTAACTGAGTACAACATTAACGGATATTTTTCCTGTGTGAATTTCAAAATTTATGTTTATATTCAAAAAATGTTATATGCATTTAAAATTGTATTTGTGTCGAAATTTCTATTTTAAATAATATCCATTGTGACAACCTAGTAGCGTCGCTCTGAATCGTTTTCCAAATACAATGATTTTATTCAAATTCAAAAAAATAATACATCTGTAAAATTTGTATTTATGTGCCTCACTTTAACTGACATACGCAAATTTCGTTGAATATCGTTTTTTATTTTTATTGTTATTCGCATTAATTATGTTTCACATACTTATTATAATTATAAGCTAAATTAAATGTAAAATTTAATTTTTAATCTCACGCTTACTTGTTTTTCTTCGGGTATTGTGCTTCGTATGGTGACATGGCGAATGCCATTCGTCACCGTCACGATTAGGGTCTCTCGTAATTTTTTCGGGGTTTCATATTTATCTTCAACGAACTTGGATAGTCTTTTTCGGTTCGCAGTAACGGAGGTGGCCTCTTCGCCACCGGCGGGGACCTGCTCAGCGTCCCCGCAGACAGTATCGTTACCAGCCCCGTGGCTGGCGGTAGAAGCCTGTCCCGACGCTCCTACGCTTTTGACGCTTGCCGGTGATGACGACACCCGGGGCGAGCGCCGTCCCCCGACCGCCGGCTCTGGAGTATCCGAAGCTCCTGTAGCAGTAACATCGTTTCTGTATTTTGTTGTACTTTTCATTGTTTGGTTTTTTGGTTGGCTGGGCCGTCTTGGCAGGGATCAGCCTAATCCCCGTCGCAGGTTTTCCATTCAGGTCGTCCGTGATCATCCGGGACACCGGGGGTTGATCACTCCCCCCGGCGGTGCACTTGTCCGCGACCGCTTATTCGTCCGATACCGGCGTGAGTGGCGGTATGGCTTATATCACGGCTACCCTGCATATCTGCAGGGCGTTCCCCTATCCGCAACCCGGGGACGCGCCCGATGGCATGTGCGTGCACACGGGAAGTTGGAAGCTAGCTAGCCACCGTCTAAAACCTGTCGCCAGAGTTCCTCTACTGCGTATGATTTGCCGACGAACGTAACGGGAACGTAGTAATATCCATTTCTCCTTAAAAAAAAAAGAAGTTTTTAAAATTGAAAACAATACAAAAAAATTATTTTCATCTATCAATAACATTAAAAAATACGACTGTTAACAAATTAATGATATAAAAAACATATTATAGAAGTTGTATTAAATTTTCAATAAAAAAATTTAAATAATAATATATAAGTAAAAATAAAAATATTAGAATTGTGTTAAATAACTTACAGTATAGAATTTAGTCGAATCATTTTAACAGAGCAACGAGATTTTCGTTATCAACTATTATGTCGACTGTTGACTGATTCCACTAGATTTTACAAAAACGTTATTAGCATACTATATAAAAATAAAATATATTTTATTAAGTTTGTTATTTGACGTTCGGCGTTCGTTGATTGAATGAAAGAAATATAATTCAATTTTTGTACATTTGAACGGTTGTCATGATAAAATTCGTGTCTTTTGTTATGAGTAGCCAGCAACTTTCACCGTTCAGTATCACGTAACTAAGTACACCATTACATTTAG
>CM032339.1:72520371-72523371 GCA_019022885.1 Schlechtendalia chinensis
CATCACAAAGCGGCACCACACAAAAGAAATACAAAACACCAACACCAAAAGAAGCAACAAAAACACACAGCCAAATCAAACCACCGAAAAAACCAAAATCGAAAATACACACGACACAACCACACATCACAAAATCCGACACGAACACCAAACCAAACCAACACGCACAAACCAAACCTACCCCCACCAACCCCCCGAACAGCTAAACATACCAACACACAACACTCAAAACCCCCCGGCGACCCACCGCACCCCACCACCGCACCCCGTCCCCCCACAAAAACACCCAACCCCCCGACCCCCACCCCCCAAACCCCACCATCACACCCCCCGCCCCATACCACACCCCCCCTCCCCCCCCGCCCCCCTACCGATATCCACCCCCCCCCTCGCGCCCCCGCCCCCCCCCCCCCCCCACCAACCCCCCCCGCCCCCGCAAACACACCCGCGCTCCCCCCCCCCCCACCCCCCCCCCCCCAACCCGACTCCCACCCGCCACCCCACACACACCCCGGCCCACCTACACACACCAAAAAAATCAACTAAAAAAAGCACCACCACACCAACCAGTCAATTACACCCTCACCCACAACCCCAAACCACTCACCCCCCCCCACCACCCCCACACCCCAAGCGGTCCCCACCCCCCCCCCACCCTCTCCCCCACCCTGCCCCACCCCCCGCCCCCCCCACCCCACCCCCCCCCATACCCCCCCACCTCCCCCCTACCCACACCACCCCACCCGCACCACCACCCCATCCCCCCCAGCGCCCCACCCCACCACCCCCCCCCAGACCCACACCCGACCCCACCCCCTCCACCCCAAACCCCCCCCAACCACCCCCCCGCCCCCCCCGCCACACCCCCCCCCCGAACCCCGCCCCTCCCACCCCCCCACCCCAGCCACCCCCCCCCCCCCATCCAGAGACCCCCCGCCCCCACCCCCCACCCCTCCTCCACCCCCCACCCACCCCCCCCCCCCCCCCCAGACCCCCCTAACCCCCCCCCCACCCCCCCCCCCCCCCCCCACCCCCCCCCAACCCCCCCCCCCCCCCCCACCCCCCCCCCCCACACCACCCACCCCCCCCAACCCCCCCCTACCCCCACCACCCCCGCCTACCCCCCACCCCCGCCTCCACCCCCCCCCCCCCCAACGCCCACGCCCCCCCCCCCCCGCCCCCCCCCACGCCACTGCCCGACCCCCCCCCACACCCCCCCCCCCCCCCCCGCGCCACCACCCCCCCAAACACCCCCTCCCTACTCCACCCCCCACACGCCCCGCCCCCCCCCTCCCCCCCCAACCCCCACTACAAAGCCTCCCCCCACCGACCGCCCCACCCCCCCCCACTCCCCCCCCCCCCCTCGCCCGCCCCCATGACCCCCAGCCCCCCCCACCCCACCCAATAACAATCTCCCCCATCCCCCCACCCGCCCCCCAACCCCCCCCCCCCCCCCCCCCCCACCCGCACCCCCCTCCCCCCCCACCCCCCCCCCCCCCCCCCAGCCCCCCCCCCCCCCCCCCCCCACCACAACCCCCGCCCCCCCACGCACCCCCCCAACCCCCCCCTCCCCCTAACCCCAGCCCTACCCCCATCCCCCCCCCCCCTACCCCCCCCCTACAACCGCACCCCCCCCCCCCCCCGCACCCGGCCCACCCCACATCCATCCTAATCCCAACACCACCACTTCCCGCCCCCTACCCCATCACCCGCCACAACCCCCCCCCCCCCCCCCACCCAACCACACCCCCCCCCCCCCCCCCCCCGGCCCCTATAACAACCCACCCGCACCCCCCCCCCCCCCCCCCCCCCCCCCCCCCCGCCCACCCCCCGCCCCCCCCTAACTCCCCCCCCCCCCCTACCCTTCGCAAACCCAACCCGCCCCACGCCCCCCCCCCCCCCCCACTTACCCCCCAACCCCCCCCCCCCCCCCCCCCCCCCCCCCACCCGCCGCCGCGCCCCCCCCCGCCCCCCCGCACCCCCACACCCCCCCACCCCCCCCTCCCCCCCACCCCCGCCCACCCCCGCCCACCCCCCCTCCCCCCCCCCCCCCCCCCGCCCCCCCCCCCGCCCGCCCCCCGCCCCCGCCCGCCCCCCCCCGACGTGAGCCCCGACGTCCCCCCCGCCCCCTCCGCCGCCCCCCCCGTCCCCCCCCGCCTCCCCCCCCCCACCCCCCCCCCCACCCCCCCCCTCCCGCCGCACGCCCCCCCCCCCCCCCCCCCCCCCCCCCCCCGCCCCCCACCCGCACCCCCCCCCCTCCCCCCCCCCCCACCCCCCCCCCCCCCCCCCAACGCCAGTGAACCAGTACCGGACCAAGCTACCCTACAGACACCTAGCAACCCCAACACTAAAACCCCTAAAAAATGCACCCACCCCCCCCCCTCACCATAAACCACCTCGCCATGTTCCGAAAGCACTCGCACTGGCTCCCCAAACTCACCCACACAGTACTTTTAACACCGATCAGATTAGTATTTGCTCGGCCAATCACATCTGTCGATAGGCACATTTACTGAATATCGTTCCTTCCGGCGTATCCCACCGGATACCTTCACACTTCCACCGTCAAAATAATACACAATAAAGTAAACACTAAGCACATAGCCACCATGTGAATAACATTGTATCCAAATCAAATGATGTGACGAACCTACGCAGACCTATATATACCAAAATATCACACACAAACACACACAACGTATTAACATAATTAATTATTTATTTACTTATTAATACGTTTATAAGACAAAAATGGTATGTTACACGCGATATCTGAAAATATAAATTAGCATCAGAAATCGTATATCGAAATAATTTAAACCCTGAGATATGATAAATGAGTATACAACAACCCAAAAATCAATGATATAACATAACCAGTTGACCGGTTACTATTGATCTAGGAATCACAAAACAGAGCGCATTTAACATGAGATAAGGAAGAGGGGGGCAATTTAAAAATTTTTTTGACGTAAACTTAAGCGACCGGGAAAAAAAAGC
>CM032339.1:72523871-72551608 GCA_019022885.1 Schlechtendalia chinensis
TGACGTGAACAAGGCGACCACCGTAAATTGAATATCCTACGATCCTCCATTTACATATTACATGCGTCGTATTAAATGTACTGTTTTTTCCTCATTTGTGTGCGTTATCTTATAGAATGGAGTATAAAAAACACACAGAAACGCACCACAATGATTCACGTTAACCTGAGCCAATCTCATCGTACAGTTGATTGTAGTTTGTTGTCCTGCAGCTTTTATAAGTACATCGAAACATCGTCATAAACGGATTCAAAAATATATGTCAAATATGGTCACTTTTGTGATTGCACTACAGCAAAATATCTGAGTCAACATATTCTTGCTACTGCTCTGATCATACGAACGCTGAAACTACATTTCAACGAGGAAATGATTCTTTAAAGAAACTCGCATTGATTTTCAATAGCAAATGACTTTAATTATAATGTATATGATAAAAAGAACACAATCAACCCAAATTCCCAAAAAATAAACAGTTATGGTTTTATAAAAACAAATATATTTATAATTTTATCATTAGAAGTGTAAGTAGTATAATTGAATAAATAATGCAGGAATTATTTTTACAAAACTATTCAATTACATTTATTGCGATCAAGTTACATTTATATACAATCTGACCGAGCAATTCCATTACATTACATAACATATGCATATTGTGATTCGAAATATCCACCTTATTTTTTCGATTCGTACGCACTTAACAATTCACTGTTAGTTGTTAGTTTGATAAACTTATGTCTTGATTTATTTATTCTTCTTCTCTTCTCTCTTCTTTAGCGTCACATGATATGTATCTGATCTTTATGCATCACGCAGGATATAATGGTTCATACAATTCTTGTTACAAAATTCTTTAAATAATAATTATAAATCCGTCGCTGGAATCAGAATCATTTTCGAAATATCCGGTTTCGTACATGACTTTGTCTTAATTCGGACCTCAACCGAACGCAGTGTTCGTTGAACATCGTTTGACGCGCTGCACAACCACAACAAGAACCCTCTGTCAGCGGCTCTATCGCCTTGTATGTTGGTTGTAGCATGCGACGCGTACGAGACCGTGAATTCGATCGCACCTCATTGTATACGTACGCCGTAAGTGTCATTTTATAAGGCCAATTGTAGAATGCCTGGCCCCGCATCGGGCTCGTCAACATCCATCGCTCCGAGAATCGGGTGTAATAATCGGTCGGCTCGTATATCTATACAGATATTGCGTCGGCCACCGCAAAATCCATAGAGACGTCTCCTTACTCTGCCTCGAACACGTACGAGTCTATAGAGACGTCTCCTGACTCCGCGTCGCCCACCGCAAAGTCGATAGAGACGTCTCCTTACTCTACGTGCAACACGTACGAGTCTATAGAGACGCCTCCTGACTCCGAATCGACAACCTAGAAGTCCATAGAGACGTCTCCTGACTCTGCGTCGAACGCATCGAAGTCCATGGAGACGTCACCTGACTCCGCGTCCATCGATTCGAAGTCCATAGAGACGTCTCCTGACTCCATGTCGACCGCTTCAATGTCCATGGACTCGTCTTCTGAATCGGCGTCGCCCACTTCAATGTCCATGGACTTGCCTTCTGATTCGGCGTCGGGCGTTTCAAAGTCCATGGACACGTCTCCTGACACGGCCATGTCCATTGGACACTCTCCCGGACACATGCAGTCCGGTGGACATGGCCACAGGCATCTCGGCCCGACGAACGGGCAGTTCGTGTTCCCAGTTGCAAATAGAACGACGGGGGCCTGGTAGACCACCCCCGTGTCCTCGCGGTTGCATGATGGCGACCTTAGTGAGCCCGCTACGTTGGACCCGGATTTTACCCCGGATCCACCCACTACTGCCGACCCCTGGGGTTCCGATGACCCTGGGGTGGTAAAAAACCATCCATATATTGACTTCATATTTAGTTTTTAGGAGTGACTCTCTCCGCGTTTTATACCTAACCGCCAGGTCGGCAGGGATTTGCTTACTGCAAGCAGGCTCCCTCCAGCCTTACCGACCCCAACTAATTAAAGTAAGGGCCGGCTCAGAACTCTTAGTCGAGTCGTTCTCAGCTTAGTCCTGTCCAACTTGGGAGACCCTGCTGGTGGAATACACCACCGTTAGCATAGCACTAAGCTTCATCGAACGACCGATCAAGCCCCCTCACCACGACAAGGTGAGTTCCAAGAGGGGGTTTCGTATTCGTATATATAAGTCAAAAGTACAAATTCAAATTTTTAATTATCATAGCGGATTCAATGTCGCATAGTCTAATAAACAGTAATAGCGCGAACACGGCTTTGAATTTCAATCGTATATTTAACAGACAACAAACAAGTCGAAAGGATACATTTGTTTTCGAATAAATATAATTACGCATACAGACAATAGATGGAATGAATAGAGTAATTAAATATGTTGTTTATTACCTGTCTCGCATCTTCTATCATCATATCCTTCATCAAATACAAAAAACCTTTAAACAGAAAAGAAACTGTGAAAATTCAATGTTAAAAAAAAATTATGAAAAAAATTGAAAAAACTTAAAATGTAACAATGTCAATCAACGTATATAAATGTAAAAAGCAAAGTATAAAGAATAAATGTATATGAAAATAATACGAGTTTGGAAAAAAAAAATGTTGATGTTAATAACGGTTCACCGTTGGTTATTGAATGAGAGATACATCCGTCGGTCTGCGACGATAGTGTTTCCAGTTCACGTGGAAACCATGGCGATTTGTTTGTTATAGACGCGCGTGTTATCTTCAAGAAATGCACACGCCTGACGACAGTCGATCACTGTTAGGAAGATACCTTTAAAATTCATTTTTATACTTAAAAAAATTTTTATCAACAGCTATTCCATGCAACTTGGTTTGCTATAGTGTTTAGTATTTTACGTATTCTATATCGACTATGTTAATCCCATTTCCTATTTTTTGAAAATTCTTTCTGATTGGACTCTAAATCATAATGCAAAACTACTGACGAAATTTCATACTAACAGCATTAATGGTTTGGGCTGGGCGATTTTTTCTATTCTTAGATCGTTTCAAATCCTTAACCCCCTAGATGGGTTGAATTTTGAATTTATTAGTATTTAATGTACTTGTTCTAAACTGAATTATGTATGGTCAATGAAGAATTAGTTTGACATCATATTAGTGATATTAAATTTGACATCATCCTTGTCCCAAGATCCTTTAAATTAAACCCATTCTTAATATTTTTTTTATGCTATTAAACTTTAATGTATTTGTAATTATATTTTTTAAACTTAAATCAAATTGAATCCATAAAATTGTTTAACTATCAGAAATTTAAATAAATTAAACTTCAAAATTAAAATGTATAAAACTGGATAACACTGATCAACATAATATTTTAATGTGAGAAAAAACATAATAGTGAATAAATAAGGATGTGGATAATGATGAAGATACGTATATATTCCGCGTCGTCTAAAGACTACTAGCACTGAGCCGCGAACTTGTACCCTTACTTGAAAAATTCAGATATTCACGCAGAACACACTTAACGTGAATACGTCTATCTAATATGTAATGTCGTCGAGGCCCAATAGCACAAATCCATAGTGATTGTGGCACCAACTTCGTGGGTGCATCCACATTATTCCAAGCCGTTGATAAATTCACGCAGTCTGCCGAATATCAAGAAAAGTGTCGAGCCTACCTCACAGGACGCAATATTAGCTGGCACTTTAATCCGCCATCAGCCCCGCACTTTGGTGGTCTCTGGGAGGCTGGAGTGAAGTCAGTTAAAACATTAATTTCTCGAACCAAAAAATCTATATAGATAAGAAAAATGGTCTTGTTTAGGGTTCCAGTGCATTCCGAGTACCTTAGTCTTGCGTCTACGTCGTCATCAAACAGTACAGCGGGAGACATAGAACAATCACTGGCGGTTACGGCCTGGATGACGCTGAGTGAATTACTAGCCCATTTTCGAAGATGAAATTGTCCTTGCGCGCATAAAGCGATCAACTGGTTTTGACAGACTAGCGCTTCTTCATCTGATCCGGCTCCTGTCAGGATGTCGTCCACAAACGTATCATGCATGAGCACCTGGGTAGCGATTGTTAACGCGCGTTCTTCGAGCTTCGCTAAGTATTGTAGCGTGCGTAATGCTTGGTAGGGAGCACACGAGGTACCATATGTTACGGTGCATAGGCGGTATTCCTCAATTGGTGAGTCTTGATCGAAACGCCACAGGATTCGAAGGTAATCCCGGTCAGTTTGATGAATCTCGATTTGTCGGTACATTTGTTTAATGTCAGCTGTGAACAAAATTTTGTGGATTCGTGCGCGATTCAAAATTGACGGTAAATCTTGTTGTAATCTTCGCCCTGTATACACGCTGGTATTTAGTGACTGTTGCGTTGAGGTTTTGGCAGATGCATCGAAGACCACTCGAAGCTTTGTGGTTTGACTCTCTGGACGCAGAATACAATGATGAGGAACGTAATAACAATAAGGTGTTGGTTTTCCTTTGGAGGTACCACTTCCATGTGTTTACTTTCTAAATATTCCCGCATAAAATCTACATATTGGTTTTTGAGGACTGGATCTCGTGACAACCGATATTCCAAGTAATGAAACCGTTTTAATGCACCGCTTCTGGAGTCTCCAAGTATTGGACGGAAATATTTAAACGGCAATGGTACACTAAATCGTCCGGACGGTAGTCGCTTTACGGACACCGTAAAAATTTCTTCGGCTTTACTTTCATCAGGACTGAGAGGTTGAACATGTGGTAATTCTTCTATTTCCCAAAATTTGGTCAGTGTCTGTTCTAATGACGTTTTCGCAGTGACTAATAATGATGTAACTGAATTAATTTCCATTGGTGTGACTGACCCCATCAGTATCCATCCAAATACGGTACTAAAGGCGGTCAGTTGTGATGGTTCACCTGCAATGCGGGTATCGGTAAGAATAGTCGGTGCGATATCGGCTCCTAGAAGGATGTCAATCGGACCTGGCGTGTGGAAAGTCGGATCAGCTAACTCTAGATTAGTTAAGTGAGGCCACGATGTTGATTGAATAGTAGCTTGAGGTGTGTTATCTGTGATCTTCGACACAATATGAACATCGAGAGGAATAGATGGTTCTGATTTCCCTACTGGTGACATTGCAATTGATGTTATGCCTGATACGATGTTAACCGATGTTCCTGAGAAAGCGCTGACTTGAGTTGCACAACGTCGACTGGTTAATGATAGGCGGTCTGAGCACTGCTTTGTAATAAAGCTGACCTGCGATCCAGTGTCCAAGAGTGCTCGCAGTGTATGGCGTTGATTGTCGATTGAGGTAACATTGACAAGTAAGGTGGATAGGAGGATAAGTTGAGATTTTTTTGTAGCAACAAGCATCGTAGTTGCTGGTGGAGGACTTTCATTTGCGGTTGTACTGGCCAGGAAATGTAATAGCGTATGATGAGGTTTCTTACATGTTTGGCATGTATACTTTGAGGGACATATTGCCGATGTATGACCTGTTCCCAAACAATTGATGCATAACTTAAGCGACTTTGCTGTTTGGAAACGTTCACTTGGGTTCTGGCTCACGAAAGTTGAGCACTATCTTATCGAATGAGCTTGTTTACATAATTGACTGGTTGAACTTGACGTGGATTTTGTAGTTGCCACGAGTACTTGAGATGACTGTGAAGAACGAGACCATTTTGACGGTTGTGGTTTAACTTTATATTTCATTGGATCGGCTTTGCCCGGAACTACAGTAGAGTAATGTCCCGAACGAGCTTCGGCCGCCCGCACGTGACTTCGTAAAAAGTCAATAAATTCGCTGAGTTGCGGTTGGTGTCTGTCACCAAGAACTAATTCCCATCGAGAACGGAGTTCATAATCTAAATGTTGTTCAAAAATATGAACCAGTACCGGACTCCAATGACGAGTAGATAGATTTAGATTGTCTAAAGCTGCTGTGTGTTCCAGAATTGAATGGATTAGCGATTTGATCGACGTAGCGTTAGTAAATGAGACGGTGTGTGGGGCAAGGAGAGCATGTAAATGAACTCTTGCTAAATCTCTCTTATTTCCGTAACGAGCTCGCAATAGTTCCCACGCACTGAGGTAATTTGCGGCGGTTAACGAAAGATGAGCTACGACTGCCTTCGCGTCACCTTCGAGAGACGTTTTTAGGAACTCGAATCTCTCCACGTCGGGAAGATCAGAAACATGTGACATTATAGAGTTAAAAAGGTCATCGAATCCTTGCCACTCGGTGACGTTGCCAGAGAAGGTCAGAAATGTTCGTGTTGGCAGTTGGTAATGAGATGCGTTTCCAGTACGTGTGGTCTGATTTAACGTTGACGATAGTGATTGATCCAGGACAGGCGACAACGAGAATTTGTGAACGTCTGCAAAGGCGGCGAGTTCATAGTACAGTCCGTCGAACTTGGCAGAGAGTGCCCGGCTATCCCTGTTGTCGTTCACATCAGCTGGAGCTGTCCCTTGACTGACAGCTTGATCCATGTATTGTAGATCCTCTTCAACTTTTCGACGGATCTCGTTGAGTTCACGAAGCATTTGCTCAATTTTTGCGCGTTTCCCAACATTCTGTGGATCAGCATTATGCTCACCCGCGGCTGCGACAAAAGATGTGATTCGGTCGGAACCCCGAATTATGCGGGCCTTAGCCTCAACGTATCGCACGGAGATGGGAAGAGACATCCTTATATGATTTTTAATTCGACGGGTTCAAGAATACAAGACGTGTACAACGACGAATTAAATAATAAACCAGCATAGTAGAAAGTAGAATAGAATCGAAACGATGAAATTGTGTTCGATAGACGACAGAAGACGATAGATGTAAATACGATGTAGATTTTGATGTAGAAGATGGACAGTGTGACTTGGTCACGGTTTGTTTGTTGTAGTATCCGGCCCGAAGGACCAAAAATGTCTGATAACAAGTAAATTACTACCAGACGACAGAAGACGATAGATGTAAATACGATGTAGATTTTGATGTAGAAGATGGACAGTGTGACTTGGTCACGGTTTGTTTGTTGTAGTATCCGGCCCGAAGGACCAAAAATGTCTGATAACAAGTAAATTACTACCAGACGACCGAAGGCCCATAAATGACTGATAGAAACTTGGATTTACTACCCGGACGAAATGAACATTTACTATTAAGACGTGGGAAGTTAAACAAATTTCTAGTTTCCCAGCTATGTTGATATCACACTCCCCACTTACGACCTTCACCAGAAGAATATCCGACTATTTGCTTTCCCTACGTGCGCAATGGACGTAAGTACTAACAGATATTCCAAGATAATTCTGCCTGATGAGAACGATCAAGTCCTTGTGTGGAAAGACGTAATATCAACGATTACTGCGAAACGAGATTTACACGAAATATCAAAGAGAAAGAAATAAACACTGTGTACGCGAAAATTATATGACATTTATTATTAGTGAACGGTTATAAAATGGTTCCTCGTTGTGCTGAAAACTGACCAAGTCTGCCCTGGGTGGGTCTTGGAACAGCGTCGAAGCACAACGAGAGAAGATTGAGAACTGTCAAATTGTTTGTGTTTTGACTCCCCTTATATATGATCGAGACCAGCTATTTTTACATAGAAAAATAAGTTTATGCCCATATATGGGCAAGAATATGGGGACAAATACAAAAATAAATATATAATAACAAAAACTATTTACAGAACATCGATATCTTAATTAGGTTCGGTTTTAATTAACCTTTATTACGGGAGTAAACAGTAAACCTATTTGTAAGTGAGAAGTAACCACATACGTTTGAGTAAAATAGACGTTAGGAGTATAAAAGCATACATTACATATTAACCAGAACATTTCTAGGCACCTAATTTTTATTTTTTCCAAATTTATTTAGGTTACTAGTTACTAGTAGATTAAAAAAAAATTTCTTGTATGTAATAAAGATAACGCTTTTGTATATTGTTTAAAAACATACACGTCATTCGTAAGCATACGTGTCATTATGTACTTGCATATAGAGCCGGACAGAGCGGTGAAAGAAAATATGCGAACTGTCAACCCGGATTTAATAAGATCTAATAAATCTCTTAGCGTAAAAAAAGAATACGCTTTAAATTTGATAGCGCATTGTGCTTTGGTGGATTGTTGGGATTTACTTTCCATATTCGCATACGGATAAAATGCGAACGTAAGTATATGTGTCATATAACATACGTTATAATCCGTTTTGAATTCGAACGTGTTCTCCGGTTTCCTTCGTTGGACGATAATTGTATATTTTGTTCCGTGATTTAGATTTAAAACCTAAACGAAAATTCGTTACACATTTTTCTAGGTTATTTTGATTATGAAAATCAGTTTTCGTTAAAAGTATTAATTCTATTGCCTATTTGTCAATCTTAATGTTTACCTATTGTTGTGAAAACAATGTATACAAAACTGGTTACTGATTTTGTTACGAATCCAACGACTTGATGTCGATTATTTTCAATCCTTTTTTTTATTTTACACGTTATTATAATTACAATTTGGTTAGTTCGGAATTCTTTTTAATCATATTTAAAACTGGTCGATCACAAAAATGTCAAATAAAATTACAATAAATTAAAATAATGATGTCATGTGTCAATTGAAATAGAGCAGTGTAATGATTAAAAAATTAATTCACCTTAACTTACATAAACAACTCCCCTTAAAAAGGAGATATGACACTCTTTTTCTCTCTTTGAGTTGGCCGCTAAACCTTATAATTAGCCACATGCGCATAAACAAGTCGATAATTCGTATATTGTCAATATTTATAAGTCAATAAAATGAGCTTAATAATTTTATGCATATAACACTAAAGCTATAAAATAATGTTTATTATGAAAAAGTTGTTGTTCTGCTAAATGATTTGAACTCAGTTTTATATCTGAATAATTGATGTTGTTTCTTTTTTTATTCCATTATACTGGAACAAACGTCAAATAATGTTAGAATCGACAAATTTTTAATAAAAATATTAAAAATTGAATCCCAAAAAACCCTCAAAGTGTCTAATAAGTTTAAACATTTTTCAGGAACTATATTCTGTTCACCAGAAAAGACTTAATTATCGTCTATAAAGACTAGTTCTTTCATAGTTACCGGTTCTCTTATATAAATGTTAATCTAATATGGACTTACGTCGTTTTTCCTCAGGAGGTGAAACATTTGATGACGCCCGCGTTGAACGCATTGATGGATACCGACCAAATGGAGTTTAGCTTTTACATGATCTTAACGGCCGTCAAAGGAACGTGCTCGCGGATGATAGCGGACGCCGGTAAAATATTGACCGACTTCGTTAAGACGAAGTCATTGTCAAAAATGTTGGTGTACTTAGGGTGAGTGGGACCATATTGGATGCGTGTTTTAATGTATACGCATAGTAACTTCACCGTCTCATACAAACATGCAGAAAATGAATAAGTATTAATACGTGTTTTATTATTGTAATTTAAAGGTTCGAGAAAGCGAATGATAACTACGCAATGAATAACGATTTACTGGTTTTAGTGTCGGAATTGGAATCCGAGTTCGTTCGTCAGCTAAACGAGGTCTGATTACTTTTAAAATTTGTATCTGTGTTGTTTTTTGTTGTATACTTTGTAATTTCATTTTCTAATTGTTTTTTTTTATTTTTTGAATTTCGTTTTTTAAAAATTATTTATTTACATAAATTTTTTCGAACTTGTTACTATCATTTTTTGTGACACGTTATTTTGTTATTTAATTATTTAAATTGAATGTTATATTACACACTATTAATCTTTATAAATTAAAAAAAAAAATTGTATTAATTATTGTTAAATAACAAACACAATAGTTTTTTATTCTGTTGTTATTGTTGCTGTTATTCCTTTTTTCATTTTTTGTATTTTGTATTTCATTTGTTAATTATTGATTTATCATCATATTTTTTTTTATATTGTTTTGTTAAATAAATTGAATTGCTGTTTGTATGTATTGCATTATTATTTTAAAAAAAAGATAAAATATTATCATCATTATACATGTTAGGTCTCCTTGCGGGCGGCTTAGAGTACGGTCCCAGCCTTCTGGACGGGTCGTCCGCGGGACAATCTATTTCTTGGCTAGGAGGAGATGGACTTGAATGATAAATCCCTTTAAGGGGTGTGTGGCCTTAATAATGCTGTGCATGGCAAGTGGATGAGGTGTTCATTTTGTCCGGTCGAAACTCTTGGGAGGTGCTTGAGCCAAATACACCGTACTGACTTGGGTGGGTGAAAGATCTACATGTCTTTCACTCGGGTTACGGCCCCAGAGACTCAGAGTTTAGTCTCGGATTTCACACTTCCGATGACGCGAGAAACTGATGTCTAACGTCGATAAAAACTACCTTAAGACGATAGAGTGGCGGAGTCGAAGATCGTTCAAGGCATGTCCTATCATTTTTGCTAGCAAGAATAGGATGTCGCTAAAGCCTCGTCACGAGGACCACCCCGTGGACGTACAGACATGGATCGAGCCTAGCTCGTCTGGGTTGGATTCGCACGGGCTGTGTTTCTTACGGATGGTTAAGTCCTCTGGCAAACTGCGCCCGTGGGTGCGCATCGTCGTGCTAATACGGTACGAGATTTCGGAGGTCTCGGTCTTGATCGGCGCTAGATCGATTGGCGTCTCGGTTAGGTACTTAGTCCAGCCGAGGCGTCCTCTGCCCTGGCCATTGGATATTATCGCGTGCTAATATACAGTCAAGTGAATAGGCGTAGGCTGCCAATCTCGGGTTCACAGCTACGGTATATGAATCATATTAATTTTTGTAAAATTGTTCGATTGTATAAGATTCTCTCAACTGTGTCTCTACATATTTTGGATGTTTTAATAGTGTGCCGAGGAAGATGCGATTAAAAAAAAATAGTCTCACGCCATCCTTCCAAATACGTACAGTGATACTTCGTTTTGTATACGCCATTCAATATGTAGTCAGTTACTTTTCTTTCATTTTTATTTATTTATTGAAGTTTTAAAATGTTTCAATACATCGAGCGCTATTACAACTTTTTTTTTTTTTTTATACAACCATATCAATATGAATTAAAGCTAACTAAGGCTATTGCTAATAAAAGTATGACAACATTTATGTTTTGTTAATGCTAATGGTAATTACAGTAATAGTAATGATTATAATTAATTATTCTTATTTATATTTAGTATTGGTTTCCATTATCTGATAAGGACACTTCGGTGTCCGTCAGGAGGATGTCCTGAGGTAGTCGAGGCCGTAAACGTCTGTTGTGGCTTTTCCTTCTTATATTGTAATGACAGGTTCTGTCCGAGTCTTTTAGTTTGGCAGTTAGTAACTTAAAATCACTTATCGTATTGTTACTTATTATAACATAGCGGCCGGTTTAAACGATTACGATATTCGATCCGATGTACAATATAACATACGCGACCATGTCAATACACATCGTATCTTTTTTTAATAAAACAGTTTTTTATTTTATATATAGTGGCGGCGGTTTTTTTATTTCTTTTCTTTTCTTTGATTTTTATCGATATAACCTCAAGTAATATCGCGTATACGTAAGTAGCAATAATGCGGATACGATACTGCAGCAGGTATCAGTTATTTAATGTGTTTGATTTTAGATATCTAGTTATTGTTTATGTATGGGGAAAAATACGCCATGCGCGTCGTACGAGACATCCAACCCAAGTGACGCTTCGCAGTAATGCATTTAGACAGTGGCGTTTTTACGAGGGGGGGGGGATATTGGGGATAGATCCCCTCCCTTGATTTTTTTTAGTTTTTGATATTCCTATTTACAATAGCCAATAGGTATGATTTTATGAAGTGCTCTTTAGGTCAATAATATATTTTTCATATATATCCCCCCCCTAGACGAAATCCTAAATACGCCACTGCTGGCGCGTACACTATAAATGTTTAATAAGAATTCATTTACGTATCACAATAACAGGAATGCAATCGTATTAGTTTATTGGCATGAATGATATTCGAATGTTTTCTGCAAAGGTGCAGCACTTCTTCAAGAAACTCGTCCTCAACGTCGTGAAGTCTGAAACTCTCAGAATGATAACGACGAAGTGTTTGGTATGTGTATGCGGTAAGAAATGGTCGTGAGCGAATATGTTGAGATGTTGCGGTGAGTACAATATAAACGTGCGTCGTTCGGACGCAATCGATGTTTCACAATATAGCCTGAAAACTTCAACAATAAAACGAGGACACACTGCTATAAAATGTGGCTCGGAAATTGCACCGTATCTAAGTCTACGATAACGCGGACTACGGAGTCGCCGGTGGAAAAAGTAAGGGTTAACCGAATAGCCAATATCGAGGAAAATTTATCGCCTGTGACCTAGTTGCCATTCTCCACTAAGCTCAAAAATCGCCTTTGTAGGTCCAGACGAATAGTAACGAAATTCTCACATCGAATCCAACAAGACACAGCGACGGTTTTGTGATCCATGTCTGGAAATATCGGATCGACCGTTGCGTTGTCAAATTTTTTTTTCCTATACGGCGCGAATGTCCTGATGCAGGGACAATTGATGAATATCACGTAAGGGTTGCTGGACTACGATGCCGTCGTCAAGTACATCGTTGTCAACTTGGAACCTTACGGGGAGGTCGCGTCTAGCCGAAACGCGTGATCTGGTTCCCGTCGTTTCAACGTTCCTCGGCAACTTTCGTCGTTGATCGAAGAGGGGTGAAATCCAACAAGATCATCCGAAGTCTGCACGTTCATTCTTGAAATAACCATTCATCGTCTACACATCATTTTTTCAGTCGAAATCGTCAACTGTGACAGAACGAAAGAGTCGGTTACGAGAAACGAAAGCGTGTGAATGAGGTCAACCACGTTGCTGACGAATAACGCCGAGAAAGATTCGTATACGGTACCGGACTCACACTGTCAGTCCCGACGGAACACATCGAGAGTGCCACATACGTCACCCCAAAACGTCGGACTGATCTTCGCCGAATTGTCCCGTTGCGTCGATCTCGGCCGAATTCGCCCGAACATCGCGGAGTCGCCATAGATCCTCGTGACCACCAGCGGTTGCTGGATCGCGATGCCGATGGCGAGTTCGCCGTCGCCGTTCCAGACAATCGGCAATTTACTCTCTTGACGTCACACGCTGCCTGATCACTGACGGCGGATCCTACTCGGCCAGCGATTGCCCTCCATCAGACATGGGTATTCGAATTCTAACAGCAAAAAACAAAATTATAGACCGATCATTGTTTTTTTATCGATAAAACACCTGTAACCGGTGAATTAAAATTTCCGAAAGCAATACATCACGTTACACATCACACATTATTTCAGCAAACTCGAGTACGGTTACTTTAGTGGCATATTGGATATGCCCGGAATAAAGAGACCGTTTCCCATACTTACTTGTATCATAAAAAAAAATTTACATTCAATTCAAAATTAATATATAAGATACTAGTATTATTTTCAGTTGGGACTATCAATTGGACCACGTTCAATAAGGACAACGTCTCAAAATTCAAAAACTTTTACAGGAAATACTAAAAAAATAGCAGATTTCTAAAAATGATTTCCCTCCGAAGTCTACATATCAAAATTGATTTTAAAAACATTTGTTATAATAATATTTATAAATTATCATTACAGACAATGGTCAGAACACAGTTATGGTAGTCGTGAACAGAATCGTGTGTGCCGATACTGTCGCGACGTCACTAAATTTACATGAATTCTTGATGTTATGCATACATAGCGGATAACAGAATCATTTTCGATATAAAAGTAAATAAATGTATGCGTTGTGTATGATTAATCTGTACGGATATTGATGGCAACAAATGGTTAATTCGTGACTACTTGGTACGATTTTAACTATGTTCACAATTCTCGGTGTTAAATTGTAATTCACAGACCAACGTAGGCAAGCATCGTCATATCATTAGTGGTTTAATTGTTGGGAATCGGGATTCATTGTGTTCTAAAACATCATATACATTATAGTTCACGAATATCGAACCGTCTTATATGAATAATATATTCGAGTTTACTTTTAAAAAAGCAATTACTTCCACCGTTCGTATAATTAGAGCCATAGGAAAGATGGGGTGACTAAGGTATTTGCCCAAGGCACCATCGCAACGAGGGCGCTAAACAATGAGAATTTTTTTATAGTTAAAATACGTTTTCGTATAATAAATATAAAAAAATACAATTTTTGTTAAAGGGTAAAAAGCTTTTGTGGTTAAGAGGACGCTTAGGAAATTGTCTGAGGTGCCAAGACAGCTTACGTCCGTTATAGCTCTGCGTTTAATAATTTTACGGGCTGGAGTCCATAAAATAAAACAAATATAGATATTTAGATAATTAGAATATTTAATAAATATTATTATAATATATAATAATATATAAATAAATAATTAATAACAATAACATTATAACATTCGTAAAAATAAGTATTAATAAGACTATATGCATATATGCGTGCGTGCGTACGTGAATTCTTATAATATTTATTCGTTAAATTTTTAAGTTCACTGAATTGTCTTTATCATAATATTTTTAATGTATATTATATAATACATTGATATATGTATAAATATTTAATACACAGTTGCGTAGTAAAACTCCTTAGTCTCTCTGACAGTCATAGAAATTGCGCATTTTAAGTAATTACAAAATTGAATGTATTTTTTTTAATTTAAATTTTACCATTTTCTTTTTAAGAAAACAATTGAATATTTATATATATTTTTATAATGTAAATTTAAAATATCAAAAATGTGTTTTTCTTCTATTTAAGGCTGGAGACGAGTTTTTCGATATTTTCATCATAAGAAATTTTCTTGCAAGTTCGAGTTCTATGGATAGAATTATTATGCTTGGTAACTGGTCATATTTATAATCAATATTTTAAATTAGATAGAATTGAGTCAACAGCAATGTCAAAATCGTATTTGGTTTTCAGAATAAGATAGGAAATTTTTAATGCTGCTATACCTCTTATACTTAAAGAATTTGAACTGGATTTAAAAAGTCAACTTGATGAAGAAAGTCTAGTGCATAAGAGGTCAATGCCTAATCCTATTACTGTGATTGATATGCGAGATGATGTATTTTATTATTAACCAAGTACTATGAAACTAAAAGAACCACTTCACTGTAGATGAGAAGGTTGTACAAATAGATCCAAAGTTATATGCAACAAGTGTAAAGATTGTTTGTGTATTTTAAAAAGTAAACAGTGTTTGTGTTATATCATGACGTAAAATAATACTATATTAAGATTTATCATGTTTTTATGAAGTCAATACTTTTGATTTTATCATACATAAATGGGTTTAAGTTTACAAATTAAAAATGTGTTCATAATAAAATTTGTTTTTTTTTTCAGATAGTATGACCGGAACTTTACATTTGTGAAGGGATGGTTTCTCGCCACCAACGTTAAATTAATTTTTTTCAGTGGCTTTTTTAATTAATCTAATGTTTATAGAGAAAATTTTTGCATGTTATTTGAAAACAAATTTTACGACGGCGTATTGTCTACAGTTTGGTACCATTTTGCTTTCACAACTAATGACGAACGAAGGAAAAAGAAAAGTAATGAGTGACGTCAAGATCTACCTCAAAGGTATTACATATATATATAATGCGTGATTTGTTTTTATTTAAAAATTTACGTGACATGAAAAATTACACATTCGTTTCATATTATTTACTACGAAATAAGCATATGATAGAATGCAATTATTACACCAATCCTATGAAAAAAGCTAAAACGAAAAAACTATCAACGGTTGTGATATGTGTATATTTAAATTATACATAACTATACATATTTATTCATTTAAAATTAATATAAAAAACGTGTACCGTTCATAGAGTTCTATCAATTATATTCGTTTATTCTGATCACAATTTCGGGCGTAACCAGGGAAACTTTTGTGTAGAATGCGATGTCCAAAAGTATAACCATAATTTATAAAATAAATTTATATTATAGGTTTGAAGTTAACGGCAAGGCAGATTGATCTTTTAGTGAATTCTTTTGATTTTCAAGACGCATACTGTGCACTTTTTTAATGTAAACAAGTTATAATAACGCGGTGTGAAGACTGTTAACGATCAATGACCGTTCATCCGAAAATATGAGAACGTTATACTAATCGTATAACGATGAGCTGCAAATGTTTATCAATTCTATTTTGGAATGGAAACAAAATGATTCTACTAATATCCGGTAATAACTTGTCTTGCGTTTCTTTATTTTATACGTCACGATATTTTGAATTAGTAGATGTAACATAACACCATTATGTTTTTACTCATATTAAAATATTATCTTGATCAGTGTTATTCAGTATTTTACTACTTAATTTTGATGTTTAATTTTTTTAATTTCTGATAGATAATAAATTTTAGGGATTCGAATTGATTTAAGTTTATAAACTATAATTACAAATACATTGAAGTTAATTTGCATAAATAATATTAAGTATAGGTTTAATTTAAAAAAATGTTGATTTCAACAAGAAAGATTTCAAATTTAATATCACAAATAAGACGTTAAATTTTTATTCATGTTTTAGTAGTTTGAGACTCAGTAAATTTGGTAGAAAATAAAAATGTATATTAAACTATCAGCAATTATTTATTTCTAACTTTTTAATGTAGTTTTTGGGTATTTACTGTAATAATAATATGAAAATGATAATTTTAGCTAAATAATTATACCCTAATTCGGTTTTCAATAGGAATAAATAGTAATAAATCTATAACTGTTTGGGTATTTAATGGTTAAGATAAATGGTCTGATATAATATATATGATCTAAAATACAGTTAAGTACGTAAAAACAATATATTTCAAAAGGCCAATGTGGGTGTGGTGTTGAACCCCAAAACACCCCTTGATCACACTCATATATATATATACGACGATAATAAATACGTACATTCTAACAATCCACTAATACTCTCCGCCGTCGACAGGCGTGTGCATTTCTTTAAGATAACACGTCTATAACAAACAAATCGCCATGGTTTCCGCGTGAACTGGAATCACTAACCTCGCAGACCAACGAATTTGTCTCTCATTCAATAACCACTTTTGAGCCGTTATTAATATAAATTTTTTTTTTTAAAACAAACTCGTACCTTTTTTATATACATTTATTCTTTATACTTTGCTTTCACAATTTCTATTCTGTTCAAATGTTTTTTGTATTTAATGAAGCATACGGTAATGTCAGATGCAAGACGGGTAAATTACACTTTGATTAATAGCGTTAATTATCATATTTATTTTGGCTTACGACGATGTTTATGGTTGTTGCTGGACAACAATGACCGATCACAATTAATATAATAAGTATAACAATCACACGATAACGTTCACAAAAATCAGTTATTTTTATAATACATATTTATATATACGTATGTATATACAAGAGTGCATGAATCTTTATAATATATAATCGTTATACGAATAATAATTTGTTCACTGTTCAAGTGCACTGTTCCATGTTCATTTAAGCATATTTTTAATGAATACTATACCATACATTGTTATATGTATAAATAATTTATATACAGTAGCGTAGGATGACTCGCAAATTTCATTGGTAGACATAGTTAAAAGCGCATCATACCAATTAAAATATTTATTTAATGATTTTTTTTTTAATATTGATTTTACTATTTTTTTTCTAAGGTTACAATTTATAAGTTAATATTGCAGTGTCAATTTAAAACATGAAAAATGTACTTTTCATCTAGTAAGCCTGGCAATTAATATATCAATAATTTTATTTTATGAAAGGTAATTTAATCGTATCAAATTCGTGATCTATGGATAGAATGAATATGCTTGGTAATTAATCATTTTTTGAAATCGTTATTTTAAATTCGATAGGACTGAGTAAACGGCTATGTAAAAATCATTTTTTATTTTGGGATCCAGATTGAAAAATGTTTAACTGCAGATTTAACTCCTATAGTTCATGATTTTGAACTGGACGTCAATTATCAACTTGATAAAGAAAGACTAGTGCGTAAGAAGCTGATGCCTATTCCTATTCGTAACCTAACACGATTATATCAAACGTGTTATATAAAGATTAGATATATATCATGTGACGCTGAAGAAGAATATGAGAAAAATAAAAAGTAAATCCAGACATATGTACATCAACTCAACATAGAGAATTGCCTTAAATCGATATAGAACAACTCATAAGTGCGAACGAATCGAATAAGAAAAGGTGGATATTACCATTAATAATATGAATATTTTATGTAATGTTATAGAATTATAATGTCAGATTGTATATAAATGTAACACGATCACAATTAATTAATTGAATTGTTTGTAAATAAAATTTCTGCATTATTTCTTTAATAATATCACGACCAATAACAAAATTATCTCGATATGTATTTCATAAATTTATAATCGTTTATTAGTCGGAAAACGAAATTGATTGTGTACATTTCATCATAAACATTACAATTATACATTTCTGTGTTGATAGTAAATTCGATATTCTTTTAATGTTGCATCTCCAGGATGCCTAGTTGTTTCACGGTACGTATGATCAGAGGGGTTGCAAGGGTGTGATGACTGAGATACATTCCTCGAGCTCAATCTCTATGGAGACTATATTTTCACATACATTTTTGATGTCCTTTATGACACATCACGTATCCGAACAAGTTGCGGTACATCAGGTTACTAATGAACCGAAATCGTCGTACAACGGTTGAGGCGATTTCTAGATATTCAACATGTTTAAGTATCATACAGTGATAAGACAAAAAAAAATATACCTATAATATGAATTTCCTAAATCAACTTAACAAACCAAAAGTAAAATGTTCAAAACATCATGAAATAACATATGTGAAATTGACCCTACGCAGCGGTATAAACCGTATTTTCGTATCCTGTGATGTGTTACAATATATTTTTAATATGAATTTATTTCCATTTCATAATAACGTAAATGCATGCGGTTGTATTATTGGCAAGAAAGAAAATCGAATGTTTTTAAACGCAATGTTACATTCTGGTCACCTTTGGCAACGGAGTATCAATTGATTAATAATACACAATAAATTCTTCATTCCGTATTTGAATGCGAACATGCGAAATTTATCGTCAGTGTGTAATTCGAAATCGTACATAAACACGAGAAATTATTCATCGGAATTGAACGCATGTGTCTTCCTATCTGAACTTCGATGTGTGAAAACTACAATGTGTAGAAAGCTGACGGTGAATTGTGCAGAATGCAAATCCTGTAAGAAATATCTGTGTGCTAGCATTGTATAAGATGTCGTCGTAAGTACAACATAAACGCGCGTCACTCCTATACATTCGATTATATGAAATACACCATCAAATTTCGATAATGAATACGCAGAGTAACACTTTGATATTTCAGGAGAGCTATAGAAACCGCCCCAGCCCTCTTTTCGCCACCCTCAAACACAGCACCGCCTTTTTTCAATTTTTTTTTTTTTTTTGATGTTACGTTGCCCAATTTATTGGTAAATATATGTTGATCTACATAGAAATGTAAAATATATTAAAGCAGAGACTAACGTTCCACATAAGTTTCTTGTATATACAGTATAATATTGTAAAATATGAAACAGATATTTTTTTTAATTCGTATTATCCTTTTTCTAAATTTTTCTATTTTTTTATTAAATTTTTTTTTAAATTATAACTAACATTTAAAAAAGCTTTTTGCATAAAATATATTTGTACAGGTTAGAATTATACAATAATACTACACTAGTACCCGTATAACAAAATCTTTAAAAATATTATTAGTAATAACCATTGCTGTGTATTTAATGCATTACAAAATTATTAAATATGCATGCATTTATGTATTAATAAATGCCACATTGTACATTCAAATATACACTACGACATCTTAAAAATGCAGAAATATGCATCTCAAAACTAGAAATACGCATTTATATAAAATTTTATTTATTTATTTTTTTAAATTATTTTTTTTAGCAACAAAATTATAATTTATAAATATACACACATAATAATATATACGTCAGTATGGTTTCGACCGTCGTCGCAACAGCACGTGCGAATAGTTCGTTACACGTAATTAAACCAGTTTTGTTATCGGTGCGCTATTATCTGTTTCGTGAACAATTATAGTGTATAGCCCGAAAACTTTAATTAAGTGTCTTCAATATATTTGTTATGTCGTCCTCCTCGGGAGGCGGCAGCAACAAAAACTCAGCGTCTAAAGCGCCTACACTGAAAGCTTCTACTTCTAGACGACAAGGCTCGGATTCAGATTGGAGCGTGTACACCGCCAAGCGTAAGTCTAATAAATTACAAGAGGATCCTGTTTCACCCAATCTCAAACAAATAATTGATAGTCATCCAAAATTAAATTTAACCACTGCCAATTCTAATAATTTCTTATATGACGAACCCGCTGATAGTAATTCGGCTATTGATGACATTAATATGGATATTAATAGCACGACTACTTCTAACTTCAATGTAAGCAACGTGTTATTATCTAATGATACGGAGATATCCAACAATGTCCAAAGTACCAACGAGTCGTCGTTTAATAAACCTAAACGTAATAATGTTATCCAGGATGGTGATACCAACCTATTATCCTTCTCTTCTACTTACACTGGGCCTATCTATATTATCATTGATACTATAGATAAAAATTTACACTTTGGCAAACTACATCCGATGAAGGTAGGCAAATTATTATACAACCAAGTTCGTGGTGTAGTGGAGATTAGACCTATAGGCGCAAGAGTCAGAGTAACTTTTGATACAATTGCAAATGCAAATATATGCTTATCTTCAAGCATTCTTCCAACGTCAGGCCTAAAAGCTACAATACCTGCTTCTCTGATATACAGCTACGGCGTCATACGAATGGATTGTTCTATTTCGGAAACGGAATTCTTTGAAGGTCTTGAATCCAATATTCCAATCGAGTCATTTCGTCGCATTCCAACCCGCCAGGAAGATGGTTCCATGACCCCTTCCAAACTAGTAGAGCTTAAATTTCAGAGCCCTAAGTTACCCGAGCGCATAGCCATTTTCAAGGTACTTTTCATGGTCAGACCCAGTGTTCGATCTCCGATTCAGTGTTTAAATTGTTTACGGTTTGGACATACCGGGAAATTTTGTCGCAGCAAGTTAAGATGCAGCCATTGTGGTGAAGCCACCCATAATATTGCGGATTGTCCTTCAGTTAATTCTAGAGACCCAGTATGTTTGCATTGCAAAGGAGCTCATCGTTCTACCGATCGCAGTTGCCCAGAATGGAACAAACAAAGAAGTATCAAAAAAATAATGGCAATGGAAAATGTTTCATATGCTGACGCTGCCGATATTCTTAAGAATAATTTTGTAAGTAAGGCCAATAGTTTTTCTCAGATAGCATCCAGATTAACTACACATGTCAACTCCGTAATTCCTCCTAAGTCAAGTTTTCCCTCTTCATCGATGAAAGCCCAACCATATGTTGATGACTCTGTATTCCCACCTTTACAAACACCTAAGCATTATAAATACAATCGAAATAAGTACTCCAAATCAACGTCTCCGTCTCGCACTCCACGCATCCCAATAAGTGCAGCCTCAGTCCCTTCCCCCAATGGGGCTTTCTTAGCATATATGGAGGCATCGAGAAACGCATCTGACAATAATCCCACACATTTTAACTCGCAGGCGCCTTTACTTTCCGAAGTTGCCGCCGCATTATCAAATCAAATATCAATAGCCCTTTCCAAAAGCCAGGGTATCAATCCTTTACCTTCACTTTCTAATTTAATTGAGTCTCTATTGTCTAGTATGTTTTCGATTCCCCCGGTGGGGTCAAATAATAACTAGTCCAACATGGCAGTCCGCCATAGTCCTACGTTCAACATCCTTCAGTGGAATACCAGAAGTCTGACAGCTCGACTGCAGGATATCTCTGGTATTTTACATTCCTACCATATTTCTGTTGCCCTTATTTCTGAATCCTGGTTACGTCCCCGGTCTAGAGTAACCATACCTGGTTTTAGACTTGTTAGAGATGATAGACCTGATGGTTATGGAGGAGCATGCATTGCTGTCCATGAATCCGTCATGTTTCGCGTTTTGACATTGGATCCATTATTAGTTCTATCTCTTCAACAAAATAATATCAATCTAGTTGGTATTGAAATTTTTATCAATACGGTCAATAAATTGGATGTCTGGTCTTGTTACATTCCTCCAAATTCCAATATCTCACAACTAATGCTTAGCAATATTTTTGATAATCTTTCCCCTAATTGTATTTTTGGTGGTGATTTAAATGGTCACCATTATTGTTGGGGTTCCAACAATATTGATCATCGAGGGAATCTCATTTTTTCAATGTTAAATGATCATAATATTTGTGTTCTGAATGATGGTTCTCCAACAAGGGTAAATCGCCCTCCCTATCCTGACACCGCTGTTGATATTACACTATCCTCCTCTAACATTCCTCTTATTTGCAATTGGTCTGTATTAGACTGTCCTTATGGCAGCGATCATTACCCCATTATTATAACCCTCCCTCCCACTCCAATACCCTCGACTTGTCTCCGTCCAGATCCAACTAATAAGCATAAACTCAATTTAAACAAAGCTGATTGGGTTCAGTTTACGTCTCTTGTCTCTGCATCTTTACATTCTCATTTACATACTAACCCACTTGAGGCTTATGCCAATTTTGTCAAAGTTGTTCTGAATGCTGCTTCTTTAAGCATTCCTAAATCTAAAACCCACCCTACATTTTTCTCGTCTCCAATATGGTGGAACGAAGATTGCACCAAAGCAGTCCAGGCAAGGTCAACAGCGTTTCGCGCTTATAGAAACTCCCGTCACATAAGAGACTTTTTATCGTATAAAAATCAATGTGCTATTACTCGCAGAACACTTAAGCACTCCAAACGTTCCTCGTGGAGGAAATTTGCCGAGAACCTACACCCAAAGACTCCTAGCAAAATATTTTGGGATACTGCCAAAAAATTTAGGCGTTGCGTTTTCCCTACTACGCACTCTCCAAATGAAGACTGGTTTGACTCGTTTTGCTCGAAAGTGGTTCCACCCTATGTCCCTCATATAAATGAAATTAAATTTGGATTCCCCTCTAGCTACACGGGTGACTTAAACTCTCAATTTCTCACTTCCCCTTTTCTTATGACTGAACTGAAGTCTGCAATTAATTCCAGAAAATCTGTTGCTTCTGGTTTAGATCTGATATCTCCGCTACTAATTAAAAATCTACCATCCAGCACCTTGACTGTCCTCCTTGATATCCTTAATAATCTTTTCTCAAATGTAATCATACCTGATACTTGGCAACAATTTAAAGTTATCCCCATTCCGAAAGCCAATTCAAATTTAAGTGCTTTTCGCCCTATTGCTTTATCATCGTCTCTATGCAAAATTACAGAACACATTATTAAATCCAGGCTCGATTGGTGGATAGAACGTCGCTCTGTCCTTACCAATAGAATGTTTGGATTCCGTAAAGGTCTGGGCACCAACGAGTGCCTATCTTTCCTAGTTGGTTCTATTTACAACACTTTTAATGAACGGGGCTACCTTACTGCGGCTTTTCTAGATATACGTGGTGCCTATGATTCAGTGCATTTTCCCTCATTGTTATCTATCCTTATGTCCTATAATGTACCTTACAGCTTGGTGAAGTTTATCTCCCTGCTTTTTAACAAACGAGAGCTCACATTCTGTGCTCCTTCCGGAACCCAGGTTACAAGAACAACTTATATAGGGCTTCCTCAAGGCAGTTGTTTAAGTCCAATACTTTTTAATATTTATATGTCCACGATCGCTCGGGCCCTTGAAGCCGAAAACATTCCATACCTATTCTACGCTGATGATATAGTGATTTTCCACTCACACAAAGACTTAAACGTTGCTACAAATTTACTGAACAATTCCTTGGAGCTAATCAACAACAAGCTTATTAATCTCCATTTCTCTGTTGCCCCTGAAAAATGTAAGGTAGTAATATTTACTAGGAAACGCCGTTTAGATACTCATCCCTTTAGGATAGGGGGAGCCATTATCCCTGTTGCCAACCAAGTTACTTACCTGGGTTTAATGTTGGACCAAAACTTACGTTGGAAATCCCATTTAAGTTTTGTTACCTCGTTCGCGTCCAAATGGTCTAACATGCTTAGATCTATCTCAGGGATATGGTGGGGATCTCACCCTGTATCCATCCTAAACATATACAAATCCATTATTAGATCGAAATTGGAATTTGGTTGCCCCTTTTTCGGATCAGCGGCTTCGTCTCATCTTAGGAAACTAAATTGTATGCAAACCAGCTGCTTACGAACTGCCTTAGGGTGTCTCAAGTCAACCCCAGTAAAGTGTTGTGTGTTGAATCATCGTGCCCACCCCTTGATATAAGGTTCAGATGGTTAGCTGACAAATTCCTTTTAAAGTGCTCTTCCATTCCCTCTCTCTTTGAGATAATATCTATTTTTAAAAACATTTTTTCCAAGTGGAGATTTGTCCTTAAATTTATGCCGTTATTGTCTTCTTTGGCTCAGTCTCTATCTTCTGTACTTCCCCATATTAAAACCCATTCTCGCCTTCCACTCTACAATACTGCTTACCCAGCTTTGACCCTTTCACCTACTGTCACTATTTCCCCCAACTTCTTATCTTATCGTCCACAGGATTTATCTTCACTCCCTAAACAATTAGTTAATCAGCTTTTTGACGATTACATCCACATTAATTTCACTAACTTTATCCCTGTTTTTACTGATGGTTCTGTTAGGAGTTCTTCTGCTGGTTATGCTTATACCATCCCCAATTTACTTATTAAGTCGTCCGGCATACTACCACCTGCTGTATCGTCATTCACAGCAGAATGTTATGCGATACAAGAAGCACTTATATGTATCCGGTCTTTAAGTATTGGTAGGTACCTTATAGCTTCTGACTCCCAATCCAGTATTTTAGCCATTTCCGGTAACCCATTTCACGCCAAATACTCGTATATTGTTCTAAATATTCGCTCTATTCTGCTGGATCTTAGTTCCCAAAATTATCAGATTAGTTTTTTGTGGGTTCCTGGTCACGTGGGTATCAGGGGCAATGAGCTAGCTGATACTCTAGCCAATGCCCCCAACGCACTCCAGTCTTCACATTTACCCGTTTGTCCATATTCTGACTTCGTTCCTCTTTTGCGGTCAAACATTTTTTCATATTGGAATTCCATTTGGTCTAACTTACCCGAGTCTTATGCCAGAAGTTACAGAGTTCTGTCTCCGTCTGTTCCTCGTCATCCTTGGTTCCAAAGCTTACATATCAGCAGGAACACCATTTCTTCTTATTGCAGACTTCGCACTGGGCACAATTGCCTTCCGGCTCATTCCTTTATATTAGGTCTCAATAATTCCTCTGCCTGTATCCTCCCTAATTGTGATAACGAAAGGTGTGATGCGGTCCACCTTTTGCTCGATTGTCCTTTTTTGACCTCCAATAGAATACAACTATCCAACCTATGTCAATCTTTTAACATCTCTTTCACTGGCCTATCTCTCCTCTCTTCTAAACAACCGGTTATCATCAATACAGTTATTAAATACATGTCATCTACAGGCTTGCGTATTTGAAAACATTGGCCTTGCCGTATTTTCTTTTTGTTTTTGTTTTTTTTGTTTTTTTTTTTTTTTTTTTTTTTTTTTGTTTTTTTTTTTTTTTTTTTTTTATTTTTTCTTTTTTATTTTAGTCTATGTTAAATTGTAAACTTTAATTGTCGTCTTCTAAAGGTCGTAATAGCTTCTTGGCTGAAGACCAAAAAAAAAAAAAAAAAAAAAAAAAAAAAATATATACGTAAAACTTCACTTAAAATTTGTAAATTTTTAATCTCTTTCGGTACCTGAAAATTAACAATAGAATTTCACATAACAGTATAAAAATATATACTACATAAGGTATTATATGATTAACCTTCAATGTAACAATTGCACTTTACATTCGGAGATTGTTTGATATTTTCGAATTTGAATAATCGTCTATTTGGCTCCAAAATATTTTTATACAAGGAAAATGAACGTTCTATATCTACTGATGTTAAAGCTGCAAATTTGAAGTATTCCATATTGTTACTTGTAAATTCTTATTACAAATAATTTTTAGTTATACATTTTTATTGAGCACTGTAATTATTGGTTAATTGCAGTTCCTTTATTACTTTTTATGTGACTGAATTTTGTCAAAATGTCTTAGATGATTTTGATCTCTTCAGACGTTGATTTTGCCGGTTTGGCCATTGTAAAAAAAGAGAATTATCAAATAATGTACACATTGTACTATGATTTACTTTTTCTAACTGATCAAGATTAAATAAAAAAAATTCACCTGGACTATTTGCCATTAATATTCCGATAAAAACAAAGGCTATGAAACGACTATCAGCGTCAGTTTTTTCAACTATTGAGAACCAAAGTTTCTTGCCAATAACTTTTTTCGTTATTTTTTCTATTGTTTCTTTATAAGAGTTTTAAACGTATCCATTTGGTAGAGTTGATTGGTCTGGTACACTTCCTTTCGTAAACTTCTCCTAAAAGTTATTGAAATCTAGGTTGCTCAGATTATTAAATGGAATGTTAGCATTTAGGAATGCTTTGATTAAATGAGTATTAAAACATGATTTTTTAGATATATTTTGAAAAACAAGTAATTTTTGAGATTTATCTTTTTTAACTCTTACACGTTTTTTTAGCAATAAGTTGTTTTTCGGTTTTAATGTGTTAAATTTTTTTATCGCTTGATATTTTAGGAGGACATAGTTTACCAGAATGAATTTTATTATCTGTTGAAAATACATCGTTTCCGAATTTCGAAATATAATTTTGTTATCCTGCCTACAGAGTTCGTTTTTCTTTAGGTATTTTTTTCCCCGTATTTATATTTATTTACAAAAAAACAGAGATTGACACACACTAGAGGCGAACACACACGAACGCAACGTAATCGACTAATGAATTTACGTATATTTATTATTTGTTAAAACGAATGAATGAAAATTATTAACAGTTCTTATTAGTCTAAATATACTAGTATTTTTTCGGTTGGTAGACAAAAACTAAAGTACTAAAGTATCTATTAACCACAAATTTTGTCTTGATAAGACAACACGTATAATGGAGTATTCTGAGAATTTATTGTCTTTATATTGAATAGTATAACAATTTCCGTTAAAGTTTATTTATGCGATATTTTATACTACACGCACGCATTCATTCTGTATCCAATATATTATTGACAAATCTGAAATAATAATATAAAATTTTACTTGAAAGAATTTAAGATATTCTCCAAATTGACAAATAATTAAAAAAAAAAAAAAAAAAATTTAATAATTTTAAATTACAAAAAAGATTCAAAGAAAACATGAAAATATGCAATAATATGCTCTAATCCCTCAAATATTCACAAAATTGCAATATAGATTTTCGTTTAACCTAAACCAGTAAGTATCAACATATTTAAAACTTTGCTCTTCTGGCTCAAAAATGATTTGATACACAGATATTATATGGTTCATGGCAGGAAAACAAAAATTGTAATAATACATTTATAAGTCCTTTACTCAAACAATATAAATTAAATATCAAATATAAAAATGTAAA